>OX578141.1:51081904-51504404 GCA_951213105.1 Amaurobius ferox | reverse complement strand
TTCATCAGTTTGGAGTCATTTTCGTTAACTTAAAAGCCATTTCTTGCAATTTTGACGATGTTTTCGTCAATCTGGTGAGACATGTCGCCACATAAAAATTTATCGCTCAGCGTTACAGATAAATGGAAAGAAGAGCATTTCTTATATATAATATGATTGTTAACGAATTGTTAGGCTATAAAACTATTACACAAATATCTTCTATCGTGAATGAACGAACTAAATCCACGAGAATGATGTTAACCAATTTATCGCATAATATATGAACAAGTGAACATATTTCACAATAGTTAATACTTTTTTTAATTTTATAAAATATTTTTAATAAATGTATTTGAAAGATGTGCAATATCATGTTAACGGTTCATGCTAGCGTTCTTAGAAGTTGCAGCTCCCATTCAAGGCAAAATATATTTTTAAAGCCGAGAATTCGCTGTTTTCAATCTCTGGAGTAACTTGTCTACATAGCCCTACGTGTTTTAATAATGTAGATAATTTTGATTTTAATTGGAATTGTTAAATGTTTAAAATCTTCAACATCTCTGTAATAAATTCATCACCTAACACAGCTCAATTTTAACAATTGAAACATATATCATGTATTTCACAAATACGAATTTTCTACAACTACTACTCTAAAACAAAACAGCACCACCATAACAATACTTTTGCCCATTCCTTCACAAAATCACACTGTCAGGTCCTTCATTTATGCTTATTTCTTTGAGTTCTATAGGAATGATTTGTTCCGTGAAATCAATGCTTTGCGTTCGCGAAGCCTGGTGAATTCCGAATAATTTGGAATGTAAATTAGATTTTAGAATTCCATTCTCTAAGGTCTCTTGCATAAAAGGTTTTTCACTCCTTTACTGAGAGGAGTTTTGTTGTGTAATAGAGGCATCTGCTGTGGACGTATAATTAGAATACTTTATATCTTCTAATAAATAATTATTTTAGATTGACATAAAAGTTTAAAACATTTATAAACTGCTATGTCCGACAAATAATACGCTAAAATTGTCTTTGAGATTTCTTTACTGAAAAAGAAACATTGTAAAAAAAGTAGCTGTATTTTAGGAAACAAAAAGCTTTCCAATCAAAGAAATGCAAATATTTCACTAAGCCTGTAAGGCCTACCCTGTCACCGAACGGTTTACTCTCTGGTCTTTAAGTCAATAGAAGCCGAGTTTGAATCCAGAATACGGGTGGGAAGTAATATGTATGCAGATGCGTGCGTAGTGGGTCAAAATGCACTTCAAATTACAAGTTCTGGTAAAGTAGCTCGTGTGTGCTCTAAAAAGAAATGTAGAGAGTCAAAATGATTCCATCCAGTCTAATCTAAGAGCTGCAAACATTAACTGCTCTTGTGTTTCATATGTTCCACTGTGTTCCATACATCTATATGTTCTTGTTAAATTATTTATCTAACAAAAAATTATCTTCTGTTTCCTACTGGGCAGCGGTTAAATTTTTTTCACAACCCTACACTGCAGCTAGATGCAGAGAACAATTAAGAATAAATTTAAAAAATCACGATTCTAAGATTACAAATCAGGTTATTTTTCTTATTTTATTTTCACTAGTTTAAATTAATCATAACTAATGTAAATAAGATTACGAAATTTATAGCTTTTAATGATTTGATTTACATGAAATATGTGACTCAAATGAAATGTAATAAATATAAATGTTTCTTGTTCGCTGCCACACCACAGAGAGTTCGATTTAAAGTATTAAAACAATGTTATATAACTGTAATCTAAGATTTTACTATAAATACCTGTATAATACTTCCCTTAAGATGAGAAGGCAAGAAATTATGAACACTTACAGCTTTTATTTAAGAAAAATAAATTCCAAAATAGTTCTAGTTGAACCTTAGAAACATATACTTCAAAGAAACGATAATTCGAACATAACGATAGACAATCTGAAAAAAGGCACAAAAGAGGAAACTTAAGTTAAGGTTACCAAATGTTTACTACTTTAAGGACCTATTTTAGGGTTAAAATTATAAATGAATAAGATAATAATACCTGTAATGTATTGTAATACTATCTCTTTTTCATGTTTTAACATAATTTTAAAATACATAGGAGAGGAAAACTGATCATAAAAGTTGTACAATTGGTAATTTTGAGTAGTACTCTAAGTTATTTTCAACCGAACTAATGGAATTAAAAAATTACGAGCATTGTTACTGGTATTTGCATTATAAATTGTATTAGAATTAAATTTTCAGATATTATTGTTCAACTAGTAATTAATTTTGCTACAGACAGGAAAACTAATCCATTTAAAAAATTGTGTTGTAAATTTTTAAAAAACTTTATCTTGTTTCATAATGTATGGCGTCAAAACTAGTCGTTTTAATGAAAAATTAGCTTAATTAAGTTCTGTTCCATGATTGTTACTTTAATTTTTTCGACCCAGATCGTCTGACATGCCAGGAGGTGTAAGGTATATGTTTGGACGGCCTGGATAGTGCCACCCAATTTAGACCGGAACCCAGTGTGGACGATATCTACATGGGCAGTACTCCCCTTCCCCTACCACCAATATTTCGGAAGAACATTCGAACCCACGGATTTATCATGCCAGAACTACACGTAAATACAGAGACAGTTTAGGTAGAGCCGGAAATCGAACTCGGAGCCTTCGAAAGCAATCCCCGTGCCTTAACGACTGGGCTATCATCCAGCTTAAGCCTTCTAGGCCACCGACAGATTTTTGGAAGTTCTGGAATGAATTCACGAAAACTATCAATCTCTTCGTCTCCCGGAGATGAAACGGTAGTCCTTCTCAGTGAGGTTCTGTCCCATGACACTATAAGTATGCAACTATACAGTCTTCTAGGTCACTGAAAAGTCACTGACTTAGGACACTTGGTTATTGTAATGATAACTATACATTTATACTTAAATAGTATACTTTGTGACTACGTAAAAATTTAATAATGCTATTTCTGCCCTGAATTTCTTTATATTACATATTTGTTCAGAATTTATTTTCACAATAAAATACCAAATTGTATACGTATTATAATCAGGTATTTAATTATGTAATTAATTAGCTATTTCTATTTGTAACATGTTTTAATGGCTGTACAAAGTTTTGCTATTTATTGTAGCTGTTACCCTTTAAAAGAAGACAGCTAAAGTCTTAGTGATTAGCCTCGAAATCTTATTTCTTAACAGTATAAAGTCACTTCAAAAATCAATATGCAAGTAAAACTTATTAACAACTAGCAGTATATTCGTTTTTAGTGCGGAATAGTTTTATAATATAAAGAAACCTAGGATTCACATTTTGTGGTGAACTTTTAATACTTGCGGTCTATCTTTTTGAAATATTACAATTTATTTTATTTTGGAAAATTCCTGTAGTATTCTGAATGGCATTGTTATTCAAAATACCTTATTAAAATATCTTATTTAATTCTCCTAAAAGATGTATAAGAATCTCTGTTCTCGCTGTAAAAATTATCTTCACAGGCAGAGCTGCAGAATAAAACGAGCTAAAGTTTTTAAACAAATTTACAAAAAATATATAATCAGATCTATATAAGTAAAAATGAAAGCCCTAAAATAGTATTAACTTTCTAAGTCAAAAAACCTCTTACAAGATATTTAATAGAATCACAAATACAGAAATTCTATCTATTTTGTGCTTTCCGTGAACTGTGGCAAAATGGTTCGCGCTCTGGCCTCTAGATGATTGGTAGGCGGATTCAAATCCTCTCAGGATGAGAAGCTCTGAGAATGTATACCTGTTCGTAGTAGTAAGATAACAGATTTCACAGGTGTGAAGTTTCATAGTTATGGAAATTTTTAAACTCATTATTTCAAATTTTCAAGAACGTCATTGACATTAAGAAAGTAAATATATAAGTTCACCAAGCAATGTCATATTTAATAGTCCAAACCTCACCATATTGTGCGAATTCTTTGCGGATATTTTCTTTACACTTATTTGCAAGAATTTAAAATCTAACACGTTGCACTTAAGCATATTGACTTGGCATTTCTGTGTCCATTCTAAGTGTCACAGTTCCTTATTTCCGGAGCATTTCTTAACTTTGACTGACTCAAAAGAGCATAACATTTATATTCTCTTGAAAATTACATGCATAAAATTTTAAATATGTCATGTTATCATTTTATAATTGTCTCCTTACCCCTTACTAATAATTTATCAAACGCAGCTGGTAGGGCGAGCACATGAGTCACAGGCTTTTCATATTATAATTTTAGACATCCCAAAGAAAAATTCTTAGGGATGTCTAAAATTATAATATGAAAATGTTATAAACATTTTATGCAGTGATTTGGTAAAATGTATGTTATTAAAGTCAAATCTATAAATATTTAGATAAAAAGCGCCGATTTTAAAAAAGCGTTGATTTTTTAGAGCGCCGATTTCAAATTGAAAGGATAACAACCACGCAAGATTCTAACCTGGATAAAAATAGTAGTAGCAGGAGGCTAACCTGGGGTAAAAATAGCAGGAGGTGGTCAGTCTGATTGGCAGTTGCCCGCCAATCTTTCATTAAAGGGTGAAAAATGCAGATCCCACTTCGACTATAAGAGCTTGCAATTTCGTCCCAGTTTCTCAACGGTAGAGCATCGGCTGGCCAGTTTGGAGGTCCAGGGTTCGATTCCCGGTTGGGGCAGCAAAGCTTTTTGCAAATTCTGTAAAAGAATGAGCAACAAGCTCACATATTTGACTACTATATACTTAATACCGGTGCTGCAGTTTAGAGTGGCTAAACAACGTAATTACTGTACGATTAACCTAGTCTATAACCTATACTAGCAATTTTTACCATCCACAGTACAGACAGTGAACTAATTCATGCCAGTGAATCCACAATACAGCCAATCCAAGATGCAAACCCTGTGGATTGTCCCTTCGAGTGTGATGATTAAAAGTTAAAGTTTAAAGAAAGACAGCAATTCTTTGCATTACATTTTGGTAAAAAACTATTCGTTTATACTATTATGTGCTACAAATCTTCATAAAATTTCACCAAATGTTGTGATTTTCCGTAAAAATAATGACATTTGAATCAAAAGTGTGTGAAAAAACAGTCTTATTATTTAATTAATAGTATCTTAAAATTCATTAGCATATTTTCAAGTGATTGCCTTGCTTGTTCGGCTCGGCAATCAAACTTGATAACCAAGATTTTAAAACAAAAGCATATGCCACAACATGATGGAGAAGTATTTGGTAAATTTTTTATTGAAGAGGAACGTATTCCGAGCGTATATCTTTGTTAACACCAAATTTAAATCTGATTGTGATTAAAAGTTTCGTTGACGAAGTAAAACTGAACCTATTCAAATAAAATTTTGAACTTTTTCTTCAGAGCCTGAAGAAGTGTAGGTTATGAAGGACTCCGAATATTTTATTCCAATTTATAGATCGTAAACTCTTTCAACAAGAGGGAGTAAGAGGGGTGATATAAAGATGAACAATAATTGCAATGAAATCAAGGACTGCATTCCACTCCTAGCGTCAGAAAAGAGTAAAGTTACATAGCCACTATTTCCTAAATGAGACATATTCCGGGCTGTGGACCTGGACTCTAAGCTCCCCAGACCTTAATGGGTCTCGGACTCTTAAACCTTCAAACCGTTTGATGTTTTTAATTTTATATTATGCTAAACTCTAAATAATTCTGAACATTTTGGTACAACTTGCGTAATGAAATTCCTATTAGAACAAAAGTTAGAGCAAAAATAAAAAGTTATGTTTTGGGAGTTTAAAAAACAGTCCGGAATTTAAAGGGATCGCAAGCGACGCATTTTATTTGTTTACATCGTTAAACTTTGATTGTTCATTTAATTTGGCCGAGTTGGTAACTTTTAGTAAGAAAGTGAAGAAGATAAGTACTTAAGCAGCTTATATCCAATTTCACAATTGAAAATCAAGGTTTTGTTTATGAAATCAGCACATTTATCCAGCTCTGTTGCGACTGAATGTTTACATTTCACGTGCCCAATTTTGATGACTTCAAATGTGTTATAATCATTTATTATTTCATGGATTTTTTTAATTTTATCTCGAATAATAATAATATTAAGCACCAGTCTGGTAAAAATCCGCGACATAAAAAATTTCAAGGAAATAAATATATTAAATCAATTGAAAACAGAAGGCATTTGATGAGCGTTTTCTAATTAACAGCTTCAGGTAAAAAATAAACTCTTCTGCATTCGACTATGATTCATCTTCAAGGCTACAGAATTGTAGATATTGAAATTTTATTTAAAAACATTGAAAATAATCTGGTGTGGGCTATTTGCATAATAGTTTATAATTAACTGAGAAATATGTATGTGGTCAGAGCTCTGTATTTCAGATTGGCTGCAAAAAATGCAGTGAAATTGAACATTTCAGAAGTATCAGGCTTATTGGTTCCCAAAAATGTTCCAGATATAAACAGGCGCATGGTATTTGCCATGTGGTGTATCAGGGTTTATCATCGCTCGAAACATTTTGTTCAGTCATGTGTTTGCCTGCTCTATTACACAAAAATCCTATGATGCTATTAATAGCAAGTTTAAAATTACTTCTTCATCTGCTGCAGACATCTCCATGAAAGCTGCTGTTCAACAGAAAGTTGAAGCGAATGATTGTGCTACTGATATTACTGTGACCGGTGATGGAATTTGGTTGACACAGGGCCATTCTTAGTTAGTGTGTCTGCTGTAATTGGTGGCAATACAGGTAAAGGGATTGACACACATGTTATGCCTTCATTTTGTAAAGGTTGGGAATATTATAAAGGTAGTAAAAGCGGAAAACGATACGCGAAGTGGCAAATCAAACGATACACAAAAGCCGCATAATAAATTATGTCGGAAAAATCACAATGGTTCTGCAGGAAAATGGAAGTTGGCGGTATGATGAAAATAGTTTCTAGATCTGAGAAAACATGAGGTGTTCGTTTCGAAAGTTTTATAGGTGATGAGGATACAAAGACTTACGTTTCTCTTCAAAATGCAGATCAATTTAATGGAGTTATTATTCGAAAGATTGAATGCGTCGGCCATGTGCAAAAGCATATAGGCTGTCGCTTGCGTAAAACAGTTCTCAAAAACAAAGTTACCGGATGGTAATGTAATTGGTAGAAGACTCACCGAATCCATGATTCAGAAACTCATAACCTACTACGGTAATACAATACGGGGTAATAAAAAGAGACTTGAGTGAAATGAAAAAAGCTGTTTGAGCTGTGTAGTCTCATATAGCATCTACGGAGAAGGACCTATACATTGCCACTGTCTGAAACAGACAGACTCTTCGTGCAAAAATAACAGAGCTGCTTTGGAAAGTAAAACTAATGATTTCCGTCACACTGTGAGTGTACCTTCGCACTGTGGTTGTACTTATTATAATAAGTTATAAGATTTATAATTTTGAGAAACGTAGGCTCCATAATTTCTAAAATTAATAACAATTTGAGTGGAAGATGGATATTTTCCAAGTATCAATAAAGCAAATTGCACAATTTATAAAAAAAATTGTATATTGTCCTAGTGTGAAATAACTAATTCATATTTAAGTTTATGTTTTAATTAGAAAAAGTTCTAAACATTTCTATTTTAGTGCAGCTTAAATAACACTAAAACTTTGGAAGGTCGATAGCTTCTGCAAAGACACCTGAGCCTCTCCCATATACATTTTTGATATTTTAACACTTTATAACATAGTTGAAAAGTGTTTATGACTCTGTTTGTCTGTCTATCTGTCTGTATGTGTCTGTCTGTCCGTTCACGCGATAATTGCCGTAAAAATGGCTTTATCAAAATGAAATTGTAGTATGTTGTTCAAATGGTCTGGGGGACCAATGGAAATATAAATGAATAATAACACCCAATAAGTTTTGGACTGAACCCGGGTTGAAAAAATGAAATACATTGAACCCTATGGGACCTAATGTTTCAAACATTTTTTAAGCGTACCTAAAATTCACAAATTCCTTTGAAAGTTTTAGGAAATATTTAAATTATTCCATAAAAAATATGAAAAATATTTCAGCAAAATATATTCGGTAGATTTAAAATAAAAATTAAAATAATAATTACACCAATATTATACGAAAAGATCACGTTACCCACTTCAAAAAAATATGGCATCCACCTTGTGTCAAAATCGTGATTTTTAAAGTTATTTTTAATTTATATTTAGTGTTGTATCCGTCCTAAAACCGCTTTATTTTTGCTTAATTTCTGTGAATTTATATTTTGAAATAATGCAATTACACACAATATATTTGAGTTTAAATGATCAATGTCATCCATTTTGTATCCAAATCGTGATTTTTAAAGTTCTTTTTAATTTATATTTAGTGTTGTATCCGTCCTAAAACCGCTTTATTTTTGCTTAAATTCTGTGCATCTACATTCTGAAACAACGCAATTACAATATATTTGAGTTCAAATGATCATTAAACTTTGATTATTTCTAGAACGAAGCCTTATTTTCACTTATGGAGAATGTAAACAAATAAGAATATAGGATGAGCTGCATAAGAATTGCTGAATTTCTTTAACGCAAAATTATTTAGCTCAAAAGTCTGCAATATAGCTGATATGAATAAAACATTCATTGATCTTACATGGAGAAGCAGATGGTTTTTTCGATGAAGTTTTAAGCATAGAGTTAAATTACTTATACCGCCATGGTTTTAAGTTTTTACATAAAATAAATTATTGTAGTATTGTGATGAATGAAAGTAATGGAATAAAAGTGTATGAATAAAATATTTACAACTTTTACATAGAGAGCCAGGCGATTTATATTTCAACGACGGCATTTGAATAAAGTTCATTTCATTCGATAAAGTTTTAAGTTTTCAAATATATTAAATTATTATACTGTGATAATTTTAACAATATTACTACTGAATGTATCGTATTTTTGAGATGTTTAAACCAGGCAATTTATATTTTAATGACGTCATTTGAATAAAGTTCATTTTTTTCGATGAAGTTTTAAGTTTTCAAATATAATAAATTAATGTAGTATTGTAATAATTTTAAAAACATTACCGCTAAATGTGTCGCATTTTAGAGATGTTTAAATAAAATTGCATTGCAGTTGGAAAGTGTTTCATAATCAATGCTTTATGCATGATTGATCTTTCTTGTTTATTTTGCACTTGCACCCAACATTTCATAAAAAGTAATTGCACTTCAAACATGAAACCTCCTAGATTTTTTTTCGGTTTGTTGTTCTGAAGAACTTATACCTCAAATTGAACAATTTTGTTTGAAATTTTGTATGTTATTTTATTTTAGATAAAAATATGTGTTATTTTAAAATTTAAATTTTAAATTTAATTTTTAAAATCTTTAATTATGCAAATGTTTTTATTTTGGGGTATAACTTCTTGAATGGATATTTTTGCTTCATAATATGCAATACTTTTGCTTCTGGAAGTAATAGTTTTGTAGCAATCTTTCAAAGAATATATATATATAAAAAAAATTTAATAAAATCGTGAAAATTATACAATTCTTAAAAATATTATTGTCAGACTCACCTTCTTGAAAAAATTATCTTATTTGCTATAGTATTCACTTATTAGCCAAAAAAGTTTTAGGTATTATGAATGTATAGGAGAAAAGATACAAAATAATATGTAAAGCATGGGCATTCACCCTGTTTATGGCACTTTAAAACTCCAGAGATCCTTTAATCCACTAGACTTCTTCTGGCAGCACATGTAAACATTGATGTATGAGACACTTGCATGTATGAGACACTTGTATGAGACTACCTAAGAGATCTTATAGCGAGAATCGTTGCTGCTGCGGAAACATCAACACCAAACCAGGAGTCTGCGAGAGGCTGCGACAATCGCCGGTATCAGCTGTGCAACGACGCCTTCGGATGCCACTTTAAGCAGCCACTGTGAGTCTTTCTCTAATGCGAATGGAAACATAAAACTCTTACATCAGTTAATTATTATTTTTTTACTGTTAAAGGATCAACGTGGGTATATAACTTTACACTTTTCTAGCACGATGAGTGGAATGCGGCCCTTGCAAATATTGTTCGTCTTGATGTGTGCTATCACCCTTCCTTCCTTGTTGAAAGAGTTAGCGTTCATCCGGTATACTGAGATATCCGAGATCAAATATCAGCTAAGGTTAAATCTATAAAGAAAAGTTGACTTCAAAAATTTCACGCGTCAAACAGAATTTTGTATTCATTTTATATAACTAGTGAAATTGTACAAATCACTACGCTGGCTTGTATATTAGTTATTTAATATTTTGGATCTAACATTGAATTTTCTACTACTTTCATGAAATAAACATCTCAATTATTAAACATGTAGCTAAATACCCTATTACGTTTCAGTTTCGGATAGAAAGAGACAGCCTAGTTTATATTATAAAGCTGTTCTCATTTCAATCACAAAAGTTCCCTTTAAAAATAAAATTATTTGATCTCTTTATTCATTCTATGAAAAAATAAGGAAAAACATTTGCTTCTAAACTTGGCAAATAACAATCCGGATAATTACAAAAGCTGATGATTACAACTTGATCCCTTAGTTAGCTGTACTTTTTTATTTTTGTAGGTAGAAGGTGCAAAAGAGTGTTCATCTTTGAAAAGTACTTTGAATAATTAATTTGAAACAATTGGAAACATTAAGAGTTGTGAATATTTTTTTAGCGCAGGATTTGCTATGCAATTACCAAAACTTTATTGTTGCTTTGAGTGAATTGTTTAAGCTGTAAATTTGCTCTGTGTAGAAAAAGGATTTCTGTGTGCAAGTGGTGTCAAGGAAAATTATGGACCGACCAAATAACTCGAGAATTATTAGAGTTATCGTATATTTTTTATGCAGGTGTATAAGAAACACCATGCAGGTGTATATAATTACAGGATGAGAAAAATTTGGGAGCTTGACCACATTTTTAGAGGGTAAAAAAACGCTGCTTAATAAAATGGATCCTTTTACGTTGCTGAAAGGTAATATATTGCACAAAGTGCCAAATGTTCACCTTCAGGAACCATGCATACTTGTGCACGTGTAATAAACTATCTCCCTATTAGGAGATTATCGATCCCTGCTCGCTGTCTCTCGCCAACCCCCAACAAACGCCTTGCTTCACTCGACCACTGCTTCAAAACATTTTAATGGAGAATGCATCCTTCCAGCAATTAAAGTGCGTGTTCAGAAAAACAGGTTGGCTTGTCTCATGACCTACGTAAATAAACGTTAAAATTGGTTCACGGAGTCTTAGAACTTGTTTGTCCATCAAAATCTCGAAATCTAAAATATTTGGGAAATCAATACTTCTGTACAGTAATATAAAAAAAATTAATAAAAATACATACACTATGATCCACAGAAACTAATGTAAAGAATGAGTTAGTCCTATTTTATTATTTGTTTCTATATTTTAACTGTTTCTGAAAGTCCTTCTTTTTCAAAATTGCTAAAATCTTTTTGCTGGAAATTTTTTGCTGCATATAGAAGTTCAAAGGATAGGTGCACTGCTCAATATTTTTGCTGAATCATTTTACTGTCTTATGATACTCTTTTCATTTCTTTAACAATTAAAAAATCGGGAATTTAGATTGTCCAAGTTATTAATGTTAATTTTTTATTTAAAAAAAATATATATATGATTACGGTTACCTTAGATTTATAACGAATTCCTATGTAAATATGTAATGTACCTCTCGACCCATTTTCGTCTTTACGGCATGAATCGATTGAAATATTTTACGCTTTCTTATTTCAAATGATCAATGCCTTTGTATATCTTAGTTGTCAACACATCTCAGAATTGGTATGTTTCGTGACTGTTACACATATTACTTTAACCTCATACTATTGATGTATTATAAGCATAGTTCCTGCCATGTGTTACGTATATGTGATGACATAAAAATAAATGCAAATTTAGTGTATGAAAATTATGCAAATACTTATATTATGTAACACTTGTACGGCGGTAATGGAAGGAAATTATGCACTGACTTTGGAAATGTCATTCGACTTTTGAGATCTTTATAAAATAAAAATTGAATGAAATATTTTTTTTTCATTGTCTCTGTTCTTTCTTATGGGTCGACAGTTTGTTATATTTACTATGTTTATGGGATATAAAATGCTCTACCTTTAAAAAATTGTTCTTAAATCATTTTGAAAAATTGCTTTTAGTTTAGCAGTATATTTTCTAAATTACATGCTACGGTAGAAGATGGGCTTCCTGATAACTGCATTGATTCTAATAAAAATCATTATTCAGCACTACATCTTTTAAATTTAGATAACTTGATATAACATGCTATATTAACTTCTTTGGATCAATCTGATGAATATTTTACCAGGCCTACTAAGTTTCACATGTACTTCAGTAAAAATTATTTAGATTTCTCAAAGAGGCACCATATTCTATCCTTGCTAAATACAATTTACATTACATTATGGATTCTATTAAGGTGTGGTTAACCCAATCTGATAGGGCAGTAATGATGGAACTCAGTCATGGCTATTACAGATTTGAATTAGGTTAATACATGGGGGATTATCTTCAATTACTAGAGAGAATTAACTAGAAGGATTTTATTACAGTTAGGATTGAAAAGTAGTAGCAGCATGTATATTGAAGAGAACAAGTATATGATTTTGAGGAAGTGATGTCTTATATGCAAAATAATACAAGCGAAATCATATTTCGTTTTCCCTATATATTGATTTTTGACGATTATATATATATATATATATATATATATATATATATATAAATTTTTTAAATTATTATATATTTTTTAAAATGTTACCCATCTCTGGTAATTTCAACTTAATTTTAAATTTTGGAATTTTACTTCATATTTGAAGTCAAATTTATAATTTTCTTACGACATGTATGAAATCAATATATTGTTTTTTAAACTAATTAACGGCTCTACTCTTATGAAGTAATGAAGAATAAGTTAATGTTTAAACGTATTCTGCCATTGCATAATTAACTCTAGTTTCAATATTATCTTTTTACTGGTGAGCAAATAGAGCTTCATTTTGTAAATCTTTTCTTATATCTATGTTGTTAGTTATCTGCCAATTTTTACTGTTACGTATAGAATTTATGATCTTTCCTCGATTAAACTCTTCTGATTTTATTACAGTTTTAATTGCATATACTTTTCTATCTAGTTTCATAAAACTATAACTTTCATAAAAAATTATACTAGTTTTACAAAAAAAAATTCAACTTTAATTTAGTAGTAAAGGAGATATTCTATCTTTAACCTGATGCAGAATTATTAGGAAGAAAATCAGTTATATACAAACTAAAGTGAACCATGGAGATATTGGAATTGGGCTAAATATTTGTGTATGTTAATATTGCACCACAAAATTCGATCTAATCTGTGACGTCGCCGAAAATATTGCGGAGGTGGGGGAGGAGTTGGTACCCATTTCTCCCATTTTTACAAACTTCAATGGGTTCTGATTGGTTCCTGGGGGTTAGGACACCACACCCCCCCCCCCTCGGCGACACCACTGGCTAATTTTAACCACTAAAAACAATCGTCCATTGTCAGGTACCGAATCGGTCTTTCCTGTATTTCCCTCAGACGTGCTAGCTACTAGACCACCCTGACCCTGTAACGAATTACTATGACTACCATATTAAAATTCCCTTCTAAAAAAAGTAGAGGTTAAGGAAGTAGATGCTGTCTCAGCTACCTTCAGTAGCAACCCCATTATATTTTTCAGGCGTCATTGTAAATTATTATACCTAATTTTAGCTGCTGAAGAAAACAATCAACTAGAGGCTAAGGTTCTAATCCCGTCATTTTGTATTACATTCAGGCGTTTTATACACTAAGTCATTTTAAAGAATTACAATAATTACCTTATAACAAAATAATGTGACTTAGTTAGTTCAGAAGAACTTTGTCATACACGAGGAGTAAAATCGAGAACTTTAGATCTTATTCAACTCCATTTATTATTTACACAAAATTCAAATACCTTATCTGGCATTTTCTAAGTTGAGTATAAATCCTATGAGAAAGGAAATCTTTATTACTTCTCAGACTCTGACGACAATATTTACGTCTGTGTAATTGTTGAAAACATCAAATGAAAATTAAATATAATTTGCTTTCTGCAAATACAAGTTATTTAATTCTTTTAATTTAAAATAATGTAATGAAAAGTCGCCAGACAATTTTAGGGCGAAATGAAAAACTTAAAGCTCTTTACACCAACTTTCGTTTGAGCTGTTTCAAAAGTATAATAAAACCATCATAGCCCTAAATTAGTTGCAGTGGAAGGAAATAATTAAATCGCTGTTTCGTTTCATGTGCAGACAAATAGTTTACTTGCGTCAACAGAATTGCAATTTGGACTTAAATTGTTCCGAAATATGCGGACGAAATCCCTTTTAATACAAAATAGACATTCAAAGTTTTCTGTTTGCAGAAGAAACATAGACTAGACGACACATTTAAATTATTATGTTTTTAGGCAATATTTTTATAAGAACGCAGAAGTATATAGGTGACCAGTAAAGTTGTCAGTAGGGCAGATATGTTGTAAAAATACCTTGCTGTCCCAAGAATGAAACTACGAATCAACCAAGAATCAAGACATGACTTGTACTGGACAGCCGATGCTCTACCGTTCGTAACTGAGACGGAATTGCAAACTAGTAAAGTCTAAGCAAACTCTGCATTCTCCTCCCGCTAATATCAGATTAACGTGCAACTTAACAATCTGACTGACCACATCCAGCTATTTTTACCTCGGATAAGTCTCCGGATAACTTTATTTTCACCCAGGTTAGTATCCTACTTAATCATTGGCCTCCCGATTTGAAATCGGTATCTAATATGCTAGAGTCCACTGAATCCACACTAATCGCACTAGGGTCGGGTCAGTTTTAGACCCTCAAATGCACTAATCAGCAGGGTTAATTCGTTCGAGCGCTATTGTAAAGAATCTTGCTATCCCAACCAGGGATCGAACCGCTAATCTTTTTACTGGTTGACCGATGCTCTACCGTTGAGCTACTGGGACGGAATTACAAACTCTTATCGTCGAACTCTGCAAAGTTTTGAATGTTGGAAGATAGATCTAGGGACTTGAATTATCGTTATAGTAAAGGGTCCATGCGCTACCAAATCAGACTGACTGCAACACACCACAGCAGAAAAATTTGGAAGTTAGTACTTAAATAGTTTGCAAACTACAAGAGATATAGTAAAAAGTCAATTAGAAAGTTGAAGGGAATGGCAAAATTAGTAGGAAGCGTAATTTCATTTAATACAAGAGTGTTTTCACATAACCTACAGTTTAACGTATAATGTGTTCAATATGCCCATCTCCTGCCACAAGACATATTTTTACGCAGGAAATACCTTCCTGTTGCATTCTCATCAGCATTACAGATGGATTTGGAGTAGTAGGAAGTCGACATAGTGCAGCTTCCACAGCATTCGTCCGAATTCACGGAATAGCAGTACCATCTTGCAACGATCTTCAGTCGAATAGCCTGTCATGATATTTTTTGACATGATAATCATCAAAGTAAATACACAAGATACCTTAATAATTTGATCATCGACAATTGTTTTCAAATTGCTTTACATATGTTATCTGCAAGAGTGGTATTGCGCGTCGCAATCATCATTTGTATACAACATTCGCATTTTTCTGTATCTTTTATAGTTTATGAAGTAGATATACTAACTTCCAAATATTGCCGCAAGGAGCATTGCAAGCAGTGTAATCTGGTGCTAACTTCGCTATGATAACTTTACTGCACCAATGTCTTATAGCTCTAGCTACCACCATTCAAAACTTATTTGGCCTACCTACAATTTTACAGATCACCCTATATATAGTCCCTATATATAGTAATTTGAACTAATTAATGAATTAATGGCTGTACTGTTACGAAATAAGGAAGAGTAATTTAATTTTTTAACTTTTTAAGTTATATTCTGCCATTTTATAATTTACCCCAGTTTCAATATTATCTTGTAAGAAATACTTATAGCTGTGTTATGAGTTAGCTTCGAACATGTACTGTTATATATCGAATGTATGGTTTAAAATCGTATGAACTCTTCCTCTGCTTCGACCCAGACAGTCCGACCTACACAAAGGTGTAAAGTATCTGTTTTATAGCCGGGATAGTGCTACTCAATTTAGACCGGAACCCATTAGGGGCGACATCCAGAGGGACCCTACCCTCCTTCTTCTACTACCAACCTCTCGGAATGACTTACGGACCCAAATATTTAACGTACCCGTACTTCGCATGAATACGGGGACAGTTTTGGTAGAGCCGGGGTTTGAATCTTCTGCTTTTATTGCAGCAAAATAAAATCTCATCTGCCTTTTCAATGTAGGTTTAAAATACTATAATTTCCATAATTAACTGGAGAGTGGCTGAACTCAACTTACTCGTACCCCTATATCCCTATCATCCATTTTTAAGTAGCTTGTGTTTTTTTTCCTTTTTTGCAATAAAAAATTTGAAAAATATGTACGAGTATTATTAGCCCAAATGGCCACAATTTATAGCATGCCACCCTATATTTTAAACGGCAAAAAAATATATTTTAATTGATACCAAGTTTGACAATGTAACCTTACTTACACTCCTCTTGTAACTTGCATCCCTCATAGGAGGGCTAATAATTTAACGAATACAAAAATTTTATCTCGGCTAATTTTCACTGCAGTGATAGAAACTGTTAAATTTCGTGATCATTGAGCTATAAATAACGCCTTTTATGCATAAGTATGTCAAACTTTGTCCTATACAGCCGTGTTAAGAAAATATAAAATTGCGAATAAACGTCGTTTTTATATTTCGCTTCAGTTTGAATTTCAAAAAATTATATCTTGTTCTAGAATTATTTTTATAACAAAGTCGGATATAACGTTTCCTGAAAATAAGTTAATATTTGTGACAGCCATAGTGTAGACAAGAAATTGACCACAGACTGACAGGCAGATGGGCATCAATCTAAAAATAGTCAAAACATATTCAGGTGGTCCTAAAACATATATTGGCGTCAAAATATCTACATTGGAATCCCACTGGTCACTTCCCGGAAATGGACGTGTCGGCGCCGTGGCAAATCATTGTCTGCGTGTCATAATGATGACTCACCCTCTTCTCAAGTGACTTTGAAACATGAATGCATTTTGTGCAAATGTTTTATTCCTTTCGTGCAACCGCTGCTCGGTGATCCTGAATTAATTCTCCAACTAAAACTTGAAGACAAGCAAAGATATACAAAACTTCAAGAAGCAAGCTTAGATTATGTCCTGGATGTCAGGAAATAAGAAGCCTAAGCGTACAGAGGGAGATAACGTTAAGAATCAGCAAATTAGAAGGGCCTCTTGTCTAACGAAGGCTACTTCATTATTCAAAAATATCCTTGAGATAGAAGTCCAGTGCCCTCTAGGGAATATTGCAGGATCATCTCTGTCTAACAATATGGGTTTACAGCAGCTCACCGATAGACGAAATCTTCAAAAAGTATTCCGCGATCCACGAAACTTTATGACAGAACGTCTGAAAAAAACAGTCTTCTCAACGTTTTTGGAAATGAGGCAAGATACTTGGAGTTGGTTTCTGGAAAACAGGCAATCGATCTTCTTGAACTATTGAACACATTTATCCAACTGAGAAAAAACACTTTAGCAGGACTTGTTAAGTCTGTTGAAACTGCCGTTGATGGGCTAAACGGACTAAGGACTAATAAAAGGTTTTCTTTTATCTACATATACTGTCAAAAAAGAGAAGGACTTGGTCTGGAAATTTTAATACGTCCAAGAGCCAGACGATCTCTAAAACTGCTTGATGAATCAGCAGAACCACATGAATTCAGTTCATTTGTGAAATACTACAGGAAGCAATACTTAATAGTGGGACTCCAGAATCGCATCCTTCACCAGAAAAGTGTTCAGAAACAGGTTGCACTGAAGAATATACTAATGAAAGGAGAAAATTTTTAAGTTGTATGAAAATATCCTGAAATCAACTCTTCAATGTTAGTGTGAGACCAAGAATCACGTAGACAGTTTTATATGTGGATTTATGATATCTAGCAGGCCGAACAATGGCATCAGACGGCAAGGCGCAATGTATTGCATCCCTGAACCAAAAAGTCAGCAAGTGCTATAAATAAGGGAGCTTCAAATACAGGTTGAGGCGAACAGAAGCAGTTAACTGGAAGCTAAAGGAAAAACCATGGGATTGATTCAGAGTTAAACCAATATGGAAGATGCGTTGACACGGTGCCCTGAGGACGGCCAACGGTATCCGAAGAGGCGTATCAGATCTCAGACAAAAAGAGGTGGCAACAGAAAGAATGTGCTACACATTCATATAGAGATAGAATATCTAGAGATTCAGAGATGTAAAAATTACGATAAAGAGGTGAACCAGAGATGAGATCAGATTCAGTTGCATTCAGTGTAATATAGAGCCGAACAGGAGAGAAACGAAGTAATGATATGATGTGTGAAAGCCCCAGGCCGTCCGGCTCGTCCAGAGGACTTAGAGCAACAAAATGGACGACCGGACTGATATGATGTGATGTGTGTCAGTGTTCAGACGAGAATCAGTAGTGAATGATATGATGTGTGTCAGTGTTCAGACGAGAATCAGTAGTGTGCCGTCATAAAATGGAGGCAAAGGTTGGCGAAGAAGCAATGTGCAATAGCAAGTTGTGTGTCAATATCCAAAGACAGACTTGGAGGTTTCTCCATATCAAATATTATAGAAGGTCATATTCAGGTTAGGCATTTTTAATTTACCTGGTCTCACATGTTCAATCTCCTCCTTAATTATATGTCGTAATTGTTATAATTAATTTTGTACAGGTAACCCTCCTATAACACGGTATTCAACAACACGGCTTCGCTCTAACACGATCAGAAATATACGGAAACCCTCGTACAAAACAAAATGTAAATGGCAGATTTGCGATTTTTGCTTAGACACAGTACATGTTTGCTCGTAGTCGTGTATGACGCATGCGCACTCACTAGCTAACACTACTGAACCAATGGCAGAGTTACTGCTCATCATTGCGTGTTTCTAGTCTTTAGTTGCGTGAATCTCAGAAAATATTATTTAAAGAAATTATAATGTTTGTGGGTTTTGGAAGGAACTTATTTTAAGTTTTTGGAGTTACATACATTGTATGAGTTAACAATTAAAGAGCTCATTTTTATTTTTACGATTATTTTTTGGAAAATTAAATTTTAATCCCGAACTATGTCTGATAAAAATAAAAAAAATAGTTGAGGAGAAAATTTATTTCTCTGGATGTTAAAATACAACTTTTGGATCGTATTATGAAAGGAGAAAAAGCATCACACATTGCAAAACTCTAAATTTAAATAAAGCAACAATCCAAACCATTAAGAAAAATGAAAAGAAAATTAGAAGTGCTGTGACTGTAAGATTTTCCATATCTGCAAATATGCATCTAGTCCTCGTGTGCCAATAATTGAGAAAATGGAAAAGACACTCAGCATTTGGATTGATGATAGCTGCCAAAAAAAGATTCCATTGGATGGAAATATCATTAAACAAAAAGCTCTTAAAATTTACAAACACCTTAAAGAAAATGGAGAACCTTCTGTCAGTCTAGATTTTGTGGCAAATAAAGGTTGGTTTGAAAAATTCAAAAAGCGCTTCGCGATCCACAGCATAAAAATAAATGGCGAATCTGCATCAGCTGATATTGAAACTGCCAGGATATATCCAGAAAAAATTACAGAAGGACATGAATACACACCAAACCAAGTTTTTAATGCTGATGAAACTGGGCTTTGGTGAGAAAAAAATGCCTAATAGAACATTTATATAGAAACAAGAAAAAACTGCATCTGGATTTAAGGTATCTAAAGATCGTATAACGCTACTTTTGTGTTGTAATGCATTAGGAGACTTTATGACAAAACCCTTGCTTGTTCATAGATCATTAAATCCACGTGCACTTAAAGACGTAAATAAAAGTACATTGCCGGTATATTGGACAGCAAATTCAAAAGTTTGGGTAACTGGAAATTTATCTAGAAAATGGTTTTCAGAATCTTTTGTGCCAGTGGTAGAATTTTATTTAAAGAAGAAGAATTTGGACTTTAAGTTGCTGTTACTATTAGACAATACTCCTGAGACATCCCAACATCCAAATAGTGTTTCTACCACCAAACACTACTTCGTTGATCCAGCCATTGGATCAAGATATTATTTATACCTTTAAAAGTTACTAAATCGAAAGATCATTCCAATGGATCTTAGACATAACTGAATCGAGATCAATTGGTGTCATGGAGGCTTGGAAGCAATTTTCAATTAAGCATTGTATCGAAATCATATCCTTAGCGTTGAAAGAACTAAAAACATCAATATTAAATGCATGTTGGAAAAATATTTGGCCATAAATAGAAAAGAACCTTGAATCACCAGAAAATGAAATTGGTGGCATATTAGAACTTGTTAAATCGATCGGAGGCGAAGGTTTTGGGGATATGGCTATTCAGGATGTTCAGAATTTATTGATGGAAGTAGAAATAGGCGAAGCGGATTTGCTGAAAATGGCTTCAGAAGTTGTACATCAGTCGATTTCAAGGAGAAGAGTAGTGAAGATTGCGGAATTAATAAATTAACTTTAAATAAATTACAGGAACACCTAAGTTTAGTAAAAAATCTAGAATTATTTTTCTTGAATGCAGACCCATCCGCTAAAAGAAGCCGAAAATTCAAAAGGAAGCTGCAAAATTACTTGTCTCCATACCAGGAGATCCACAACGAACTTTCAAGGAACAGCAAACAAGCCAAAATTACAGACATTTTAAAGAGGGTAGAAGACGCAAATGATGACAATGATTCAGGGAGTGCAGAGAATTTATGTTTAATTGTATTGAACAGTGATGAGGAAGAAAATTATTAAATTGAGGGTTAATAAATTGAAAATAATTATATTTTGTATTGTTTGACACATACATTTGTTAAATTTTGAATAAAATTGAAGTTGCTTGGATTCATTTAAATTTTTTTTCAATAAGTTTTCGGAACCTAACCCCCCTTTTTGTACTGGCTCTAGGTCGCTTATAACACGGTTTCACATAACACGGCATTTTCTAGGAATCTATCTACCGTGTTATAGGCGGGTTACCTGTATTGAATAAAATGTTCTTAATAAATAATGTTATTTTAAAGTTAGAATGGGTGCAGTTAGTGTGAGTAGTATTATGTTAATATACCCTATTCCAGGAACTCGTACAAAAGATATATATGGTGGGTTTTAAAGCCGCACAATGCATTGTTATACAACTTACGATCAACGGCCATGTTTAAGAGTTCAAATTTAATTTATGCTTTGCATGATATTATTACTTCTTTGTTTGTGCACCACAGTTAGCAGTAGAATTGCGACTTTTCACGCAGAAAATTCAAGATAAGATTGCTTATTTGGATGATGTATAAAAATGACAAAGAAAGTTAGAATTCTCTTTGAAAATATTGAATACCTTGTCTACATTTTGCTAGTGTCTCCAGCATTGAGCTGTGAAGAAGAGAAAAATTTCAGTGTTTTGCAAAACTGAAGTCATTCTTGCGGTCAACAATGACACAAAAACATCTCAACCACGTAGAGTTGTGCTATGCAATACCTACCGGAACATACCCGTTACTGTTCACCTGGACAAAGTGGCAAATATTTTCTTCTCAAACAGGGATAGGAGGAGGCACGTTTTTATATTAGTTTGGGATTAAATGGAAACTATAAACATATAATATTCCCGCTTCTAAATTTAATTCTTCTAAGGTTTTGTAGAACAAAATTTCATTCTATAAACTAAACCTACATATTAAATGTCATTAAAGTATAGATAACTGAATAAATTAATTGTTCACACTTGACTTTGAAAGTGTTAAATGTGATGATTTTTCAGCTAATTACAATGCATTTGGTATAAATTCTAATGATTGCATCATCTTAAAGTATCTAAAGGTGGATAAATTGACAGATTGGGTGAAGGGGGAGCTAGCTCTTAAATAAAAACAACTAATTATTTTATAGTTAGAAGAACAAGAAAGTTGGTAAGGTAAAGGACGATATACCTTTGTCCCCCACCCCACCTAAAATCAGAAAGCGGTGAGGCCAGTACTTCTGTCCTGTAGTAGATACTATTAAGTGTTCGTTCTGCAATGACTTTTTGCCCCATTTTTTCCAGTTTTCGAGGTGTGAATTAAAATTCCAGTTCCACTGGATTCTGTCTCAAATTCTATACTATAAGTGTGCAAAGAAGCAGGCTTCTGCGTCATCGGGGGTTTTCTGGAATATACCAAAAACAAAAATGTGTTAAATAAAAATGCGTGAATTAATAACATATTATAGTTAAATATTCAGTTGTTTTGGGGGTAGTACGATAGATCTCTGGTCGATGTGCTGGACTCTCCTTGAGCCACCTGCCTTCATTTCATTCATTCATTCATAAATATTCAGTTAGAAAACAAATACGTTGATATTTGTACACCGCTATAATTGAGTTTTTTCTTTTAAACAAAAATTTGCTTAAAACCCAAAAGAACTTTTAACTTCCCACAGCAGGTTATTTCTCTGAAATAGAACTGATTCTCAGTAACTTGGTCTCTATATCAGTTTAAATGGCCATTCCCAAGATTTATTAGGGCGGAAAATAGGAGTTGGACTTGCTTTTCGCGATAATGTATGTAATATAAAGCTACTTTGCCCTGAAAATAAAGTGAATTTAAATTTTAACAAACATACTGTGTGGCACATGTATGTAGGCGCATGAATGCAAAGAATATAGAATTTTAAACAGTAGTAAAATATTCCTTTAAATTCATGTAAAAATATATTTCATATTTTTAAAATAAAAGGAATATACAATAAAAAATATCCTTACAAAAATTAACAATGTAAGAAAAGATAAATGACTAAGTTATCGAATATTTTCGAATATTTTTATTCTTAAATGAGTATTTTAGTTTTGAATTACAAATACGAAATTCTTCGTACCTTAATTATGGCACTTAGATAAATATCCTTTAAAATACACTACCCGATACAAAAAAGGCAACACCATTAGTGAATAGAGTGTGATGATAAAGGACACATAGACAGAGATGTCATATATAAATAAGAAATGTTAATTCCAGAAGGATAACACAATACAATAATGGCATAGACAAGGTGATCAGTAGGCACTAAGACCGCCTCTTTCGGCGATACAAGCAGCAACCATTTAAGAAGCAGATGCAATGAGCATGCAGATAGTTTCCTGAGGGATGGATGACCATATGCCTTCAAACATCCTCCATAGGTCGTCATCTGTTTGAGGCGAGACAGGGCAGTGAAACGACGGCCAATCACGTTCTATACATGCTCGATGGATGAGAGATCTGGAGACACCGGAGGGCAAGGAAGAATCTAGATACCTTGCAAGGCTTTTCAACTGATGTTTGCTATGTGCGGTTGCGCGTTATCGTTCTGGAAAACAGCATTTTTCAACTACTGAAGGTAGGGCAGTGCAACCTGCCGCAGCACTTCAACCACATATCGTCGTGCCGTCATTGTGTCTCTGATACGAACCAGAAGTGACCGGCTATCGAAGCCGATGGCACCCTACACCATGATACCGCGTTGTCGAGCAGTATGGCATTCAGCAATCGCAGCAGGATTGCATCTGTTTCCATGTCGCCTCCAGACTCTCACACGCCGACTGTCATTTGACAATCAGAAACGAGACTCGTAACTGAACACTAACCTGTCGCATACAGTTAAAAGGTTCGGGCCCGACACCATTGCAATCTCTCACGTCGGTGTCTTGTCCCTAATGGCAGTCTTCGTAAAGGACAGTTTGAGTGCAAACCGCCTTCGGCCACTCGTCGAGAAACTGTTCCCGCTGATATTGGAACATCCAATAAGCCCTGCAAATTCTGCAGAATGTCGGCAGTCATTGTTTAGGGCGTCGCCACCAGATGCGTTCGAATACGTCGATCAATGCGTGCTGACGTACATCTGGATGAACCTGTAACACTGCGACGATTCACATGCCCTTCAATCCACTTTCTCGAAATACTTTGCACAGTGGATTATTTACGCATGTTTCAGCGACGATACGCCGGTACTACCACCCAGCCGTACGTAGGCCTTAAACTAATTCCCTCGCACGATCGTCCAAATGCTGAAACGGAATTCGGCGTTGTCGGCTAGGCATCTCTTCAACAACATGTGTCTTCTGAAATGAAAAACAGCTTGAAAAACTGGTTTCCGTTAGACAGGCAGTAACAACTGCTGGCTTATCTGCATTTTCCATCAATTTTATCCCACGCTCTAATCAAGTGAGCTACTTGCATTTCAGATCATTTGCATACATCGGCCAGCTGAGTATATCTCTTAATTTGCATAATTATACGGTCTATATTTTTGCATACATATTATTACTTGCATAATTATACGGCCAAAGCTATACGACCAAAGCATTTTTCAAGTCGGGTAGTGTATAAAAGAAACCGTTTTTTTTGTACTAACAATAAAGTTACTGTTTATTCGTACATACAGTAAAAATATGATGTTTTGTACGTATTGTAAAACGTAGAAGATCAAAGTAATACCGAGACTTTCCACACATAGCAAGTAGTCATTATTCCACCTCTGAACCATATATACGACCTTTAGACAGACTCTAATAAGGAGTAAATATAGGGGTCTCAGCGACTAATTATAAATTTTTAAAGATTTATTTTCTGCATTCAGATCTGGACAATACATGCAGTATACCACTCGAATTTAATCTAAATAGCTTCAGTGGTTTTCGAGACTACGTAGAGCCAAAGACTTACGTTCACATCTGCATAATGCATTAATCTTGCCAGCGAAAGTAGTGGTTTTCGACATTAGAAAAGCGTTCGATTTGACATATACATGTACACGTCACCCGCACACCGACAAAAATTATGTCTGGTATTGAGTGATCCGCTCCACCGATATATTTACGATGAAAATCCGACCATACTTTTCTTAGGCTACATTGATATAAGTAAACGTTTCCTTAATCTACGTCAAAAAACATATCTATCCAGAAAAGTCACAATCACTTTCATATAGGTCAGTATGAGAAAAATAATATACGGTTATATATTATTTCGTACCATTGCTATATTTTAACATGTACACTCAGAAAAACGTTTATAATTTTAATTTAAAATCTGAGTGCAATACATAAAGTTCAATAATTATAAGTAAACCGTTGTTACTTCACTTTTAACAAATTGTGTACTTTATTACTTATTTAACCGACATCAATAAGTAGTGTTCAAGATGGTTGCAAAATTTTCAAGGTCTTATGTAAATATGCATGATTTATATTAACACATTTGAGCAATTAATTTTCAACCAATTATCACTTTCAGAAAATGATTGTTGATCATCAATTTATTAGAATCATTCAAACTACTAGATTATCTACTGAATCTTTACCACAATGGTTGTCTGCGTGAAACAAAAAAAATTAAATTTCAATCTAATTTTCTATCAACAAATTATATCCGAAATGCAAATATAGGTCAATTTAACCAGAAACTCTCAAATTATTAATATTTTATGTTTTAGATATACATATATAGTTTTAGCAAAAATATAATTTTCAACATATCGAGATGCCGCTTACTTGATGTAAGTTACATAAGTATTCCACAGCATGTTAAATCTTATTCATCCCATTAGCAGATATAATCGAAGTTTGTGATTGGAAAAATTATGGACGAACTGTAGTTAGATTCTACTTGTTAATATTGTTCATTTAATTTTATTTCTTTGAAACAGATCTAATAAGAATCTTTGATCTTTCTATACAAGCTTACCTGCATGGGAAAGCTTGAAGAATAAGACATCCTGGTTTCTTTTGTAAACAAATTTATAAAACAAATGAAGTTACGATAACATACGCCAAATAAATACTCTAAACAAATACGCCCGTAGCATTTTTCCTGTTTCAATAATCGGTTAAACACAATAGAATATATATGAATATGAATTATATTTGCTAAAATAAAATATATGATTTATGAAACTGAAAAGTAATTCATAATTTTCGTAATCTTATTCTTGACCAGTAGCATACAATATAAAGGAACTTAGAATTCACAATCATGTGCAAATTCCTATAGTATACGAAATGATATTTTTAATCAAAATATTCTGTTAAAATATTTAATTTAATGTTCCTAAAATGAAGTTTAAGAATCTCTGTTCTCGCTATAGAAAATTATTTTCAAGGGCAGATCTGAAGAATAAAACATCCTGGCCCCATTTGTAAGAAAATTTACAAAAAATATGGAATAGAATTCATATATGCAAAATAAAAGCGTTAAAATTGTATGGGACCCGTACTACTTATATAGGCGAATATTAGAATATATAGCCTGTATGTATTAGTAGATTACATGTATAAATTGAAAATATCAATAAACCCGTAATCTTTAAACCTGAAGGCAGTAATTGATTCCAATATATGCCAAAATGAAAGTGCTACAATTATATGGGAAGATATATCCCTACTACTTATAATGTCGTTGATTAGAAGATATGTCGGAGTGTTAGTAGAAGATTACCATTATTACAATATGAGTCTGAAAAATCTTTGCCAAAATAAAATATATGGCGTTATAAATTGAAAATATCAATAATCCCCGTAATCTTCATACCAGAAGGCCGTTCCAATATATTCCAATATATGACAAAATATATGTCAATATGCCTGTACTATTTAAATTCTCATAGATTAGAAGATATACCCGTGCATTTGTAGAATATTACTCTAACAACGTACAATATATGAGTTTCAACAATTTTTCCCACAATAAAACAATGGTATAATAACTTGGAAATATCGATAATCTCTAAATCAATAATCTCGAAAATATTAATAATAATAATGTTTAAACCTGAAGACCATAATTGATATTAGCCAGACAAAAATGCACTGCCAATGAAATTTATTTTAGACTAGCTGCATACCCGTTCTTCGTACGGAGTATATAATATAAAGAAATTTATAATTCGCAATCATGTGCAAATTCTGTTAAAATATTAAATTTGTTGCTCATAAAGAGAAGTTTAAGAATATCTGTTCTCACTATGCAAAATTATCTTCACGGGCAGATCTGAAGAATAAAACATCCTGGCCCCATTTGTAAGCAAATTTACAAAAAAAAGGAATTGAATCAATATATGCAACCCCGTACTACTTATATTGTCGCAGATTAGAAAATATGCCAGTGTGTTAGTAGAAGTTTACCCGTATTGCAATATGTGTCTCAATAATATTTGCCAAAATAAAAGAGATGACATAAAAAATTGAAAGTATCAATAATCCCCGTAATCTTAATACCAGAAGGTCGTAATTCATTCGAATATATGCCAATATATATCAAAATATATGCCAATATACCTGTACTACATATATTCTCGTAGATTGGAATATATACCCATGCATTTGTAGAAGATTACTCGTACAACGTACTATATATGAGTTTCAACAATTTTCGTCATAATAAAACAATTCCATAATAATTTGAAAATATCAGTAATCCCTGAATCAACAGTCCCCGAAAATATCAATAATAATGATGTTTAAACCTGAAGACCGTAAGTGATATTATCCAGTCAAAAATTCAATGTCAATGAAATTTATTTTATATACATATTTTTACTATTCAAATCGGAAAAGATTTAATAAAAATCGTATGCCGCATAACATATTGGATCCGTTGCTAAGCGACATAATATCAATTGCTTTAAATAAATTGATGGAAATCATATCATCTGAATAATGCAATCTCCATGGAAGGTTTGGCGACATTTTCGTCAATTTAGCTATAACTTAAAAAAATCGCCAAATTTATCGCCAAGTGGGACTGTAGAACTGATAATCCCATTATGCGACAAATTGACGAAACATCATCACAATACTATCCCCTGCCAACGGCCGTACCGTGCTGAAAACACCGGTTCTCGTTAGATCACCGAAGTCAAGCAGCATCGGGCGCGGTTATTACTTGGTGGGTGACCACCTCGGAACGCCGCGTGCTGTTGGCCATCTCGGGTGCGGTATCCCCGTGGTTTGCGAGCTAGATTTGCACGCTGCCACAAATGCCGCCGTGTTCATGCGGAGTACGATCACGTTAAACATGTGGGTCCGTAAGTCCTTCCGAGAGGTTGGTGGTAGGGGAAGGAGGGTACGATCTCTGTGGATGCCTCCCCCCACTGGGTTTCGGTCTAAATTGGGTGGCACTTCCCGGCCGTCCATACAGTTACCTTACACCTTTCTGGTAGGTCGGACGGTCTGGGTCTCAACAACAACAATACTATCCCCTAACAAAACACAATTAATCCCATCTATTAAGGGCGATTTTATCAATTTCATGATATTTTTATGGATTTAGAAATATTTTTACCAATTTGGTGATATTAAAAAAAACCTTAAATTTGTTACTAAGTAGGATGGATGGACTGACCGACAAATGCTACAGAAACATCATTTCAGTACTTTATTCTAAAAAAAACAAATTTAATTTCATTGATTTGGGTCATTTTTATCCATTTGGAGACATTTCCACTAATTTGGTAAAGTTTAAGAAAAGTTACCAAGTTATTTAGAGATATTCCTCTAAATTCGTAGTTCTGAATTTGCAGATCTGAAGAATAAAATATCCTGATCCCGTTTGTATATACTAAATGAAAACAGTAAAATTGTATTAGAAGATACATACACCCGTTCTACTCTTTTTCTGCTTCAACAATCGACTAAATGAATTTATTGGGTAAACACAATATATGAGTTTATTAGCTAAACACAATATATGAGCTTGAAACCCTTTCTAAAATAAATGAAAGTGATGTACGCAGTCCGCAATATATATAATTAAAAGAACAATCAAACCGTTCATTTATAAAATATATTTTTACATCCATTTATTTATTATACAAATAAAAAAAATAATAATAGATATTAACAACACATTTAATTTCATTCCGTTGCCGAGCAACATGATATAAGATAGAATCTACCTCATAAAATGCGAAATTAAATAGCCATTTTGATTTCTTTATACTTTACATCGTTGAGTAAAAGCTTGTGAGAGATGAACCATGGAGGTAGATTTTTCCATTTAAATTCATGTTTCAAACAATTTATATTTTCCTATAGAGACTAATTAATGCAAAAATCCTGCACCAAACTCGGAATTAAAGTTTTATTTCATTTTGGCGTTTAAAACAAACGATTTTCATCCTTTCCGTTTGGATAAACCACGGAGTTGGAGAGTAGATCTCCTAAGAAAAAGTTCCGTTTTTCATTAATATCTCGACAACCCCTGGTCTTAGAAACTCGAAACTTGGACAAAATTTATGGGGGGCTGTTTCAAGGCTATCCACAAAATTTCATTAAATTCGGTTCAACCGTTTTCTCGTGATGATGAGACAAACGAAAATTTCGTTTTTTACTAATATCTCGAGAACCACTGGTCGTAGAAACTCAAAATACGGACTAAATTTTAAGTGGGGCAATTTCTAGGCTACTCACAAAATTTTATCAAATTCGGTTCAGCCGTTCTCCCGTGATGATGGGACAAACAGACAGACAGATTTTCATTTTTATTTATATAACTAGCAGCATACCCGTTCTTCGTACGGAGTCTATATAAATAAAAATGAAAATCTGTCTGTCTGTCTGTCTGTCTGTCTGTCTGTCTGTCTGTCTGTCTGTTTGTCACACCATCACGGGAGAACGGCTGAACCGAATTTGATGAAATTTTGTGGGTAGCCCGGAAATAGCCTAACTTAAAATTATATCTGTGTTTTGAGTTTCTACGACCAGTGGTTCTCGAGATATTAGTAAAAAACGAAATTTTCGTTTGTCTCATCGTCACGGAAAAACGGCTGAACCGAATTTAATGAAATTTGGTGAATAGCCTTGAAATATCCCCCCATAAATTTTGTCCAAGTTTCGAGTTTCTAAGACCTGGGGTTGTCGAGATATTAATGAAAAACGGAACTTTTTCCTAGGAGTTCTACTCCCTAACTCCGTGGTTTATCCAAACGAAAAGCTTGAAAATCGTTTGAAAGTGAATTAAAATTTAATCTCTGAGTTTGATGGGAGATTTTTTGCGTTAATTAGTCACTTTCTGAAAACATGAATTGTTTGAAACATGATTTAAAGGGGAAATCTATCTCCATGGTTCATGGTTTATTTAAAACAAGCTTTTACGGAACAATGAGAAGTATAGAGAAATCAAAATCGTTATTTAATTTCGCAGTTTATGTTATAAGACAGAATCTTATAACATGTTAAATATGTCATATCTTATATCATGTTACTCAGAAACGCAATTAAATTAAATCTGTCTGTTAATTTTAATAATTATTTTTTCGATTTGAATAATAAATAAATGGGTATAAAAATATATTTTGGAAAAGAACGATTTGATTTTTCTTATAACATTTTTGTCTGGATAATATCAATTACGGTCTTCAGGTTTAAAAATTTTTATTATTTATATTTTCGGGGATTATTGATTCAAGGATTATTGATATTTTCAAGTTATTATGCAATTATTTTGTTATGACAAAAATTGTTTAAACTCATATATTGTATGTTGTACGAATCTGCTACAAATACACGTGTATATCTTTTAATCTACGAGAATATAAGTAGTACAGGTATATTGACATATGTTTTGATATATATTGGCATATATTGGAATCAATTACGACCTTCTGGTATAAAGAGTACGGATATTATTGATGTTTTCAATTTATTACGTCATCTCTTTTATTTTGGCAAATATTTTTGAGACGCATATTGTAATACGGGTAATCTTCTACTAACACATTGGCATATTTTCTGATCTGCGACAATATAATTAGTACGGGGTTGCATATATTCATTCAATTCCTATTTTTTCTTCTGTAAATTTGCTTACAAAAGGGGGCAGGATGTTTTATTCTTCAGATCTGATCGTGAAGATAATTTTGCATAGTGAGAACATATATTCTTAAACTTCTCTTTAGGAGCAATAAATTTAATATTTTAACAGAATTTGCACATGATTGCGAACTTTAAGTTTCTTTAAATTATACACTCCGTACGAATAACGGGTGTGCTGTTAGTGGTTAATAAATTTTAACATTTTAGGAGGATATATCATGTTGCTCGGCATCGCAATTAAATTAAATGTGTTTGTTAATGTTTTTATTATTTTTTTTTCGATTTAAATAATAAATAAATGGATAAATGGATATAAAAGTATATCTTATGAATGGACGGTTTGATTTTTCTTTTAATTATATTAATTGCTGACTGCGTACATCAATTTCATTTAGTTTGGCAAAGAGTTTTCAAGCTTATATCGTATTTAGCTACTAAACTCATATATTGTGTTTAGCCAATAAATTCATATAGCCGATTGTTGAAACAGAAAAAGAGTAGAGCGGGTATATCTTATAATACAATTGTAGTGTTTTCATTTAGTATATTGAAACGGGATAAGAATGTTTCATTCAGATCTGCAAATTCAAAGCTACGAATTTGGAGGGATATCGCTAATTTGACAACTTTTCTTAAACTTTGCCAAATTGACGGAAATGTCGCCAAATTGATATAAACGACACACAAACAGCTGCCATAAACCTTCGGGTTGGTCGTGTGGCTTTGGTCTTCTACATATCAATGAAATTTCTTTTTGTTTTGTTAGAAGAGAGTACTGAAATGATGTTTGGTTAGCATTTATCTGTCAGACCAACCATCCTACTTAGTAATACATTTAGCGAATTTTTAAAATGTCACCAAATTGATAAAAATGTTTTCAAATCTATAAAAATATCTTGAAATTGATAAAATTGCGCTACATAAATGATATTAATTGTTTTTTGTTAGGGGATTTTTTAAAATGTCGCTAATTTGACGAAACTGTCGCCAAATGTTCCATAGATATATAACTATTTAGACGATATTTTTTCTACCAATTTATTTGAAGCAAATGATATCATGTCGCTTAGCAACGGATTTAAATCCAATGTGTTTATGCGGCAGACGATTTTTATTAAATCCTTTCCGATTTGAATAATGAAGATATGTATATAAAATAAATTTCATTGCCATTTCATTTTTGACTGGATAATATCAATTATACTCTTCAGGTTTAAACATTATTATTATTGATATTTTCCGGAATTATTGATTCAGGGATTATTGATATTTTTAAGTTATTACGCCATTGTTTTATTGCGGCAAAAATTGCTGACACACGCATATTGTACGTTGTGCGAGTAATCTTCTAGGAATGCACGGGTATATCTTCTAACCTACGAGAATATAATTAGTACAGGTATATTGGCATATATTTTGACATATATTGGCATATATATTGGAATCAAGTACAGTCTTCTGGTATGAAGATTAAGGGGATTAATTATATATTCAATTTATTACGTCGTCTGTTGTATTTTACCAAAAAACATTTGTGACTCATATTGCAAAACGGGTAATCTTCTACTAATAATCGGACATTATAAGTAGTACGTGTATATCTTCCCATATAATTTTAGAACTTAAATTTTGACATATATTGGAATAAATGACTGTCTTCAGATTTAAAGATTACGGGTTTATTGGTATTTTCAATTTATACATGTAATCTACTAATACAGGTTATATTTTCTAATATTTCGCGTATATAATTAGTACGGGTCCCATACAATTTTAACGCTTTTATTTTGCATATATTGATTCAATTCCATATTTTTTTTTTATATTTGCTTACATAAGGGGTCCAAGATGTTTTATTCTTCAGATATGTCCATGAAGATAATTTTATATAGCGAGAACAGAGATTCTTAAACTTCGTTTTAGGAGCATCATATTAAATATTTTAACAGAATATTTTGATTAAACATGTCATTTAGTATACTATAAGAATTTGGGCATGATTATGAATTTCAAGTTTCTTTATATTATATACTCCGTACGAAGAACGGGTATGCTGCTAGTCTATATAAATAAAAATGAAAATCTGTCTGTCTGTCTGTCTGTCTGTCTGTCTGTCCCATCATCACGGGAGAACGGTTGAACCGAATTTGATGAAATTTTGTGGGTAGCCTAGAAATAGCCCCACTTAAAATTTTGTCCGTGTTTTGAGTTTTTACGACCAGTGGTTCTCGAGATATTTGTAAAAAACCAAATTTTCGTTTGTCTCATCATCACGGGAAAACGGCTGAACCGAATTTAATGAAATTTTGTGGATAGCCTTGCAATAGCCCCCCCCTAAATTTTGTCCAAGTTTCGAGTTTCTAAGACCAGGGGTTGTCGAGATATTAATGAAAAACGGAACTTTTTCTTAGGAGATCCACTCTCCAACTCCGTGGTTTATCCAAACGGAAAGGATGAAAATCGTTTGTTTAAAACGCCAAAATGAAATAAAACCACCTTATTTCCGAGTTTGGTGCGCGATTTTTGCATTAATTAGTCACTTTAGGAAAGCATGAATTGTTTGAAATATGAATTTAAATGGAAAAATCTACCTCCATGGTTCATCTTTCACAAATTTTTCTCAACGATGAAAAGTATAAAGAAATCAAAATGGCTATTTAATTTCACATTTTATGAGGAAGATTCTATCTTATATCATGTTGTTCGGCAATGGAATGAAATTAAATGTGTTGGTAATATTTATTATTATTTTTTCTATTTGTATAATAAATAAATGGATGTAAAAATATATTTTATAAATTAACGGTTTGATTGTTATTTTAATTATATATATTACGGACATCGTACATCACTTTCATTTATTTAAGCAAAGAGGTTTCAAGCTCATATATTGTGTTTAGCTAATAAACTCATATATTGTGTTTACCCAATAAATTCATTTAGCCGACTGTTGAAGCAGAAAAAGAGTAGAACGGGTGTATGTATCTTCTAATACAATTTTAGTGTTTTCATTTAGTATATACAAACGGGATCAGGATATTTTATTCTTTAGATCTGCAAATTCAGAGCTACGAATTTAGCGTAATATCTCTAAATAAGTTGGTAACTTTTCTTAAACTTTATCAAATTAGTGGAAATGTCTCCAAATTGATAAAAATGGCCCAAATCAATGAAATTAAATTTGTTTTTTTAGAATAGAGTACTGAAATGATGTTTCTGTTGCATTTGTCGGTCAGTCCATCTATCCTACTTAGTAACACATTTAAGGAATTTTTTTAATATCACCAAATTGGTAAAAATATTTTTAAACCATAAAATTATCATGAAATTGATAAAATCGCGCTTAATAAATGAAATTAATTGTGTTTTGTTAGGGGATAGTATTGTGATGATGTTTCGTCAATTTGTCGCAAAATGGGACTATCAGTTCTACAGTCCCACTTGGCGATAAATTTGGCGATTTTTTAAGTTATCGCTAAATTGACGAAAATGTCGCCAAACCTTCCATGGAGCATTATTCAGATGATATGATTTCTATCAATTTATTTGAAGCAAATGATATCATGTCGCTTAGCAACGGACCCAATATGTTATGCGGCACACGATTTTTATTAAATCTTTTCCGATTTGAATAATAAAAATATGTATATAAAATAAATTTCATTGACATTGCATTTTTGACTGGATAATATCAATTACGGTCTTCAGATTTAAACATCATTATTATTGGTATTTTCGGGGACTGTTGATTCAGGGATTATTGATATTTTCAAATTATTATGGAATTGTTTTATTATGACAAAAATTGTTGAAACTCATATATAGTACGTTGTACGAGTAATCTTCTACAAATGCATGGGTATATCTTCTAATCTACGAGAATATAAGTAGTACAGGTATATTGGCATATATTTTGATATATATTGGCATGTATTTGAATCAATTACGACCTTCTTGTACAAAAATTACGGGGATTATTGATATTTTCAATTTATTACGTCATCTCTTTTATTTCGGCAAATATTTTTGAGACTGATATTGTAATACGGGTAATCTTCTACTAACACACTGGCATATTTTCTAATCTGCGACAATATAAGTAGTACGGGGTTGCATATATTGATTCAATTCCTTTTTTTTGTAAATTTGTTTACAAAAGGGGCCAGGATGTTTTATTCGTCAGATCTGCCCGTGAAGATAATTTTGCATAGTGAGAACAGATATTTTTAAACTTTTCTTTAGGAGCAATAAATTTAATATTTTAACAGAATTTGCACATGATTGCGAATTATAAGTTTCTTTATATTATGTACTCCGTACGAAGAACGGGTATGCTGCTAGTATATAATATAAATAAACTTAAAATTCACAATCATGTGCAAATTCCTATTGTATACTTAGTGGCATTTTTAATCAAAATATTCTGTTAAAATATTTAACATAATGCTCCTAAAAAGAAGTTAAGGAATGGCTGTTCTCGTTATTCAAAATTATCTTCACGGGTAGATCTGAAGAATAAAATATCCTCGCCTTTTTTGTAAGCAAATTTATAAGAAGTATGGAATTGAATCAATATACGCAAAATAATAGCGTATTGTATGGGACCCGTACCACTTATATACGCGAATATTAAGAGATATAACCTGTATTAGTAGATTACATATATAAATTGAAAATATCAATAAATCCGTAATCTTTAAAGCAGTAGGCAGTAATTAATTCCAATATGTGCCCAAATGAAAGTGTTAAAATTATATGGGAAGATAAACCCGTACTACTTATAATGTCATAGATTACAAGATATGTCCTAGTGTTAGTAAAAGATTACCCGTATTATAATATTTAGTTTGAAAAATTTTTGCCAATATATAACAGATTACTTAATAAATTAAAAATATCAATAATCCACGTCATCTTCATACCGGAAGGCTTGATTTCAATATATGCCAATATACAAGTACTACTTATATTCTCTTACATTAGAAGATATACCCGTGCATTTGTAGAAGATTACTCGTACAACGTACAATATATGAGTTTCAACAATTTTTGCCGCAATAAAACAATGCCGTAAGAAATTGAAAATATCAATAATCTCTGAATCAATAATCCCCGAAAACATCAATAATAATAATGTTTAAACATGAAGATCGTAATTGATATTATCCAGTCAAAAATACGATGGCAATGAAATTTATTTTATATACATATCATCATCATTAAAATCGGAAAAGATTTAATAAAAATCTGCTTCCTCATAAACACATTAAATTTAAATCCGTTGTTAAGCGACATGGTGTGATTTGCTTCAAATAAATTGGTGGTCAAAATATCGTCTGAATGTCTCTAATGAAGGTTTGACGACATTTTAAAAAATCGCCAAATTTATCGCCAAGTGGGACTGTAGAACTGACAGTCCCACTTGGCGATAAATTGACGAACCATCATCAAAATATTATCCCCTAAAAAACACAATTTCGTTTATTTAGTGCAATTTATCAATTTCGAAACATTTTTATGGATTTATAAATATTTTTATCAATTTGGTGACATTTTAAAAATTCGCTAAATGGGTTACTAAGTCTGGTTGGACTGACAGACAAATGCTAACGAAACACCATTTCAGTACTTTCTTTTAAAAAAACAAAATAAAATTCATTGATTTACGTCATTTTTATCAATTTGGGGATATTTCAATCAATTTGGCAACTTTTAAGAAATTTGCCAAGTTAGCGATATCCAGCCAAATTCGTAGCTCTAAATTCGCAGATCTGAATAAAATATCGCGATCCAGTTTTTATATACTAAATGAAATCACTAAAATATTATTAGAAGATATACCCATTCTACTCTTTTTCTGTTTAAACAATTGGATAAATGAATTTATTGGGTAAACAGAATATGAGTTTATTAGCTAAACACAATATATAAACTTAAAACCTCTTTACTAAAATACATGGAAGTGATGTATGCAGTTCGCAATTAATATAATTAAAAAAAATCAAACCGTTCATTTATAAAAATATATATTTTAATATCCATTTATTTATTATTCAAATCGAAAAAATAATAATAATCATTAACAAACACATTTAATTCCATTCCTTTGCCGAGCAACATGATATAAGATAGAATCTTCCTCATAAAATGCGAAATTAAATAACCATTTTAATTTCTTTATACTTCTATAATCGTTGAGTAAAAGCTTGTGAAATATAAAACATGGAGGTAGATTTTTCCATTTAAATTCATGTTTCAAACAATTCATGCTTTCAGATAGTGACTATTTAATGCAAAAATCCTGCATCAAACTCAAAAATAAAGTTTTAATTCCCTTTGACGCTTTAAACAAACGATTTTTATCCTTTCCGTTTGGATAAACCACGGAGTTGGAGAGTAGAACTCCTATAAAAAATTTCCGTTTTTCATTAATATCTGGACAACCCCTGGTCTTAGAAACTCGAAACTTGGGCAAAATTTATAGGGGGCTATTTCAAGGCCACCCACAAAATTTGATTAAATTTGGTTCAGCCGTTCTCTCGTAATGATGAGACAAACGAAAGTTTCGTTTTTTACTAATATCTCGAGAACCACTGATCGTAGAAATTCCAACCATAGACTAAATTTTAAGTGGGGCTATTTCTAGGCTACCCACAAAATTTCATCAAATTCGGTTCAGCCGTTCTGCCGTGAAGATGGGACAAACAGACAGACAGACAGACAGACAGACAGACAGACAGATTTTCATTTTTATTTATATAGATAGAAGATTCATATCTTCATTATTCAAATCGGAAAAGATTTAATAAAAATCGTCTGCAGCATAAAAAGATTGGATTTAAATCCATTGCTAACCGACATGATATTATTTCCTTCAAATAAATTGGTGAAAAAAATAACGTCTAAGTAATGCCATCTCTATGGAAGGTTTCGCGACATTTTCGTCAATTTAGCGACATTTTAAAAAATCGTTAAATTTATCGGCAAGTGGGACTGTTGAACTGACAGTACCACTTGGCGACAAATTGACGAAACATCATCACAATACTTTCCCCTAACAAAACATAATTAATTTCATTTATTTAGTGCAATTTTATCAATTTCGAGATATGTTTATGGATTTGAAAACATTTTTATCAATTTGGTGACATTTTAAAAATTCGCTAAATGTGTTACTAAGTAGGACGGTTGGACTGACAGAAAAACGCTAACGAAACATCATTTCAGTACTCTCTTCTAATAAAACAAAATAAATTTCATTGATTTGCGTCGTTTTTAACAATTTGGCGGCATTTCCGTCAATTTGGCGAAAAGAAAAGTTGCTAAGTTAGCGATATCCCGCCAAATTCGTAGCTCTAAATTTGTATATGGGAATAAAACATCCAGATCCCGTCTGTATATACTAAATGAGAACATTACAATTGTATTAGGAGAACACTCTTTGCCAAAAAAAATGAACGTGATGTACGCCACAATTAATATAATTAAAAGAAAAATCAAACCGTTCATTTATAAGATAGTATATATTTATATCTTTATTATTATTCAAATCGAAAAAATAATAATAAATATTAACAAACACATTTGATTTAATAGCGTTGCCGAGCAGCATGATATATCCTCATAAACTGTTAAAATTAATTAACCATATTGATTTCTTAATACTTTTCATCGTTGAGTAAAAGCTTGCGAAAAATAAACCATGGTGATAGATTTTCCAATTAAATTCACGTTTTCAAACAATTCATAACTTCATAAAGTGACTATTTAGAGCAAAAATCTGCCACCAAACTCAGAGATAAAATTTTAATTCACTTTAATGTTTCAAACAAACGATTTTCAACCTTTTCGTTTGGAGGATCCGGGGAGTTAGATAGCAAAACTCCTAAGAATATGTTTCGTTTTTCACTAATATCTCGATAACTCCTGATCTTAGAAACTCGAAACTTTGACTAAATTTAGGGGGGCTATTTCAAGACCACTCACAAAATTTCATTAAATTTGGTTCAGCCGTTCTTTCGTGATGCTGATACAAACAAAAGTTTCGTTTTTTACTAATATCTCAAGAACCACTGGTCGTAGAGATTCGAAATATAGACTAAATTTTAAGTGAGGCTATTTCAAGGCTATCCACAAAATTTTGTCAAATTCTGTTCAGCCGTTCTCCTGTGATGATGAGACAAACAACAGACAGACAGATTTTCAATTTTATTTATATAGATTGAATAATCCAAATTTTTGTTTCGCAGTTTCTGACTGTGTATAAAAGCTCATGTTTTTCCTCTGGTATTCCAGAGGCAGTAAGCATTTCCATTCCAGTAAGCATTTCCACTGGTCTGAAAGCACTCTGGCGTAATTGTAATATTATTTTTACATCTTAAACTATGTAATATTAAAAATACTTTTTACTCTTAAAAGTGTAATCCTTACTGTTTATAATTTGTAACTTTACATTGCTAATCAGAAAAATTAGATGAATAAATCATTTTGTCGCGGGTGGAAATAAGATTCAATATATTTTCCAAAATATTAACAGAATTATAAAATATGCATCGTTTTCATGTTTAAATCTGAAAGGGTTTTTGATATTCTAAAAAGTTATCAACAACTTTTATTGTGTAATTGTCACGTTTAATGACCACTGGGTATTTGGAATGCACCAAACGTGGCTTTAAATGGCTAGTACATAGATATTGTCTTATTTCTTAGACTAGTAATATTATAGTCATTAAAGTAAGCATTTTATTCATTCTATAAATTATAAATAATTTAAAAGAACTAAAGGCTGAATTCTACTGCATTGTCCATAAAGTACAGACCAACTTAAGGCACAATGATTCAAAAAGTATCTTTAAAATCGGATGCAGTATCATGACACGAAAACTATTTTACTCAAAATGCTTTAAAAGTTTATTTTTCGAAAATGTTTACCAATCATAAGTAAGTTATATTCATTTAAATTGATTTGCTTCAATTTATACCGCTTTGCAATTTTCTTTTCGGCTTTGCAATGCAATGGCTGTATTTTTGTATAAAAAATATAGGAGATTTTTAATATTTTAGGCTTAAAATAAAGAAAGGCTTTGACTTAGACAGGTTCCTTAAAAAATTAAATGTCTCTCTATTTGTGAATATACCTGAAATTTTGTCAAAATTAGATAAATTTTATATAGAGAAACCGTATTTAAATACTAAAAATAATAAGATGAAAACAGCAATTTTGCTACAATTTTCTGAACTTCATAAAAGTTTTATTTTTCTCTCTTTTGAAGATGCAACCATGCAACTTTGGAATAATATTCTAGTTCTAGACTACCATAGACATTTCCAACGAGCCATATCAAATTATTTTCACCACTATAGTTTTAGAGTTATTGTGGTGGAAATTATTGTTGATAATTTATTTCATTACGCTGCTGAGCCATGGGCAATAACCGAGAAAGACAAGGAAACCCTTGCTATATTTGAAAGAAAAGTCCTGAGAAGCATATTTGGAGGTATAAAGTGTGATAATTATGGGAGAAGAACCAGCTTGGAGGTTTACAAATTATTTAAAGAGCCAGATATTATTAAATTTATAGCAATACAGAGGATTAAATGGGCAGGACACTTGATGAGATTGGATAACAGTCGATCCACAAAAAATATTTTCTTGGCTAGACCAATTGGTACCCGAAAAAGAGAGAGACCAAATCTTAGGTGGTGTGACGGCTTGGAAAAAGATCTGAAAATTTAAAAGTGATTAATTGGAAAACCTTGGCCAAGAACAGGACGGCATGGAATGGAATTCTAAGGAAGGCCAGGGCCCATTCGGGGCTGTCGCGCCAGTAAAGAAGAAGAATTTATTTAATTAGTAATTAATGGTTAAGTTCATTCGGGCTCGAGATCTTGCATAAAGAAACTCAGTAAGTGCATTGCCTGTTTAGCAAGCCCACCTGTTATGTGTTGTTTGTTTTTAACCTGAAAACAAATTACTCTCATAAAAGATAAATAATAAAGTGCAGCCTTTGAAATAATGAGACAGTTATTTTCTAATTCTAATTATTTATTAAAATTTCTATTTAAAATCATTAAAATGCTGCTTAAATAATCTTTACAATTTACAATTCACTTTTTAGCAAGTTTTACGTCGTCTAATAAATAACTTAAATCTGGCGTTACTGGTAAGATGACATGCGGTATTTTATATTGTTTTCAGAGTCAAATTTATAATTAAAACACATGTCCTCATAGATGGTAAAATGCTTGCAGTTGTACCCGATTATATTGATTGGACGTATTGGACTTGATAATATAATTTTTGTATTTTAATATTCTTTTTTTAAGTACACAAGAGCTACTTTTATCCGGTGGAGTCACAGTTTAATGATATTTCGAATTACTATGAAAATGCATGTATACACAGAGCTCTTCATACGTACATAGATTCAACTTCGGAATTATTGGATCGGAAGGATAAAGTGTTGTTGTTGATGTTGCTGAGACCCAGACCGTCCGACCTACCAGAAAGGTGTAATATAACCGTTTGGACGGCCGGGAAGTGCCACCCAATTTAGACCGGAACCCAGTGGGGGAGGCATCCACAGGGACCGTACCCTCCTTCCCCTACCACCAACCTCTCGGAAGGACTTACACCCCCACATGTTTAACGTGATCGTACTCCGCATGAACACTGCGGCAGTTGTGGCAGCGTGCAAATCAAGCGCGCAAACCACCGGGCAACCGCGCCCGAAATGTGCCAACATCACGCGGTGTTCCCGGATGGTCACTCACCCAAGTACTAACCGCACCCGATGCTGCTTGACTTCGGTGATCTAACGAGAACCGGTGCTTTCAGCACGGTAGGGTCGTTGGCAGGAAGGATAAAGTGTATGAAAATACACAATATCCGTCCGAAGCTATATACATATACATATATATACATACATATATATGTATATGTATATAGCTTCGGTATATATATGTATATATATGTGTATGTATATACATCAATACATACATGTCCATATATACATACACATATATATACATATATATACATACATATTATATATATATATATATGTATATATGTAATTGAAGAATTTTTATTTTACTTATATATACTTGAGATAGATCATTAATAGAAAATGTTCTGTATAGCATAAGCGAAAGAAAGATGGACTGAAATGTAAATGTGACATCAAACATACTATAAGACAAGCCATTGAATATTTTAAAGAAACATGATATATATATATTCTAATGACCGGTCACTTGATTACCTAATCATTCCCTTATTTTTAAAGGACGAACTGTTAACCATGACATTGCCCTGGCGCACCACATTACACCCTAAATGGACACCACAACATCCATGCCCTCAAGTGGGATTTGAACCCACAACCCAACAGTCGAGACATCACGCGTAAACTTTGGTCTTATACCCCTTCAGCTATCGTGAAGACTTTATAATTTATGTAAGTGCTTATATTAATTGAAGTATCTAGTTACATATAACGCGTTCTGCAATCCTTTTAACGATAAAAATGCTGTTTATTCCATCGAAGCAGTCAAAGGGAACATGCATTTTACGCTGAAATAAGATATTCATTGAAAATATAACACCGTTCAATAGAAAGATAAACTCAATTTTAAGGTTATTTGAAACATTTAATGCAGCTATTTTACTATGTTTATTCATGTTCGTGCTCGTCTTTGAGCTTATAATGTTATTGAAAATGTGCATGATCGCAATATTATCTCTTTTCTAAAGAGTGAATTCTTATCGCATTTTACATCAAGTATTTCTTATTTTATTTCCAGGCATCAATGGTTCCTGTTGCAAATGTTCTGAAATTTGACACAATCTAAAAATAAAAATTGTCCTTTTACGAGGACAAATCCCTTCTTTAATATAAAATGACTATGTTGAAAAGAGATAATCATCTTAAGAAAAGCAGCTCTAAACTTAAAAGATATGGGATATATAAAAGTTTTAAAATGCTTTTAGATTAAATAGCTTGTTATTTTTTTTTTGTGTTGAAACTTCTATTCTACTTTTATTTAAACCATTGCAAGCAATGAAATAAAAAGTATTTTGAAAATGGTATATTTCATTTCTATGTTTTGACTTAGAACTATATGGAAACATTCAAATAAGCGCTCAAAAACTACTGAAATAATAACATAATAAAGTAAAACTTCTTACAATAGAGTATTATACAAAATTTAACTGGTAAGCTGCTTTCAAATTCGGGAAATCGCCTTCTTCTTCGGGACCATCAAGAAGTGCAACTTCACTTACTCGCGTCAGGTCGGCATCTGGGAATATCACACGTGGCTGAAGGTAAGAAAAAGTTGCTAACACCGCGGGAAGAAATGGAAGTGATAAAGAACCAAACGAATAGCAGGAACTACGAACATACAAAACTACGGAGGGAAAATAAGAAGAAAATAAGACTGTAGAAGAATGGATAGCAGAACGAAAAAAATCAACTCAATAGTAATACTACAAAAATAGTAGCGACAGAAATCAGAGATGTTTTAAACAGTTATAAAAAATAAGTAGGAATTATTGGAAACAGCGCAAAACCAAATGCTGAACATCCATATGCATTTGCTGAACATTCTTAGGACTTAAATCATGTTTTCAATTCTTCCGAGGACAAAATTATTTTTTCTCCTATTTTTGCTTCGGACTTTCTTGAAAGTTTCTCAATCAAACTCTCTCGCTAACGACCTTTTTCCATACTTCCCTTCTACTTAAAAATCTCTGGCATGTTCTTTTTCTATTCCGGTCGTCTCCTTTCTATTTACGATTATTTGCCTACTTTTTTCAAATTTTGGTTATTTTTTTCCGCTATTTTATTTGACGAAGTTTGGTCATGTGGCCTCTGAAACCAGATGGTTTCTTCATATTTGGATTTCAAATTCCCTGTTCATTATATTGCTTTCTCGTCATTTCCAATAATGTCTAGGTATTTTTACAGCTGATTTAAAGGTATCAGTTATCTTTTGTTACTATTTTAGTAGATTTTCTTACTATTAAGTTTTTTTTTCTTGCTGAATCCATTCTCTTACCGCCTTATTTTCTTATTTTTCTCTCTGAGGTTTTGTTTGTTTGTAGTTAGCGGTCAGTAGTTTGATTTCCCCCTCCCCCTTTCATTCCTTCGCGCGACATTTGCAACTTATTTTCTCCTACCTTCAGCCACGTGTACTATCCTAAGTAGCCAGCCTTACTAAGTAAGTGAGCTCTAGCTGCTTGTCGGTCTTGGGAAAGAAAGCTGCTTTTTGCCTTTGAGACTGATAGACCAATTATTTTTTGTACGTCAGATGTGGTTTACGAAGTTTTATCGTGTCATATGGAAACATATTCTTGTTATTCAATTTCAATGCTTTTAAAAATTCCCACAAATAACTAAAGTGTAGTATCATTAGCTATTAAACGTATTCACTATGATAATTATAAGTAAGGGGTATGTGGAGAGAGAGAGAGAGAGAGAGAAAACGGATGACAGTAGATATGTAAAAAAATTACTTAATGGTAATGCTGGTAGTAAGAGAAGAACAAAAAGACTGCCAAAATAGTGTCTGGACGTTGGGTAAGAATTTAAGGAGCCCTGCGTAAGACGATGGAGAAGAAAAGAGGGGGAAGATTGGAATGGCGTGCTCTTGTGCGGAAGGCCAGGGCCCTTAAAGGATTGTAATGTGGCGCAGTAGATCAAGTTATTTGAACAGCCTATGTAACATTATAACTGTGATTATACAAGTAACTATGTTAATTAGATGGCTGGGGTATGAGAATGGATAACAGTAGATGTGTAAAGAAACTATTTAATGGTAAGACTGGAGGTAGGATAAGAACAGAAAGACCACGAAGATGGTGGCTGAACGACATGGAAGTATTTAAAGAGACAAGAAGGATGGAGAATAAAAGAGAGGGAACGATTGAAATGGATTGCTCTTGTTCAGAAAGCCAGGGCTCGTCAAGGATTGTAGTCTCACTGTGTTGTTAAACTAAATAATGCAAGTAAACGGCTTTGATCATATGATTAAAACGCATTGCATAGATTATGTTCCTTATTTTAATTTAGTCAACATACTTTTTATTAACACTTTACAACAAAGTTGAAAAGTGTTTATGACTTTGTACATTCTGTCTGTCTGTCTGTCTGTCTGTCCGTTAGCACGATAACTGCCGTAAAAATGACTTAATCAAAATGAAATTTTAGTATGTTGTTCAGACGGTCTGTAGGACCTATGGGAATATAAATGAATAATATCACCCAATTAGTTTTGGATTGAACCCGGGTTGAAAAAATGAAATACATTGAGCCCTATGGGACCTAATTTTTCAAGCATTTTTTAAGCGGATTTAAAATTCACAAATTGCTTCGAAAATTTTAGGCAATATTCAAATTGTTCCATAAAATATATGAAGAAAAATTCAACGAAATATATTCAGTAGTTTTTTAAATAAAAATTAAAATAATAATAACACCTCTTATATGAAGCGATCACGTGACCATGATATGAAACGATCACGTGACATACTTCAAAATGATATATGGCATCCATCTTGTCTCAAAGTCATGATTTTTAAAGTTCTTTTTAATTCATATTGAGTGTTGTATCCGTCCTAAAACTACTTTATTTTTGCCTAAATTCTGTGCATCTACATACTGAAACAACGCAATGACAATATATTTGTGTTTAAATGCTCATCCCAAATTTGATTATTTCTACAGCTGAGCCTATTTTTCACCTATGTGAAATGTAAACAGCAAAATATGTAGAATGAGTTGTATTAGAATTGCTGTAATTCTTTAACACAAAATCACTTAGTCCATGGAGTCTGCTTAGCTGATATGAATGAAATATTCATTGATTTTAGAAAGAGAAGGACGATATTTTTCGATGAAGTTTTACGCTTATAGTTTAATTACTTGTAGCTCCATGGTCTTAATTTTTAAATAAAATAAATTTTTATAGTATTGTGATGAATGACATGAATGGGGGAATTATTTATGAATGAAATGTTGCTTTTATAGAGAGAGCCAGGCGTGTTATTTCTTCTATGACGTCATTTGAATGGATTTCAGTTGTTTTCGATGAAGTTTTCAAATATAATAAATTATCGTAGTATTATGACAATTCTAAAATTATTACCGAGGAATGTATCACATTTTAGAGATGTTTAAACCAGGCAATTTATACTTTAATGCCGTCATTTTAATGAAGTTAATTTTTTTTTATGAAGGTTTAAGGTTTCAAATACAATAAATTAATGTAGTATTGTGATAAGTTTTAAAATATTACCGAGGCATGTATTGCATTTTAGACATGTTTAAATAAAATTGCATTGAAGTTGGAAAGTGTTTCATAATCAATGCTTTAAGCATGATTGATCTTTCTTGTTTTATGTGCGCTGATTAAAAGTACTTTAAAGTATCAGTAATAAATCACGTTTAACTTTGAAACTAAATATAAATATGTGTTTTAAGGACATTTGACATACAAAAAGTTCCTGCTCTAAATACTTTTACATGTAAACGATAAAATTTTTAAAAAAGTCAGTAAATTTAAATTTGGACCAATTTTACATATACTGTTAGAAAAAATAAATTTCTATCCAAATAATAACAGTTTGTATTAAGCAGAGAAAACATAAAGTAAGCAAACGAAGTAAGTCTGTATAACGTTTGCATCACTATAAAATACATAAAGGTTAAAAAAATAGAAAACTTCCTTTCAAATCATGCCATTCAATTCCTTGAAACATAAAATAACTGCATGTAAATTATTTCTAATGTTACATATCAGTTTGATGATAAAAACACCCTAGAGCCAGTTTTATTGATGTAAATGTTTATTTTCTCTCTTCGTTCAAAATTGTACTGATTATTTGACTAGAAATTTCGCTTTTATAAAATAAGAGATAATAGGAATTCTATTTACAACAATTTTTCCTTGAAATTTTCAAATGGGTAAAACTTGTTTTATCTGGGTTTTCAGATCAAATTTTGAATGATGCTTATAGATTAAACTCGAAATATAGAAACCAAATCTATAGAAAGATATATGAACAAACTGTTTCCGTATTTCAATAAATCAAACGTCATGTAGCAAGCCAATGATTGGTGATTCCATTTCCCACAGAGATAACAGACTTTTGCAAAGGCTCACGAGCAAGTTAAACCTGTTAGATGCAGTGTATGATTGATGTATAAATATTATGAAATTGAAAATTTTCTAAGCCTCTACGATTCATAACAGCTGTTTTAATTCACGGGGATTTACCTCAAAGTTTATCCAGTCAGAGTTATTTGGTGGTTCAAAACCCTCTTAGACAAAAAATTTTCTTTACGTACGTATTATTGAAGAATTAAATGAGTATTTGATATGTCGTAAAATTGAAATAAAATCGTTTTTATTATTGTAACTTAGAAGCATTAAGGTAATGTAAAATAATCCTTATGGGATACTCAAAATCCTGCTAACTAAGTGTTAAGCAAATAAAATATTTATTTATACCAGAAATTAATGGTTAGATTTAAAAGTTATAATTTCAGTGCATGTAATATAAACAACATACATAATATAATAATAATTAAGTTTATATTATATAATAATAAATGATGTGCTCACGGAATAATTTAACCCGATTACAAGTGTAACAAATAAAATAAACGAATCATAGATAAAAAAAAATATTTTAGATTTATATATTAAAAAATCTGATATGGACAGCACATGACTTCTGTGAGACCAGAAATAGATCTCACATTTGATGAGATAGTTTTATGTATAAATTTATGGTGACCAAAACGGCGAACACTACGTGTAGTCTGGCTGGCACCGTGTTTTATCGCCCCGTGAACCTAAAGGTCAAAAGACCATAAATTTAGGGGGCCATGACAGAGGGGCTGAGCTGGGCCTTACGAGATGTTGTTGTTGAGACCCAGACCGTCCGACCTACCAGAAAGGTGTAAGGTAACTGTTTGGACGGCCGGGAAGTGCCACCCAATTTTGACCGGAACCCAGTGGGGGAGGCATCCACTGGGACCGTACCCTCCTTCCCCTACCACCAACCTCTCGGAAGGACTTACGGACCCACATGTTTAACGTGATCGTACTCCGCGTGAACACGGCGGCAGTTTTGGCAGCAGCTGGAATCGAACCCGGGCCTACCGAGTGCAACTCCAGCGCGCTAACCAATGGGCTACCGCGCCCCAGGGCCTTACGAGATGTGGAATATTTCCATTGGTTAAAGGAGTAACCAATAAAAAAAGAAGATTGTTACGTCAAACTCAATGCGGCAAATAGAAGAAAAGGGGGAGTTAACCCCCCCCCCCAACGAGGGAACCACAGCCTATGGCCCGAGAATCAAGCAGAGAATTATGAAGATTTGACTTAAGAAGGACGTGAGCAGATTTGTGCAACTTGTGCACATATAGCTTGTACAACATGACTTAAAGACTTGTGCAAATGTTTCAAAAATACTGGCTAGATCTATATAAGGTGGAGTGCAATCAGATGTACGAGAAAGAGCCAAACACCGCGAGTTATGGCGGTGCAAATAACTGATGCAAGCATTTGATATATGATCAGATCCCAAGACAGATTTGAAGGTATGTTCCCATTAACAATCACAGGTCATAGACACATGATAAGAATTTTAATAGTACTGGTCACATATGTCCCCTCCGCCGCAATAATTAATGAGAAGAATTGTTGTTAAGCATATAATTAATAATATGAATAATTGGTGTAATTAAATAATTTAGATTTGATGTTGTTAATAAATGTTTTATTGTTAAAGTTCAAATGGTGTGATCCATTTAGCATTTTATTAAATAATATTTCCTTTACAGGACTCACGCGAAAGTTAAATAATTGGAGTGTTTTATATAGCGGTACAACTAGCAATGTACGATTTCAATAATAAATCCACTATGTATGAATTAACGGCCATGTCAATCTTAATGAATTTAATAATTTAAAAGTTTAGCTTTTTTATAATTTACTTCCTTTCCCACAACTTCCCTTATACAATGCGATGAATTTACTACTTTTAAAGTAAAAACAATAGATTATTCTTATAGTAGATACTTATATTCTTTCTAAGACATTGAATTTTCGTCAATCAGTCGTCATTTTCATTGATTTAGCGTCATTTTTATCCATTTTATCATTTTTACCCTTTTTTCGTTAATTTGGCAACATTTAAAAGTTGCCAAGTTGGCAACATTTTGTCAAATTCGTCGCCAAAATCTCGCCAAGCGTTATGAACGGCGAAATAAGTTATTCTTACAGCAGATAAATAACTATTAGCATTCAAATACAAAATCATTACTCAAAGTATCTTTTCTCGTGAATGCAACGAGCTAGGTCCAAGAAAATGATGTTGCCAAATTTATCGCATGATATTACATATGAAAAGTGAACATGTTTCTCAACAGTTAATATGTTTTTAATTTATGGGATTTTTTGATAAATTTATTTGAAAAATGTGCGATATCTTGAAAACGGTTCATTCTAGCGTTCTAAAGTTTATGTCAAACATTTTCTAAGGAAAAATTACATAAGAAATGTCTATTTGCGTAACTTTATTAAAGGTTTTGATTCTTTGATGATTTTTTCAAAATTTCACTCGAAAATTTAGGGGTGTTCTGAACATTCGATTGTGTTTAAAAACAATAGGCTTCCAGTATTCATGTATAATAATTTGTGTACCAAATTTCATTTGTATCGCTCCATTCGTTCGTGAGATATCGTCTCCACAGGCTCACTGACACACACACACACACACAGACAGACATCACCACAATAACGTCTGATTCGTGATCAGAGATACTTGAAACGTGCTCTCTCGTAGGAAACTTCAATTCGAATTTTCGACCCCGTCACAATACTTTCCTTATACATTATACTATGTATGTTGTTGCGATGCGTTTAAAAAAAAAATTAAACTCATCTTAACACTATATATTTTTACTACATAAAATATTCTTTGCATTGAGAACATTTTCTCAAATTCATGGTGGTCTGAATGTTTTTCCCACAGTGTCTTTGAAGTAGAAGGCACTAAAACCATTAAAAAGCATTTTAGCATGATCACTCAAAACCTTAAGTGACATTTTAAGGTGTTGTTGTTGAGACCCAGACCGTCCGACCTACCAGAAAGGTGTAAGGTAACTGTATGGACGGCCGGGAAGTGCCACCCAATTTAGACCGGAACCCAGTGGGGGAGGCATCCACAGGGACCGTACCCTCCTTCCCCTACCACCAACCTCTCGGAAGGACTTACGGACCCACATGTTTAACGTGATCATACTCCGCATGAACACGGCGGCATTTGTGGTAGCGTGCAAATCTAGCGCGCAAACCACGGGGATACCGCACCCGAGATGGCCAACAGCACGCGGTGTTCCGAGGTGGTCACCCACCAAGTACTAACCGCGCCCGATGCTGCTTGACTTCGGTGATCTAACGAGAACCGGTGTTTTCAGCACGGTACGGCCGTTGGCCCTACATTTTAAGGTGTGGAGAAACACAATTTTGAAAGCTGAACGAGACCTCATATTTTTTACAATCTGTCATTTATTTGCAGCCATTAACACCACGATTAGGCACGAATGGATTGCAAGTGCATTCAATTAACATCCTTGACAGATGTGCAAGATCATCAATTCTAAGTTCCCTGTGAGCAGAGGTTTTTCAGTGGAATTCATCTAGCATGCGAAGAAACAACTTCCCCCCCCCCTTTCTACAATTCGTTGATCACAGTGACATCACTGGTCAGTGACCAATGACCGATTGTTACGTCTCTTTCTTACCCAGAAGTCATTTTTTTATGATTTGGTTTTTTCTGTTACTGTTACCTAGATTATGGGAATGTGATCGAGAAAGAAAACTGCTGTCTCTCTCTCTTCCCTGGAAGGTGTATTTATATTTTCTTCTAATATGTATATCACAGACTAATTCTGTGATGTATATAATGAATAGATTTTTTGGTTGAAGCAGTATATAGATATTTTGTTGAGAATGTAGCTCATCCTTCTGTTTTGTTCAAGTTGTTTTTTTTTACAAAAATGTGTTGATCAGCAGTCGAGTGTTATAGAATATAGATTTGTTGTGCTGAGAACAAGAGATGTCGTTATTTATTCACTTGGAATGCATAGTGTGAAAATGCCGCTATGATAAAAAGAAAAATATGCATAGCTGATGAAGGCCTTGGTATTGTGCGCGTATGAGTGCAACTTTATTTATATAAAGTGAGAATTCAAAGATGTGTTTGAATTAGTGAAAGTATATATATATTTAGCGCAGTGTAGTTTTTTTGAAAATCAGTGCTATGTGCAAGGTCTGTTCTATCAAGTTTTAATTATAGTGATTCTACACTATGATCATTTTACAACATAATATTTACAATTATAATATTTTATTCAACAATACAATATAAATGCAATATGTGAGTAGGAATCTTTTCATGATGTTATATTAATTTAATTATTTCAAAATATTATGTTTTATAAGAATGTTCTATTATAAATATTGTGTAGTTTGTTTTTTTACATATTCAATCTTAATTTCTCTGGATTAAATAATAATTTATCTGAAAATATATATTTAGAAATTATAATGAATATTTCGCAATTAATAAATAATTTTTTTTTATTTAAAATAATCATTGTATTTATTGTGCATGATTATAATTCATTTTAACATTATTTATTTTAATTTTAGGTTCTCATGTCAATACCTGCATAATACCACTATACGAAATTTATAATTTTAATTAATTGTTTATTTGGCCATTAAGATTTAATTGATTTGACATGAGAATCCGACCCGTGAAAATTTGTTGCAGGGATCTTGATTTGAATGGAGTAATTGATTTATAATATTTTCATTTAAGCTCTTAAAGCAATTACTATTAATTTTCTATTTACTCTATTCAAATTGGTCCATGCAGCATACTTATCACAACATGTATATAAGGAAAGTAAATATGTAATAATCTCAAAGATGTAATAATCAAAGAACCTCAATCTCAATCAGGCATATAATCTCCATATAGGGTAATTCGGGAAATATACCACACTTGAGTGAAAACGACCGAATCAAAAAGCCACCCTAAATTGTGTGAAGCAAGAAGTTAAGTTTCCAGTCACTATACAAGTATAGGGTTATTTGGGGTATTCCGGTATTGAGGATTTTGTTCCGTATGATGGGACCATCAATTCGCAACGTGACCTGGCATTTTTGCAACAGCATTTCCTGCTTTCCATGGCCCGACTTAATCCGCAGAAATATGTTATTTTCCAGCAAAATCTTACTAAGCCGCATACTGCACGCTTTTCCACAAAACTTTTGCTGTACCTACGTCATATCGATGCGTAGATGAGTTCAGTTACCGACGTGTATGCTGAAAAAGGAGGAACCACGAAGTGGCGATTATATGCAAGAACAGAATATGCGTAAATTTATTGCTTAGCGTACAGTTACTGCCACGGGAAGGTATTTTGAAATATACTTTAACTTTTACTTTACAGAACAAAAGGAAATGGAAGCAACAGCGCAATATGTGACGGAGGTTGTTAAGAATTTGCTATCCAAGTTTGAGCACATATTCAGTACGTTGAATATTTGTTATTGCTTTAAGTAAATCTCATTTTGTGTATTTATAAATCCAATATCGGAGTGACCATTGCCACACGGTATTCAGAACTCCATTCTAGAATCAGCAGCGAATCGTCACTTTTTTAGAATCACCAGCTAAGCACTTTGCAGCCAAAGTTGTAAAAAAAATTAGAACTGTGATTGGCGAATATACCAACTGCTATATGAAATTAAGAAACCACTATATGGAAGGACATGAGTTAAAAACTCCTAAGATTCAACTAATGAACTGGGCCGGTTGTTGCCAATGAAATTAAATACAAGTGCATTTAATTTGCTAAAATCACCCGCTACCGAGATCAATAACAACAGATACATCAAAACAAAGTTAAAATTATTTTCTATTACCTTATATAAGTTATAATTGCCAAATTTAATTTTGAGATTCATTTTAGACATTTTTAGACTGAAGATAAAGGAAAGACGCAACAGTAGAGATGTTACTTTACACCTTTCTGGTATATACCTATAATTAATACCTCTAATTTATCTATAATTATAACTATTTTTAATTTTAAATCTCAATAAAGAAATAAGGTTATAGACAGTGGTTAAGTCAAAGCAGTTGCCAAAGAAGGAAATTAAAAGATTAAGTAATTTAAATTAGAAATTTAAAACAAATATTTAAATTATTAAAACTGTCGCTGGTAAACCTAGAATCAGATGAATTTCATAAAGCCCAAACTTACGTATAATAACATTATTTCCTATATCTTTTGCTAGTAGTGTATTTGCTCTAAAGAGTATCAATAGTGACAACATAAAAATTTGCAACATTTTTATAACGATGAAAAATCTTGAATATTGGATCACATACTTCATAGTCGAAAAGTTGGTAACATGTTTCTGCAATAATCCACGTAAGTTTAAAAGCAAGCAGTAATAAGTTACCAGAATCCAACACGATGCTTGAATTATAATTATGGAAACTTGCACTAACAGAATATAAGCTATATTATTTTAGCTACTAATGGTAAATTAAATGTTAAAACGTTTCTACTTATTTATTTTTCACGCACTTGCAAATCGTGGACATTGATGACATTAGTATATATTTTGGAAATGACACTTGGCGTGAAAGTGGAGGATTTAGTTAGTCCTGTGCAGATCTAGTCATTTTTATGGTGCTTCTTGCAAGTGTTGTTTAGCTAAAAATGTGTAGCTTGGATTCCATTATAAGGGTGTAAGTTCTACTTATTTCAAAATTACGGAATGCAATCATTTCTATTCATAACCTTGTTCTTACACCTTTAATAAAAACTTCGATTAAATTAAAAGAATGATCTTTATAAAAGAAAATAAAGATTTTCTCTGACGAATGTACTTATTACCTTCAAGTTAATTGCCTTAGGGTCGTTGAGCGAATTGCGTCACTTTTGTAGTCCAGTCTTGTGACGCCAAGTTGACGCCGCGTCCAAGATATTGTACCTTTTATTTGAATGATACACACTGCACGCTAAGTTGGACGTCAAGTTGGCGTCAGTGGCACAACTAAACAAGGTATGCGGGTTTTGGCTCGGAGCACACGAACGAACGTATCATTCTTGCAGTCGCATCCTAAGACGCTAAGATGAAGCTGAGTAGCAGCAATACATTGATTTGAATGATGCAATTCACACGGGACGCTAAATCTGGCATAAACTTCGCACCAGTGGCACGTCAAAATTAGGGATGTGGGTTTGTCGAGAACGTCAACTTGACGCCAGGCCTAGCATCCCGTATGAACTGCATTATTCAAATCAATGTATTACTTGAACGCGGAGTCAACTTTGCGTCACAGGACACGACTGCAAAAATAGCTCACTACGCTTATGTGCACAGGCCCATAGTTTTACTTCACCAATCATAAACTATAGTAGGTTCCTATTAGTAAGTGGAGAGGGAAGGAGGCTATGGTCCCTATGGATGTCACTCCTACTGGGTTCCGATCTAAATTGGGTGGAACTGCTCCGACAGTCCTATACTGATGCTTTACACCTTCATGTAGGTCGTACTGTCTGAGTCAAAAGAAAGAAAGTTCCTGTTGAGGGGAGGGATTACCCAGTGATTAACAATTAAGGATTGCACTCGGAGAACCAGAGTTCGATTCCCAGCGCTACCCGAACTATCCCCGTGTTTACGAGAAGTTGTTGTTGAGACCCAGACAGTCCGACCTACCAGAAAGGTGTAAGGTAACCGTTTGGACGGCCGGGAAGTGCCACCCAATTTAGACCGGAACCCAGTGAGGGAGGCATGCACAGGGACCGTACCTTCCTTCCCCTACCACCAACCTCTCGGAAGGACTTACGGACCCACATGTTTAACGTGATCGTACTCCGCATGAACACGGCGGCAGTTGTGGCAGCGTGCAAATCCAACGCGCAAACCACCGGGCTACTGCGCCCGAAAGGTGCCAACAGCACGCGGTGTTCCCAGGTGGTCACCCACCCAAGTACTAACCGCGCCCGATGCTGCTTGACTTCGGTGATCTAATAAGAACCGGTGTTTTCAGCATGATAGAGCCGTTGGCTGTGTTTACGAGAAGTAAAGGAACGCTAAATCTGGGTGTTCGAAAGTCCTCCCGAAACACTAGTGGTATGGGAAGGTGGGTACTTTCTCTATGAATGTCGTCCCAACTGGGATCGGGTCTAAATTGGGTGGCACAGTCCCGGCCGTCCAAACAGATACCTTACACTTTCGGGAGGCCTTCCCGGCCGTCCAACTAGTTACTCTAAGTCCTCTGGACGAGTCGGACGGTCTGGGTCTTCAACACTTTCGGGAGGGTCGAACGGTTTGGGTCAAAAGAAAGAAAGTTCCTATTATATTTTAATGCATTTTTTTAAAATATAGTCACAGTATTTTGTTTTAAATATGAAGTCTAAAGCGCACAAGCTCGAAATGCAAATCGTTAGAAGAAATTCCAGGAAACATTTTGCATATAAGAAGTTCGTGTTTTTTTAGTTTTAACATGTAACGTAAATACATGGTAGTTGCACTTAGATAATCCACCATGAAAAGCATACCTCATCATATTTAGACTTTGCCTAATCTAAGTCCCTCACTCCCAACCTTTTAAGTCATAATTACATAAAACAAACATTAAAACTGTGTTCGTCACGTTAATTTACTCCTAAATAGTGTTTTAATTAGTAATTCAATCTATTTATACAAGGAAAAATTACCATGTACGTTTTTTTCTATCAAACTACAATTATTTATCCATCTAGAATATTAAATCCAAGATAAACACATGAAACTTTTCCATTATAAAAAGACAAATAGAACAAATATCTCTAAATCGCTTGGAGCAATATAGATAGTGAAATAGCTTTTCGAACACATAAATTAGTATTTTAATGTATCTCAAATACCTTCGCAATGTTAGGAAATTAATTTTTGCTTATGCATTCCGAATATATTTAACAAAGAAATTTTATAGGAATCATTTTTAAACTTTCAAAAGAAATATTTTTTTTCAACAGATGTGTTGTGATGCATATTTCACAGAATGTGGTAATGACGCAGAAAGTTATAGGGTTTAAGTTAATATTTTTTTCAGCATTTCATAGTTTATATAATGAGCAAGAATTGCGATGGCAAACACACAAGGAAATCTTCCCTACTACAAAATTTTAGTAATATATTTGAAAAAAATTTTAATTGGCAAAAATTATGTTGGTAGAAAAAGTTTTGTCATAGAATTGATTTTTAAAAAATTTTTGCATAGTAGCATCTATTTCAGGATCTTTTATAGATAGAGCTTGAATGATGACTGATGTGGATTCAGTATCAAATTATGGGGCCGTTGGGGTTTACTAAGGATTTCCATTTTCGGTTATTTTTCCATTTCGGCTTTAAAAATTTTCATTTTGCTTCAAACATTATGTTTATCAAAATTGGATGTAGAGCTTATATGGTAACTAATGTGGATTCAACCATCGAACTTCCGGTTCAAAACTGTTCATTTTAATTTAAACACCTATTTCTCAAAATTGGCTACAAATAGAGCTTAATTAATATGGATTCTACTAATATGGATTCAGCAGAACTAATATGGATTCAGTAGAACTAATATGGATTCAGCAGAACTAATATGGATTCAGCATGAAATTCTGGAGGAAGTAAAATAGTTGATAAAAATTTTTCACTTGTGGTTTCTTTTCCGTTTCCGATTTAAAAAAATGTCTTTGAAAACATCTATTGAAACATGATGTGGGTGAGGGGCTCACTAAGAATTTCTAGTTCCGATTCGTTTTCCATTTCCGGTTCAAACATTTTTCCTTTTCATTGAAAAAAATTATTTTTAGGATGTAGTACAGGTAGTGTTTAGATGATAAGTGATATGGATTCAGCATCAAATTCTAGAGGGGGTAGAGAGTTTACTAATAATTTACGTTTCATAATAATTTACGTTACTAATAATTTACGTTTTCACTTGGGGTTCCATAACATTTCCTTGAAATATGAATTCATCCGGATCGGCTATAGATAGAGCATAGATAATTACTGATATGGATTCATAATCGAATTCCAGATAGGATTGGGGGTTCGATAAGGATTTTCAATTTCGGTTCTGGAGATGACACCCCCGGTTTTTCAAAATTTCGTAAACTGTATGAAATAAGTGTGCAAACGAACACAAATGCCTAATACTCGCAGTTGCCACAAAACTGAAGTGTGCACACATTTACATCATATGAAGGCTTCTTCCAAAACTTTTTGTTTTATTTGTCTTTAAAAAATTAGTTAAACACTATTTTATTATTTGATAGCAATTCCTTTAAAAGCACTGTTTCCCACTATTTCCACTATTTCTGATATTCGTTCGGTTTCACTAACAAAGTGAAATACACGGAATATATATTCAAATTTATTGCTTAGTCTAATAAACTTACATGTTCCGTTAACATTCTCAAGTATCATGAGGATAGATGTCGAAATAATTACTTGCAGGAATTACAATTTATATATCTCTGCTGAATAAACACAGCTCATCCCTACTTACATATTACATTATTAATTTACTTATTATTGGGTTATGTTTCCGTTCACTATTATAGACAAATTGGATTTAAAGTAATGCAATATTCACATGCGCCAATATTCTATATAGATATTTATACAGGTTCAATAGAATTATCGTTGATACATGTTTCTCTCATCATCGTAAAATATATTCAAATTATTACGACCCATAATTTTATGATTTTTATGCTGCATACACGACTTGTGGAGACTACATTAAATATTTTCTTAGTCTAATTAAAAGTTCAAAGAATTACACCCTTTAAGAGAAATATGAAGCAGCTTTGAAAGCGGTACATTAAAGTATTCGCTTCTTTTTAATATTCGGCGAAAAATTACGAAACAAGTAATTAGTACATTTATTTATATTTGTATTAAACCCAAGTACATAATGGTTCGATGTCTCTTAATTTGAACTTGAGTGCTTCTCAAATGCTTTAATATAATGTGTAAAGTAATCTACGTTTCGATACACTTTTTTTCTTCTTTAATTTTTCATTTATTTTTAATTGAAGGGTGCCTAATATACCTATTTTAAAGTAAAGGTATTGTAATAGGTACATATTTGAATGCGATATGGACAAAAATCTCTTAGGACAAATTAACATTGAAAATTCGAAGTTTGTGTTACCAACTATTAAAAAAATCTCTATCGGAAAAGCACAAAACTTCGTTATAGATGCATTTTTTGTTTTCTGTTTTAATTAAAAGAATCAACATGTAAAATGTTTGAACACGGCATTTCTTTTGGGTCTCTAAACTACGTATTTTAAAGTAAAAAATGTTTTAGTAAATGCCTAATTCAGTGAGATATAACTGAAAATCTCTTCGGATAAATTAACATCGAAAAGTACGAAATTCTGTTGATAACTATTAAAAAAATTCTATTACAAAAGCACAAAACTTCATTTCATGAATATTTAGATGAAACCAGCCAATTAGTTCATAAAAATAAAATTTTACTGCATTTTTTATCACCATACTAGCAACAGTACTGAATGGGGCATGTAAACTGTTGCATAGATCTACGTAGAGACTCCTCTACTACAGGCTGACTTATCAAGCATATTGAAGTCCATAGGGTTCCATATTACAGTTACAGAAATTATAAAATAAGTGTTTGAAATAAATACTTTATATAAAAAAAGAAGTTTCAATTGGAATATTGTAGAACTTAGCTCGCACAAGTATGCCCTAGTACCCGGTATCCAATTATTTATTAGACATTGTTTTCTTCTTTCTTCGTTTCTAGGAAAGCGAACTAGTCTAAAACCCTTTCTATAATGATTAGAGCAGTTCGATGCAGAATAACCACCCATAATTATTTCAACTATACTTCCTAAAGTGAAAATACGAATAGAGCTAATGCTAATGGATAGCGCTTCCAGCTATGATGGGCTTCAATATGCTTGATGAGTCAGCTCGTATATAGAGGAGCCTTAGATCTACGTACTCCATCGAATATGTCATAGTGCTTTATGACATTATGAGTACGAAACACGACATTTTTCTGTTCTTCCCAAAAACATGCTCTTTCGGAAGCCATTTTTATTCCGAGGTTTTAATTCTGTACGAGTTTGCACTTTTCATGCTGAAAGCGTGGGATCTCGCTCCTGCAGATGTTCCGAGACAATTTCTTATTTCTTTAATTATTGCCCAGGGCAGTGGTTTCGATTCTGCAGACAGTGACGCGAGGTTGCCGCACAAATCCGTTGGATTCTACTTTAATGTCGTGCAGGAAGTTGAAGGTCGAGGCGTCCTGGATTCCATTTTTCACAGTAGAGGGGCTCCCTTGGCCCTGAGTTTTCGTTGGAGAAGGAGCTTTTATTTCTCGCTCCGAAAGACTGGACACAAAAGAATTTACGACCCAACGGTCATTTTTGTGTTTCGTATTATAACTTTGATTCGGAAGGAATCTTATAATCCGTGTGGGCCAAGACAATTACTTTTATTTCTAAATTATTAATTATTCCTTTATTTGTTTCAGATCTAAATTCGGAAAATTCTGAACGAGCGCGATGATATCCTGTTTGACTAGCTGTTCTATAGATTTCCCCATCCAAGTTTGCTAAGTCTCAAGAATTATTTGGTTGTACTACAGTAATGACGACAGAATTCAGTCCTGGTGTTTGGATTATTTCCTCCAAGATCGTTGAGTGAGATTCTTGACTTGAATCCAACCAGTGCGTGATTGTGATCATCTGTAGTGATGTTGAATTCAGATCTTCAGTGTTAGTCGCGCCGCTCTAAATGAGAGCATTTTTGGTCTTGAAAAAAGAAAGAAACGATATCTGGTTCTGGTAACGTGAATGATTACTAAAAGTGAAATCTTCTTTAATATTCAAATTCCTCAGAATGAATATGGTTTTCAAATTAATTTCTATGAGAAATGTCGTGTGTCAATTTGTGTGAAAATATATTATTACATAAAATGATTGGATAGAGTCATACTACATAAGTTCAAAGGCCAAAATATTATCTAAATACAAGAAATTGGCCCAAGTTGTTTATCTTCATTATTTCTATAATTTTATGATATATATATATATATATAATAATTTCAATAAAAAAGGAGCTTATTTAAAATAATTTTGACTCATGTTTTCCCAACTTGATGTGGTTACTTGCTTGTGTGCCTGTGTGTCCAGTTTGCATTTTGTAAGCCTCGGCAGCCGGACCTGGGGTTATTGAAATTACACAACGCAATAGTACTTAATATCCAAATTACTTCGTTTGTGTGATCCTTGATTTCCTTCACACATTTATTCCCGTCACACATATTAATATTTGTGTATTGTGTGCGCCTTTTTCCACTGTGACATGTGGGTGCCCTTTTTTGCTGCGTGACATGTGATGCCATGTCTTTTCGCCGTGACAAATACATATATGAAAATTATGTTATGTGTTGGTTTTTATAAGAATATCAATGCTTTATGCATGATTGATCTTTCTCTTTTTTTAACACTTTACAACAAAGTTGAAAAGTGTTTATGACTTTCTTCATTCTGTCTGTCTGTCTCTCTGTCTGTCTGTCCGTTAGCACGACAACTGCCGTAAAAGTGACTTTATCAAAATGGAATTTTAGTATGTTGTTCAGACGGTTTTGGGGACCTATGGGGATATAAATGAAGAATATCACCCAATTAGTTTTGGATTGAACCCGGGTTGAAAAAATGAAATACATTGAACACTATGGGACCTCATAATTCAAACATTTTTAAGCGCATTTAAATTTCACAAATTACTTCGAGAATTTTAGGAAATATTTAAATTATCCCATAAAATATATAAAAAAAATTCAGCAAAATATATTTAGTGTGGTGAGGTAAATTTTACACATAAATACAATAAATACTTAAACACATAAATACATTAAAGATACTCACCAAATAGTTCCACCAGGCTCAACCGCGTTAACGTATAGTGGGGTCCGATTGGACCAAAGTACATTGCGTTTTGTTAAGATAATTAATCACTCCCTTTTTGTGGCCAACTAACACTTTATTTATAGAACACATGAAATCTCAATTTTAAACATTAATATACAAAAATACACAATTACAAATGAGTTCCCAATTTACCTAACTTGACCTCGGGTGCACAGTTTATTTTGCATTAATTTGCATATTTATAAAATCCAAACTAGTAATTAATTACACAATATATATATTCAATTTTGCAAAGACTCCCATTTATCATACCCTTGCCCTTCCACTATTGGATTACATCAGTTACTTAAACATTCATGTATACATTTTAAAATCAATATATAATTTCCATACCTCCATACATAGGACTCTCACTGAGTGCTGTAGCTGACCTCTGCACGTAGGAAAGGGTGGCACAATTAATTGAATGTTTATTCATTTATTTGAATAGTTCATGGGAACACTGCCAGTCTGATTACACAGTTGCCTGTCATCAGGTGACGAAAATTTTTGCCAAGTATTTTTTGGAGATGGGCACACCGTCCACTTTCCTTCTCCTCCTCTTAATTTTGGCTTCAGTCCCAGCGGCTCTTGAGTGAGCATGCGTACAGGCTTTGCCAAATATATACGTTTTCGTAGAGATTCGTCTGCTGCTTAGGATCCCGGGATTGATGTTCCTCAAACACTCCATACACACAGTGTTACAGTTACCACAGCTTAATGCAGCTAAAGGAGCAAGGTCCTACACCGCGCCGTTTTAGTGGTATAGCTGTGTTGCACTGCAACTAACAAAAACAATGACGATGGGCATACTGTTCACTTTCCTTCTCCTCCTCTTAACTTAGGCTTTTTCCCCAGCGGCTCTTGAGTGAGCATGCGTACAGGTTTTACCTAACGAGGGGAGATCAGATACTTTATTTGTAGAGATTGGCTGCTGCTTAAGAAACCTAGATGAACGCTCCACAAATACTCCGTGCACACAGTATCACATTCACCACGGCTTAAATGCAGCTAAAGGAGCAAGGTCCTACACCGCGCCGTTTTGGTGGTAGAGCTGTGTGTACTGCAACCAAATAAAACATGACGACCTTCTTCCCTTTTCTGGTCGAACTGCCCGAAGAAAATGCGCCCTCGCGCTGAGTTAGGCTAGGCTCGTCTTGGCTAGTCGCCTTCTATACCGGACTCACTACGTCGGCTCCTCGGCAAAGGCATTTGCCGCCCGAGATAGGGACCGCGGATGCCCGGTCAGAGATGCATCAAACATACGTGCCGGATCGGGCTACACCGAAATACAAGTGCCCCGCACTTGGAGTGCTCTCTACTCGAGCTCAGAAAAGCAACTAACTATTTTTTACATTTTCTAAAACTTTCAAACTTTACAAACAAGGGGAACGACACAAAACAGGGAGGAAATCCCCCCAACTCTCATTCGCTGTTCCCAAACGCTATAAAAAAAGAGGAGGTCCAAAAATGCTTCACCATTGGTCTAGAAGCGACGCTAATTTTTTATGCGTTCCACTAAAATACAAGAACCAGAGGGCATACAAAACCAGGGTGGTCCAAAATACCGGACACCGACGCGCGCCACACCTGACAGGGCTATAAATTTTCAAAGATTTGTAGCTCAACTTTGACATTTTGCTGCAATTAAATCTCTGAATATTTACAATCCATGTCAGTGCGCACACAACCCAACGGCGCCAAAAAATCCCAATTCCGTCTGTGCAAAGGCCTAGCTATAAACATAAATAAAACAACATAGTATACATTTCAATATATTTACACCATTCCCTTTTTCCAGGGTTATGTATCAAAATATGTGAAAATATTGTCACATATTCTCACCCCCCTGAACAGAAAAGAAGTCAAGCTAGGTTTACAAAATATTATACAGTACACTTTACATCATCATTATTTGTTCACAGATTTTCCCTCACTTTTTCTCACAGTTCACAATTTTTTTTGTTTACAATTCGAATCATATACATTTCACACAACAAGTACTATCTGATCTACATTTGTATAATTTTACTATTTTATACTCTACACATTTTAATTTACAACGCAATACGACCAAAACAAACAACTGTCAGTCCAGGCGTTTTCCCCCCACTGTTTATCTCAAAACATATGTTCGTCGCCAGGCAACGGCGGAACTGGTTTTTCCCCGAACTGCGAGTAGAACCGGAAGTCCAGTCGCCCACCCTTTTCAATCTTCGCACACTGCCTTTGAGAAGGACCTGCTGGTCATTTTTGAGCGCCAATTCTCTCTCTATTTCAAAGGCACAAAAGCAGGTAAGTAATTTACATGTTTTTTTTTTTTTTTTTCATGTTCTACTGTTCACACTTACGCGAGTCATTTGATGTGGAAATGAATTTTGGCTGTCTAATTTTCACAAGTCAGTTCATTCTCTTTGTCATCTGACCTGCGTGCTACATTGGCGGGAAATCCAAATCGTCACATACACTGATACTGTGTTAACAACAATCCCTGATCTCTCTTTCACAAGGTTATTATTACTTATTTTTAATCTAATTTTACGTCTATTTTCATGTGATTTGAATGTTTATTTTATGTTTTATTTCGGCGCATTTTTTGCATGTAATTCACGAGCTACCCAAATTTTTGAATAAAGTTTATAGATTTACCTAGGACACCTTTTAAATTAATGTTTCCGCATTTTATAATATACGACCCGCGTATAAAATACCTGCTATATGTTCGCTATAATGAATCATGCTTCTAACGCAGCTATATGTTATTTATTTATTTATTTTTATTTTTTTTATTTATCTTTTATTGTCATTCACTTATATCTATATTAAAATCTGTATATTGTTATTCCTCTGTGATTCTCTCATCTTGTACATAATTATTTTTTGCTATGAGTTCTTAACTATGTATTAATGCATTTCCCCCCATGCCTATTTGTGCCATCCACATATGCTGAGCTTCCCCCGCGTTGAAGAGAATGACCTTGAATCTTCGTCTGCATACTTGTCTTGGAACCAGTTTTTCTTACCGAAAGAGTCGACCTTCTTAGAGTTTGAAAAGCATTGCCTTTTCCGACCATCTTCCGCCCGCTGTCAGCCGTTTTTTTTTTTTTTTTTTTTTGTTAGCGGAGCTGCTCTTATTTTTTTAAAGCTTTGTTTACAATATTCTCTATTTTTTTTATTTATTTATTTTGATTGTATACCTTTGAATGTAATCCTTTGACTATTTAAAACATCCGTTGTCATGATTTTAAAATATTTTGCAGCGATATCAACGATCTGAACACCCTAATTCAAATGCCTGTCATCAAGGCCGCCCGGTTTGTATATGGTGAAGTATTTATTTTGCTGTTATTGTGATATATATATATATATATATATATATATATATATATATATATATATATACATATATATATATGTCTTTTACTTTATTTACTTATTTTGATTACTGATTCTTTTTATTTTTTTTTGTTATTTAAAATTTACTTGCTAGCTAGTCCCCCCCCCCTTTTTTTTTTGAAGTTGTAACTGGCCGACTGCCATTCACTACTCTTATGTATATCATTATATCTGTGTATATCTGTTTTGGCTATATATTATCAGATTCATATAAATTTTTCAGCGATAACTTCAGCCATATGTGATGTCCAGATGGACTCGACTGTAAACTTGACGATTTTTTACAGAAATGGAGCAGAAACTGCCAATATTGAGAGCTGGAAGTTCAACTACTGGTCGTATCTTTTTATTTCTTCATTTTGTTATTGTTATCCTTCTCATTATGATCTATTTATTTATTATTTTATTTATTGTTAATTCTACCCTGTATTTGAAAATTATATTTTTTATTATTTTTATGTATTTGAAAAATTTTTCTTTATTTGTTGTCTGACTTGCCCCCCCCCCCCCCCCCTTTTTGACTGTACTCATCTTATTTTATTTTATAACTGCCCTGCGAGTTCGTAGGATCGAAACTCCCTGCTCTTATCCCACTTACAGATTATTGACAATGTCCATTTTTATAACGTAGACTAATTTTTATTTTGCTTGGGAGAGAAAAATATTATTTATTATTTTCTTTCACTTCAAAATTTTCCGAGTCTCCGTTTTATTTTGTTCTCAAATATTCTAATTTCCTGAAATCATCATTGTATTACATATTATTTATACTTCAGATATCTACTATTTTTTTTTACGTCCACTGAATTATTTATTTTACTTATATTTTCTAAGATTAAATTTATTTATTTTACTTATATTTTCATATAAATTATTTATCTTTTATCATTGTCCGTTCATTTATTTAATATCTACTTGCATACAAGGGACGGGAATCTAGAACTTTTTAATTTTTGCTGTACTGCTATCGATGAACCGCTGATAATTTTCATAAAATGGCTGGCGCTAAGACTTTTACGTTGTACTACGTTGATACTTATTGACAACATCACTGCTAACCAGTCAACCCGCTGATAAACTTTCCTACTGTTCTTTTTTGTTGCTGTTGTTGCAGAAAAATCAATGATTTTAATTATTACTCTCTGCTGGACTTGCCTTCCTCTAGTCAATGTTTCCCGAAGTTTTATTTTATTTTGCGATTTTGTTGCCTACCGTGCATTTTGGATAACTATCATGCCTATCCTCACACTAATTCTTAAAATACTACACATTTTTCCTCATTACTACAGTTTACACAATATACAATACATAATATATACTACACATATACAATAATAACCATATACTTTTTGCTTCAACTAATTTTACTAGTTGCTCTATCTACATAAATTTTCTATTATTATAATTATATTCATTTTCTTTACATTAACCAAAAATATCTATTTGTAGACTACCTTCCAATTAAATTTTACATTTACTGTAGACTACCAAAATTCTTTCAAAATGCTTTCCAATTAATTTTAATTTTATTGTAGAATCGTAAAAACAAATTATTGCAGAACAACTCCTAAAATATTCAATAACTATTGTAGACTACTCAAAAAAATTTATTTTGCAGAATATCATTTGAATTAATTTTAACATTATTGTATAATATTACACATACTGTAAAACTTTTCCAAATTTTATTTTTAAATTCACTGGCTCTACACCTTGTGCTGCATTTATTTGCATACACTTACTATTTACTTCTGCTTTATAATATTTTAATTTTTCCACTTAATTTAGCAGACAATTTTAATTTTTTACTTTTTATATTATTTTATTTCACTTAACTAATCACTGAACTTGCTAGTCCAATTCTATACATAATGAATCACTTTCAATTAATCCTAATTTTTTGTTGATCTAAATTTTGTAATTTTAAATATTACAGAGAGTTATAGCATTACGCTTTTCACAACATGATTTAAATTTGCACACACATAATATACTTTTTATACACAATATTTCCAAAGATGAAACATCTACATTATTATTAAAATGTTTAGTTTCAAATCAGTCACACACACACGCAGCTATTAAAATTCTAAATAATATTAATCATAGCATATAACCTAACATCCACGAATAACTTAACGATCCACTTAATTTCATTCAATATTATGGAAACGCATGTATCTTCAATAAAACTACTCTTTGATAAAACTCGATTCACATAATTAGATAAATTTCAGAAATGAGTATCGGCTTATAAATTATATATCAATAAGTCTTTATGCATACATTCAGATCTCAGCTAATATCTATGAGTTTAAAATCCATTGACATAAAGTTAATAGTCAATATTTATGGAAATCTATGGGATGCGCATGACATACTTATTCAAACGATTGATCCTGTTGTCAACAGCTAACAGTCTATCTCCGCAGCTATAGAAACAGCCTTTGTACAGTCCATTAAATCTCATATAAATGTTTTGACTTTGAAAGTTTGATTACAGTATACTAAACCGATAGTTTTTTTTTTATAATTTGGTTTTTCCTTCTTAATTCCAGTCCCATTCACTGATATTTTTGAATAGACTAATCGATTGATATTTCCTTTTAGTTGATAAAGTTAGCTCATATAGCTAATAAAACCGATTTTTCCTTCTTTCTGTGTCACATTCTTTTTTGACCTAGTCTCAACTACTGTTAATTTTGTGGTAGTTTCATTAATTAAATTAAATTTCGAAACCGCTAACTTACTTTTGTTATTTTTTCTTGATTACTGCCTCATTTCCCTGTGATTTTTGTCTTTCTTTATTTACAAAGGTTGTCTATTTATTTTCTCCTTCTAAACTCATTCATTTTTTTACCAATAATTTTACGGTTCATATGTTCATTTTCTCTGCTTTATTTTAAATATCATATCAATTCGTATGCAATTCTTATAATTTAATTCTTAAAATTTTAGAACCAGCTTTCCTTGTCGTCGTGAGCGAAGGTGGGACTCTTTATAGGGCCGCGTTAATGTGTTTATGGTTGCTTTTTCTATCGCTGATACCCTTCTCTAGTGAATTTCCATTTATGTATTTTAGCCCTGTTTGAATTTCTTTTGGCCTGCCTTCTCGCAGTTTATTCTTAGCGGTTGTCAAGGGCGCATAGTGTTCTTCGGTCTGAAGAATGGTACTCATAGCGCCCTCGAAACAGTTGTAGTCACTTAGTTGACATATGCCTACTTTCTTCAAGGAAGTGTTACAAGTTAATTTCTTACAAGCAGCAGTTTTACTTGTGATTAAATATTAGTATACCATAATTGTCTATTTGTGTATTGTAAAAAGATATACACTCAAATATGCTATAAGGTTAAGAAATCTAGCTGATTTGTCAGATGGTGAATTCAGCTGCACTTTAGGATGAAAAAATCTAGCTGATTTAAAGAAATCAGAGCGTTTTCTTTTTCAATGGAAAATTAGGAAAACAAACTCTCTGTGACCGATGCTTACTTCTCTTGCATTTGACTAGATTAGATTGCATTCGACTAGATTAGATTGCATTCGACTAGATTAGATTGCTTTCTACCGGTCATTCTACGCAAACTAGATGAGGACGATACAGTTAATAGTGGATGCCAAAACATTAAAAGCATTCATGCACACGCAAGGCTCTTCATCTGTATCTGGGATTCAAAATTATGGGTGTATCTTAAAACTAGTGAGTGGATCGTTCGATCACATGTAGTTAGGGCCACGGATATGCCTATGAGTGGAATACACGTACTTGCGTTTGTATCTCTTGTCAAGAGATGTTTTGGCTTGGGAAGATTAATGTTTTCAAAATAAAAGAAAAGAGACATTTTCAAACATTTTCTTTGCATAAAAGAACTCAAGTCCTTTTTTTATGGTGCAGATATTTTTTCTTTGTATACTTTATATGTCTTTAAATCGACGAAATGTACGTGTTCTCTTACATTTAATTTTTCTCTTTCAAGACGAAAACAAATAATGATATGGGAATATAACTATCTGATGATGCTTCCTTGAAGAAAGAAGACATACGAAAATTAGGTGACTTCGATTATTTCTAGAGTGATTAGAGCCCTCGTCCTCATGTTAAAAACCCTGTGCACTTAATAGACGATAAGAACAACTGCGACTTAGCAATCAAAGTGCCATTTAAACAAAACTAGAACAACCAAATCGAAAATTCACTAATGGGTGATATCATCTATTGAAATAGAAACCCAACTATAAAGATATCAGCAGAGGCTGATAAAAGGACCTCCGCCTTCACATACGAAGGCAAAGAAAAAATGGCATTGATATGAGATATATAGCATTAGTATGACTGATATGACTAAATAGCATTGATATGACTAATATGACTAAATATAGCATTGATATGTGTGAGACCAGAAATAGATCTCACATGTGTTTTGGTGAGACAGCTTTATGCCTTGTGAAGGCGTTTTTGTGCCATTCACATACACATGTATAAAACTAAAGTAAAGTTAATTGATTGCATAAAACATGTATATCTCATTTTGACCTCGTGATCATAAATGTAGTGGAAGTACACATAACTCAAGTATCGAATCCGTCTCCCTGATGAGGAGCGAAATACTCCCCAATGGCAAGGAACTAATAAATGGCAAGTAAAACAACTCGTGAAATGAAGACTCTATTTTCTTGAAATTAAATGAATATTCTTTAATTAACATTATGAAACACATATATGCAGTTATTATAGATCAAACAACATCTTTTGCTCGATGACAATTCTAACTCCTTTTAATCCTGAGTTAGTCTTTAACAAAATACTTAAACCAAAATAGCAAGCTTGAGAACCTTTAAATTTTCAAATTATTCTATTTTAATAATATTTCCTACAATATTATATACCAAGGGGGATAGAAACATGTATTTTAATATTTAGCTGGCTTTAATTTATACTGTAAATTCTGCTAGACAAATAGCCAGAACAAATTATGATCTCCCATTTAAAAGGAAATATACTTACGAACCCAGAGTGCGGTTCGGAGGGGCACTGTCGGTCGTAAAACAACCTGAGAGTATTATACAACTTTACTTTAAATTTAAAACAGTTTCATTATTCTAAAAACTATGGAGTAACTTTTAATACGTCCGACCGATTTCAGCCCCATTGTAAGCTCTGTCTTTTCAAAGAAGAGTCTCTCTACACTTACTTTCCAATTCTGACGTCACAACACACATATACATTAGCACTCGTACATGCAGAACAGTGGAAATAATCAACAAGACAAAATTAAACACTCAACGGATTTTCTCTTTCAGCCGGCGCCCCGTTCAAGGACGCGAACACTTCTCAGATTCGCTTTTTCCCGCAGAAATCGGTTGAGGAATTCTACATTTACATGACATGAAAAGAGCATTTTAAAACAGAAATATACATCACAGATTTCGATACTACACCTTTTATTTATTATGGCAAAAACGGCAAACAATACTGCCAGTCTGGATCGCGCCGAGTTTTACGACGCGTGAACCCAAAAGGTCACAAAATCAAAAATTTAGGGGCGCCAAGACAAGGGGGGCCGATCGGGCCCTTACAAGGTTGTGAAATAGTTCCATTGGATAAAGATTAACCAATGGAAAATGGGCTTGTTACGTCACTCTCAATGCTACAAATGAAAGCAAGGGGGAAAATGATATCCCCGAGAAAAGGAGAACCACAACCTGTTACCTAACAAGAACACTAGTCGAGACTTAGCAGATAACTTGGATCATGACTTGAGTAGATGTGTGCACGACACTGGTGCTAAAACTCGGGCGGCATTATGACTTGGAAGTGACTTAAAATACGAGGACTTGAATTGATGAATACAGACTTGTAGAGTGTTTCGTAGATGTTCCAAAATAATGGCGAGATCTATTGATGTGTGAGTGCATATCAGAGTACGAGAAGGAGCCACACACCATGAGTTATGGCGAGTACGAATTGCTGATGCCAGCATTTTGATATATGATCATAGTCCACGACAGCCATGAAGGTATATGTTCATCAATAATCAAAGGTCGTAGATACATGTTAAGTAATTTTATTCATACTGGTCTCACATGTTCCCCCGCCAAAACTAATAATTAATTGTGTAATGAATTAATAAGTGTTTATATTGTTAATAAATGTTTTAAGTTCTTTTTAATTCATATTGAGTGTTGTATCCGTCCTAAAACTACTTTATTTGTGCTTACATTCTGTGCATCTACATACTAAAACAACACAATGACAATATATTTGAGTTTAAATTCTCATTCAAATTTGATTATTTCTACAACTAAGCCTATTTTTCGCCTATGTAAAATGTAAACAGCAAAATACGTAGAATGAGTTGTATTAGAATTACTGTATTTCTTTAACACAAAATAATTCAGTCCATGGAGTCTGCATGGCTGATATGAATGAAATATTAATTGATTTTATAAACAGAAGGACGATTTTTTTCGATGAAGTTTTAAGCATAAAGTCTATGAATTGTAGCTCCATGGTCTTAATTTTTAAATAAAATAAATTATTATAGTATTGTGATGAATGAAATGGAGAAAGTTATGAATGAAATCTTGCTTTTATAGAGAGATCCAGGCGTGTTATTTTTTCTATGACGTCATTTGAATTTATTTCTGTTGTTTTCGATGAAGTTTTCAAATATAATAAATTATCGTAGTATTATGATAGTTTTAAAAATATTACCGTGGAATGTATTGCATTTGAGAGAGATTTAAACCAGGCAATTTATATTTCAATGCCGTCATTTGAATGAAGTTCATTTTTTTCAATGAAGGTTTAAGTTTTCAAATATAATAAATCAATGTAGTATTGTGATAAGTTTTAAAATATTACAGAGGAATGTCGTCGACTTTTTTAAACTTTTCGACTTTTTTAAATAAAATTGCATTGAAGTTGGAAAGTGTTTCATAATCAATGCTTTAAGCATGATTGATCTTTCTTGTCTTACTCTATTGTCAGAATATAAGAAATGAAAATATTTTTAAAGATGTTTTATTTCTGTATGTTCATTATATTTTGTTTTATAATAATGACACCTCCCACAATAATTACTAAAAATTTAAAAATGATATTTTAAAGTTTTGAATATAAACTATTAATTTTTTTTAAATATTAAGAGAGGGGTGATATCAATGAAAAAACACGGCATGTTAAAATCTTTAAGGAAAAGTTAAAGTTTATAGGACCAAAAATTATAGAAAAAGTTTGTTTTATAAAAAGTTAGAAAATGAGTGAATTCAAGCATGTGCGGCAAATTCTTTAAAATACACAGAACGCGTAATTGTTTTAATTTTAAATGAGGTATTAGTGACTTATTCAGTTATCACAAAGGTTCGAGAAATTGTCCCACACAACAAATTTTTCTTCTACTTCTGCAGTTATACGCTAGTTTGTGCTGCAGAATGCTAAAAGGTGTGAAACTCGTCTATTGATGCTGATCCCTGTCTTTGAAATCGTGATTCCAACCAATAGGAATGAATCCATCCGCGCATTTTGCGACTATGAATAAACATATTACTAAAATAGGAGTAAACATACGATGGTCGTCTGATAAATACGGTATGGGTTATAATTACATGGAACTTGCTTATGTCACCACATCAGCAACAAACGCCAACAGAACTACATACAAATGTTCATTTCTTTACATAGTCACCGTGCACATTAAAATATTCATCCTAACTATAAAAGTATTTAAATATTCCTTTGCGATAGTTCATCCGTCTAAGATTATTTAAATACTACAGAAATGTGGTCTGCATTGTTGCTTTGCCCCTGAATCGTTTACCCCTCTCTATTTTGCAATTTCACAAATATTCCCTATCAAACCTTCGACAAGAACCCAATTGTATTCCATGTGCGACCAAGGTTATTATATCTATCCTCGGTCTGTCTCTGTGCTGCTGAGGATTACTATTCGTTTTCGTTCGATCAGTTTTGAATCTCCTGCAACTGTGTTTTTGGCTTAAAATATTCACTAACCTGCTTTGAACATCGCTTTAAGTAACACCTTTCGCTTGCTGAGAAATTCTGATGAATGCGCGTACTTCTAACTTGGGCTACGTTTCAATCACGCCATCTGTTTTGTTCGCTGGGTAACTGCAGGCAACTTATCAGCGAACAACTAAGAATGCAGGGCTGTTAATCCTCTTTCGTACGATGGGTTCACGAAACTGACGCCCACTTGCACGACGATGACATGCATAAACGACACATGCACTTTTAATAGAGGATGGTCCTCGATACGGCGTATATACGATATAAAAGGCAAAAATAATATTCTAAACTAAATTGTATACTTTCTCCATAATCAATTTTTAAATATGAAACTTCTTTATAAGACAAATTTCAGTTTGGATTTTTTTTAGAAAAAATGTATCTACTTTTTTCGAATCTACCATGGCATTTCTTCTACTTTTATAAATCCGCTCTAGAAGCAATGATTTAGGAACACAATTTTTTCTTATCCAAGAAAAAAAAAATTTTATCGATCATTCACATAGATAAAATGCCTGTTAACAGAAATATTTGTATCATCTTTAGAAAACTTTGCTACACATCACCTGTTATGGAGAAGAAGATAGCACTTATCCTACTAGATCCTAAATCGATATTTTTATCCCAATTCATCGCTCATCATAATTCAGAGTTCTGAGTTAAGGTATTTGTTTTCAGCTACGCTATATTTTGTATCATATTTTCAAATCACATTATCGAGATTCTCAGTATGAGTAATGATGTGTTGTCTATTCATTGCGAAAAAAGTGAGAAGAAAATTTTTATTGCAAGTTTCCAGAGAAGTTTTTATATAAATCAATATATTATTTGATGTCGATTTGTGATATTCTTATAGTTAAACAGCAAAGTGAATAAAAATGTCAGAGATATGTTCATAAAATATTTTCCTATAATTTATCATGTAGTTTTATTATTTTCCGGAAACTTTTACATAATTTCACTGATTTATGGAGAAGTGTCTTGATATGGTGGCAAATGGTATGTACACACTTCATTTTGGAAGGAACTATTAAGCGTTTTTATTCTCTGTTGTCACCGATTTCGTACAGTCATACGAAATATAGGAAAAGACGGAAGTGATGTCTCCGGAACTGGAAATATGGATATCCTTAGTTAAACATATACACCCTACTAGAATTCTATGTTGAATCCATATTAATCATCCTCTATCTATTGACTATCCCGAGAAAAAATGTTTCAAGGAATTTTTTTTAGATATAAGTGGAAATATTTAGTAAACCCTCTACTTCAAAATCTAATTCTAAACTCATATCAATCAACATCTAATCTCTATCTAAAGTCAATCTTGAGAAATGGATGTTTTAAGGAAATATTTTGAGCCAGAAGTGAGAAGAGAACCGGAAGTAGAAATCCTTAGTGATACCCATTCTCTTCCGAAATTTAATACTAAATTCATATCACCCATCATCTAAGCTATACTTATAGAAAATCATAAGAAACAGATGGTTCAAGGGAAATGTAAATATTTTAATCGGAAGTGACATGTCTAGATCCGGAAATCTTTAGCGAATCACTTTACTTCCTCTAAAATTTGATATTGAATCCTATCAGTCATTATCTGAACTTAATCAATTGCTAATCCTGAGAAACAGATATTTAAAGGAAAATATTTGAACCGAAAGTGAAAGAGAAACCGGTAGTAAGTGCAAGAGAAACAGAAAATGTAAATTTTTGAATCGGAAGTGATATCTCCAGAACCGAAAGTGGAAATCATTAGTGAGTCCCTTGTCCCCTCCAGAATTCGATGCTAAATTGATATCACTTATCATATGAGCCTCTACCTATATCTAATCTTGAGAAATAAATATTTCATATAAAATAAAATTTTAAATCGAAAAAAACTTGAAGCAGAAATCTTTCGTGAACTCCTGATTCCCCTCAGGAATTTGATACTGAATCAAAAACAGTCCTCCTCTGAGCTCTATTTATAGCAGATCCTAAGAAATAAATGTTTCATAAAAAAACAATAATTCATAAAATTAACAGCGTGGAAAACATTTTTTCCACCAATTAGAATAAATAATCTATGAACTAATATGTTCTAAGAATATATGTTATTTCCAAACGTGCGTCATATTGTCCTCGACATTGTCCTCGATATTGTCCTCACATTGTCATTCATATTGTCCTCGAAAGTGATTTCGGAATACGGAACATCCAATCCCTAACAACGATAGTTTCAACTTAATTCCGTAGACTTATACATTCCGGGACCTTTGTTGATCTCATTTTAACGCCTGCGTCTTGGTTGTTTCCCCCTACAACTAACTTCTCAGATAAACATTTTCAATAACTGAGGAGAGCGAAAATAGAGTTTTGTTTCCCAGAAGACAATTGCAGAATTAATTCTTGGATTTCGACTTTTGGGATTTGGCCATTATTTCGAACTTGAAGGGAAACGCCATATAAAGGGAACTGTATAAAGAGCTATAAATAAAATATTTTGGCATTAAGATATATAAGAATACCTTGGCACCAACGAAATAAGGCGTATAAAGGTTAAAACATTAAAAACATACTAAACTGCCTCTAGAGACCCGAAACTGAAGAGAAGCAGAGTATCTAGCTACATGTTTAACAACTGAGACATGTATTCATGAAAGTAATAAAAAACTCAAAATATTAAATAATTGATGTACAAGATAGCCCAGTAATTTGTGCAAATGTACAGGGTATACCAAATAAAGTACACAAATCCATGTTCTCTAGTTACATATTCGTCCAATTTTCATTATAGGCTTTTTCCAATTTGGTCAAATCTAGCATCAAACCCCTTCTATTACCTCCAGTAGCTTCCTCCTATCATATCATAAATACATTAAAAATGTCCTTAGCTGCCTTAATTCCCTTATAGACTCGTGCTAAATCAGATATGAAACTGAAAACAATTGACCCATAAGCTTTTATTATTTTTCTTATACCAAGTGTCACACGCACGAATGCCAACTTCATATTTTTCATATGGTCCTCTTTTAAGATAATATCATCATACAACTGTTTTCATCTAATGTAGTTTCCGTTTTCATATTCTAAATAAGCTCATTACTATCATGCAATTGGTTAATGTTGAAGTAACCATGTTGAAGTAATCCATTTTGGAGTAATCCATGCGTTGAAGTAATCCATGTTGGAAAATGCTCATATAATATCATACCTTAATCATGCAATATTACATATTCGTCAAGAAAAAAAATAATTTCAGAAACCCATCCGTTGATTAATTGCAAATTTTTTACCTAGATTCTTTGATTTTTGTAATGAACCTAGCAGTCAGCGGACTCCTCACCCCATCGAGGTGAGATATAGCGTCGAAGGTTCTACCACTTCCACGAACGTGAGGAAAGGAACAGACTTATTTTGTTAAGGGAAGAGCGAATCCGGTGGAAGTTAACACCTGATTGAGATTGAGATTTTGAACCTTATACAGATGATGTAGTGAATCAAAAGAACTATAAAAGGCATATCAATAGAGCATATTTAAAGTATTACGCCCATACAGAGGGTTAACGGCGTATTTGGGACGAATCAAAGGAGCTTATTTATGGCGTGTCAAAAGAGCTTAGAGCGTATCAAAAGAGCTTAGGGCGCATCAAAAGGGCTTAGGGCGTATCAAAAGAGCATATTAAGGGTGTATCATAAAATCTTATTTAGAGCGTATCAAAAGAGCTTATTTATGGCATATCGAAAGATCTCATTTAGTGTGTATCGAAAAAGACCATTTAGTGTGTATCAAAAAAGCTTATATAGGACGTATCAGAAAAACTTATACACCCGCGCAGAAGGCAAAAGACGTGTTTAGGGCTTAAAACACAGTCCTGTTATGACTTATCAGTCGATGTACCCAGCGCCAGGACAAAGAGTATTACATACCAGAGCAGCGATTTAAGATATCATTAGATATTTATTTAGGGCGAGCATGTGATTCCGTGTGTTTTGCAATTTAAGCATGTGCTCGCGCATCGGTCGACTAAATCTTTCGAAAAACTTGATGAATGAATGAACCGATAAAATGAAAACCGATAAAATAATAACCGATAAAATACTATACAAAATATAACCGTAACAAATGCATTGTTCTATTTATTGCATTATTATTGAGATCGGGGGAAAATAAAATCCTCCCTCATCAATACTTCTGACTAATAAATATTAATTTTAGAGAATAAACGCAATTCCGTTGCTAAACAAGACTATCTAATTTTCTCTAAATAAAGTTTTAAAAATTCGTCTTCTTAAAGAATTTTTTTCATTATCAGAATAATTTTGTGTTTTTACTGATATTTCGACAATACTTAAAAAATAAACACAGTTATTTACACTCTATACGGAATAATCGAATAAGGAATACCAAATTTGTGAATAAACGGTCAAAAACTGGATTTGTATACGAAACGGACATACTTTTAGTTAATGTGTATAGATTTCCACGCCCAGGGCAATAAGATAAATAAACAAAATAAGTAAAATAATTAGAATTTATTAAAATCAAAAAGGGGAGGATACACATTTTACAAATCGCGGTAATTAGATATCAAAGCAGTCAATACATGCACTTGCTAATGCACTATTAGTAAAAATGACAGGTTTCAAGATAAAAATTGTGATAGCAATCCCCGTCCTTTTTGATAGCAATTAATTTATAAACAAGAAAAATTAATCATGCATAAAGCATCGATTATGAAACACTTTCCAACTGAAATGCAATTTTATTTAAATATCTCTAACATGCGATATTTTTATTTAGTACTCATATTTTTTAAATTAAGCTAGTACTACAATAATTCTTGTAACTCGGAAACTTGAAACTTCATCAAAAAAGGCAATGGTATAAAATCGCCTGCTTCTCTATGAAAAATCGATGAATATTTTATTAATATCACTTATATTCCAGGCTCCAGAGCAAAATAATTTTGGGTTAAAAATTTCAGCAATTCTTATACAACTCATCTTACAATCGCTGGATTTGTTTATATTCTGCATACGTTAAATTAGACTTCGTTGTAAAAATAATAAATATTTAATGATCATTTAAAACGAAAAATATTGTACTTATTACGTAGGCACAGAGTTTAGATAAACAGCTAATATGCAAAAGTAAAGCCGTTTTAGGACGGATGCAATACTAAATAGAAATATTAACGCTCCTTAAAAATCACGATTTTCACGCAACGGAAAAAAACGGATGCTATATCTTATTTTGCAATGAGACACACGATCGCTTCATATGGGTGTAATTATTATTTCAATTTTTAATTAAATAACTACTTAACATATTTTAATGAATTTTTTTCACATTTTAAGTGATAATTTGAATATTTTCTAAAATTTTCGAAGCAATTTGTGAATTTTAACTCCTCTTAAAAAATTTTTGATAAATTATGTCCCTTGGGGTTCAATGTATTTCATTTTTTCAACCCGGGTTAAATCCAAAACTAATTGGGTGATATTATTCTTTTACATTCCCATATGTCCCACAGACCGTCTCAACAACATACTAAAATTTATTTTCGATAAAGTCATTTTTACGACAGTTATCGTGCGAACGGACAGACAGACAGAATAAAAAAGTCATAAACACTTTACAACTATGTTGGAAAGTGTTAAAAGTCATATCTCACCCTAGGACATTCGTTGTTCTTGATATATTTCACGTTTCTGCTTAAAAGATACAAAAAAAGAAAAAAATGTCATCATTATTATGAAATAAAGTCTCAGCATATACATTTAATCACAAATGGATTGATGATATTTATAGGTGTGGTCACTATCCGTTTTTGAGATGCTATAAATTTTACTTTCCCCAGCTGGGGTATAATATTTCTTCAGGGGATGATTTCCATGGTATAATTTGGTATGTTTATTTTAATCTGCAAAGGCAATAATCCTAATTCATATTCCGGAAGATCGAGTTATACTAAAAGTTTTAATTGTTCAACCAGAACATAATTTCCGGCTAATTGTTATTTTAAATGAAATTAAGTTCTAAAGTATATTCTCTCATAACAAAAGTGCGCTTAAAATTTTATACTGTTTTGATACCCTTTAATCAATTGAGAAATGCTACTTGATTCGCTGAAATTCTTCTGTAAGGAAAATATGATATAATATTTACCAGAAGTGTTCCACGCATGGCAAAGGAAATGTATTTCTTGTTTTTTATACGATGACAAAACAAAGTTATTTAACATAGCTTTCATTCTACTATTCAACCGATATTATTATTTCTTTACAGCTGGTGTTGACTGATTTCCGCAACATTCTTTATTTGTCGTGAGCACACTTCATATGCACACATTTGCTTAGTTAATATTTATCTTTAAGCAATTCAAGCATGAGTTTTACCGAGATGAAAACAAATGTATTGTAACGTTCTTTATTTCATTTGGAAGTTCTCCATTCAGTTCCTATTTCTTCAATCTGTGCAGAGCTTTTATCATATTCGATCGAGAAATGCAGTTTCCTGAATGAAACAAAAGATAAAGAATGTTTTTTGTGCGAGTTCCAAAGTTTTCATTTATTGGAAACAAAGGTATATGCAATTTTTCTCCAGTTCTTCGCCTCGTTGTCAGTTCTTTACATGTTGCAAATTTATTCATAAATATTTAAAGAAATATTCAAGTAAAAGTGATTTATATGGACATTAGTAAACAATGCTTTTCACACATTTTTTCAATGCCAAAACTTTTATGTACAAAATGTTACTGTTTGTTCTTCATGCATTTTTTGAGCAGTATTTTCAGCAAGTATTTTGGTTTTTTTACAAGTTTTTGATTCTCTATATATTTTATGACACGTTGCAAAATAATAATTATGTAATATAGTTCTCTATTACAATTTTATTACAATACTAGTGACACGACATCTGAAAACTACAGATGAAATAGATGTTTATACATAAAATCAGTAACTCATTGTTATTGCACAAAGTCTTCGGTTTTTATTTTTATGTACTCCGATATCTAGTATTCCTATTTTTCACTTGATTTAAAGCTATCATACCACAATAAATGCTTTTCTCTCTCTCTCTCTCTGTGTGTGTGTGTGTATGTGTGTGAGTGCGTGCGTGCGTGTGACCAAAATGCAACAAGGACCTGCCCCTGAAGCAGCGTGCGTGCTTGCGTTTGTTCGTGCGTATGTCTGACCAAAATACAACAAAAACCTTCCCCTAAACCAGCGTCACTGATAGGAGTTGAGATTACACCCAATGAGAAGTACAAAAAATCCAGAAGGCGGGCTCTCCTGAGGACATGTGTAAACATTGTTAACATCCATGTTTGACTTAAAGGACCAACTCAAAGCCATGGCGATGTAGCAATCGTGAGGAGTTCATCAGGTATCTCATACAGTTAAAGATATACTAACATCTATAATATCACAAGTCGAGGTAGAAATATTTTAGCAAAGCAAGGTCACCACGCTAATATCACCATGCCACTCTGGACGAACAATATGACTACTATAGTATCCCAATCATAAGAATTATCTACCATTGCTACGAGTTAATGAAATAATGTTATAATTGATAACGGTAATGGTGCAACTAATTACGCAAATTTCAATATATTTGAATAAATAATGAATGAATTTTAAAAACTGCAAAAATGTCTTTAATGGGAAGATTAATTATATTTTACCTTGCAGTAAATGTAAGTAATAACTCTACTCACTGAAAAAAAATTGAAGAGTTTTTTTTACGGTTCTTCACAACGTTATGTTCTCTGATCCACTATACGTAAGCTATGCAATATACGATAAATAATAAGATTTCCATCCTATTTTTATTATAATCTTGCAATTCGGTGCCTTAGACAAATTAGCATCACACTATCTATCAAAAATATTATTAAAGAGTTTCCATCTCTTCATCATTGGAAAGATCGAAGAACATTCTTTCTAACGATCTTTGAACCAAACCCGGTCCATATTTATTTATTTATTTTTAAACTCATCGAAATATGCAGGTTTTTTTATTATTATTTTCCTAAATCTAGTGTTCCGCAAGAATATGGGTGTATATTTTCGCATTCTAATATTTCTAATTACTATCTTTTCTGATTTAATATTAATTTTTAAACGAAAGTATGACAAGCAAGATTTCCGATTAATTTTGCCAAAGTCAAAATTCTTTGATAGCAGTTTTCATTTATGCACATGCGTATGAAATTGTTGCGCACGACTACATTTGAGTTATAACAAAAGGATTTCGATTAAAATGAAAGGTGGAATAATTTTGCTTCTATTTGGAAAATGAGTGGTGTTATCTGCATATGCTCTTATTTAAATAGGCGATTATATAAATTGACCTAGAATACAAAATACTTGCACACTTATAGTATAGGCTACGGAACACGACTTAACTGTGTCGGATTTTTGATACCCTGTCCTAGAAAGCGAAAAAAATGATATTTTTATAACCCAATGGAGATCCTCCTGAAACCTGCCTCTAACCTACAAGTCCAAATATTTGCATATTTAAAATACGGTCTAGAAGACAAGATCCAACAGATTTGGATCATAGAAATCCTATACTGTTTGACAGAAAATTGGGTTTCATTCGAGAAAACATTTCAGGTCCCCAAAAGTTCACCACCGTTGACATAGAAGATTAACTATTTGCACACTTATATTGTCCATATAACAGAACCTAAAGGAATTGTACTTTTGATTCCTTCTCCTGGGTAAAGAAACGTAAGATTTTTAAAAAGTCTTTTCAGGCCCTACAGGAGTCCCCTCTAAAACTACTCTACGAAATAGAAGTCGAATTTTTTTATTTCTACCCCGAGAAAGAACCCCAACTTATTGGGGTTGGAAGGTCTTTCTGGACCATCCCTAGAAGCCTCCGTTGGATTAAAAGGCGGGAACTTTGTAATCTTATACAGGATGTTTCAAAACTAATGCAACAAACTTTCAGGGGTGATCGAACATCTCGAAACAAACACTTTTCATCCTGGAATGCATGGTCGCAAGTTAAGCGGTTGCGCGCTAGAGGGCACTTTCCATTTCTACACACACAAGAAGTCTTACGCAGTGCAAAAACAGGACTGACATGAAACATCGAAACAAAGCTTTATTTAAGACAAAACAAATATATGAAAGCACTGAAGGACCCCCTTTCAGACAGTTGACGGTACAAACGAGAAAACATTCCGTGATCTGGACCATGCCTTTTGAGGAAGCGCCCTCGGTAAAGCTCTTGCGCTTTCCTACCATCACCTTCGGCGAAACTGTAGACAAAATGCATGCCCGCCTTCTCAACATTGATAAGGCTATCACTAATGATCATACATGCGGAAACCACCGCTTTTAAACTCGTGCCTGCAACTGACCCCTAGCACCTGAAAGCGCCCTCTAGAGCGGAACCGCTTCACTTGCGACCATGCATTCTATGATGAAAAGTGTTTGTTTTGTGGTATTCTATCACACCTGAAAGTTTGTTTTATTAGATTTGAAACACCCTGTATACCACAGAACAGAACCTAACTGGGCCAACTTTCAATTAAGATGATTACATTCGACGCTAAGTGACATACATCTATATAAACAAGAAAGATCAATCATCCTTAAAGCATTGATTATGAAACACTTTCCAACTTCAATGCAATTTTATTTAAACATGTCTAAAATGCAATACATTCTTCGGTAATATTTTAAAACTTATCACAATACTACATTAATTTATTATATTTGAAATCTTAAACCTTCATCAAAAAAAATTAACTTCATTCAAATGACGGCATTAAAGTATAAATTGCCTGGTTTAAACATCTCTTAAATGTTATACATTCCTCGGTAATAATTTTAGAATTATCATAATACTACGATAATTTATTATATTTGAAAACTTCATCGAAAACAACTGAAATCCATTCAAATGACGTCATAAAAAAATAACACGCCTGGCTCTCTCTATAAAAGCAACATTTCATTCATAAATAATTCCCCCATTCATGTCATTCATCACAATACTATAACAATTTATTTTATTTAAAAATTAAGACCATTAAGCTGCAAGTAAGTAAACTCTATGCGTAAAACGTCATCGAAAAATATCGTCCTTCTCTTTCTAAAATCAATGAATTCATATCAGCTAAGCAGACTCCATGGACTAAATGATTTTGTGTTAAAGAATTACAGCGATTCTAATACAACTCATTCTACATATTTTGCTGTTTACATTTTACATAGGTGAAAAATAGGCTTAATAGTAGAAATAATCAAATTTGGAAGAGCATTTAAACTGAAATATATTGTCATTGCGTTGTTTCAGTATGTAGATGCACAGAATTTAGGCAAAAATAAAGTAATTTTAGGACGGATACAACACTCATTATGAATTAAAAAGAACTTTAAAAATCACGATTTTGACACAAAATGGATGCCATATATCATTTTAAAGTGGGTCATGTGATCGTTTCATATCATGGACACGTGATCGCTTAATATAAGAGGTGTTATTATTATTTTAATTTTTATTTAAAAAATTAAATATATATACTGAATATATTTCGCTGAATTTTTTTTTATATATTTTATGGAACAATTTGAATATTGCCTAAAATTTTCGAAGAAATTTGTGAATTTTAAATCCGCTTAAAAAATGCTTGAAAAATTAGGTCCCATAGGGCTCAATGTATTCCATTTTTTCAACCCGGGTTCAATCCAAAACTAATTGGGTGATATTATTCATTTATATTCCCATAGGTCCTATAGACCGTCTGAACAACATACTAAAATTTCATTTTGATTAAGTCATTTTTACGGCAGTTATCGTGCTAACGGACAGACAGACAGACAGACAGACAGATAGACAGACAGACAGAATGAACAAAGTCATAAACACTTTTCAACTTTGTTGTAAAGTGTTAATAAAATTCAAAATATTTCTGTCTCTCTGTATCTATGTATGTATGTATGTATGCTTGTCTCATAATCACGGGAGAGCGGATGAACCGGATTTGATGAAATTTTGTGGGTAGGCTTGGGATATCCCCACTTAAAATTTAGTCAATTCTTCGAGTTTCAACGATAAGGGGGTGTCTAGATATCTATTTAAAAACGCACAGTTAAACTGTCCATAGACATAGCATTATGCAGACGATATTTTCTCGTAAATTTAGTTGAAGAAAATGATATCATGTCTCTTAGCAACGGTTTTATATCCATTGTGTTCATGCGACAGACGATTTTCATTAAATACTAGCAGCATGCGTGTTCTTCGTACGCAGTATGTAATATAAAGAAACTTAAAATTCACAATCATGTGCAAATTCCTATAGTATAACTAAATGATATTTTTAATCAAAGTATTCTGTTAAAATATTTAATTTAAAGCTCCAAAAAAGAAGGTTAAGAATCTCTGTTCTCGCTATACAAAATTATCTTCACGGACAGATCTGAAGAATAAAACACCCTGGTAACTTTTGTAAGCAAATTTACAATAAATATGACATTGAATCAATATATGTAAAATATAAGCGTTAAAATTATATGGGCCCTGTACTCCTTATATACGCGAATATTAGAAAATATAACCTGCATTAGTAGATTGCATGTATAAATTGAAAATATTAATAAACCCTTATTATTTTAACCTAAACGGCCGCAATTGAGTCCAATATATTCCAAAATGAAAGTGATAAAATTATATGGGAAGATAGACCGGTACCATTTATGATATCGTAGATTAGAAGATATGTCTGTGTGTTAGTAGAAGATTAACCGTATTACATTATGAGTCTCAAAAATATTTTCCAAAACTAAAATAAAAATGACGTAATGAATTTTAAATATCAATAACTCCCGTGATATTCATACCAGAAGGCCGTACTTGATTCCAATATATGTCAATATATGTCAAAATATATGCCAATATACCTGTACTACTTATTTTCTAGTAGATTAGAAGATATACCCGTGCATTTGTAGAAGATTACTCGTACAACGTACAATATATGAGTTTCAACAATTTTTGCCGCAATAAAACAGTGGCATAATAACTTGAAAATATCAATAATTTCTGAATCAATAATCCCTGAAAATATCAATTATAATAATGTTTAGACCAAAAGACCGCAATTGATATTATCCAATCAAAAGAGCAATGGCAATGAAATGTATTTTATATACATATCTTCATTATTCAAATCTGAAAAGATTTAATAAAAATCGTCTAACGCATAAACACATTGGATTTAAATCCGTTGTTAAGCAGGATATCATATGCTTCAAATAAACAGGACATCATATGCTTCAAATAAATGGGCGGAAAAATATCATCTGAATAATGCTATCTCCATGCAATATTTGGCGACAGTTTCGTAAATTTAGCGATATTTTAAAAAATCGCCAAATTTATCGCCAAGTGGGACTGTAAAACTGACAGACCCACTTGGCGACAAATTAACGAAACATCATCACAATACTATCCCCTAACAAAACACAATTAATTTCATTTATTTAGCACAATTTTATCAATTTCAAGATATTTTTATGGATTTGCAAACATTTTTATCAATTTGGTGACATTTTAAAAATTCACTAAATGTGTTACTAAGTAAGACGGTTGGACTGACAGACAAAAACGAAACATCATATCAGTACGCTTTGCTAACAAAACAAAATAAATTTCATTGATTTGTGTCGTTTTTATCAATTTGAAGACATTTCCGTCGATTTGGCAACGTTTAAGAAAAGTTGCCAAGTTAGCGACATCCCGCCAAATTCGTATATCTAAATTTGCAGATCTGAATAAAACATCTAATCCAGTCTGTATATACTAAATGGAAACACTGAAATTGTATTAGAAGATATACCCGTTCTACTCTTTTTCTGTTTCAACAATCGGTTAAATGAATTTATTAGCTAAACACAATATATATGAGTTTATTAGCTAAACACAATACATAGGCTTGAAAACTCTTTGCCAAAATCAATGAAAGCGATATACGCAGTCCCCAATTAATATAATTAAAAGAAAAATCAAACCGTTAATTTATAAGATATATTTTTATATCTATCTATTTATTATTCAAATTGAAAAAATAATGATTAACATTAACAGACACATTCAATTTAATTGCATTGCCAAACAACATGATATAAGATATAATTTTCCTCATAATATGTTAATAATTAAATAACCATTTTGATTTCTTAATAGTGTTCATTGTTGAGTAAAAGGTTCTGAAAAATAAACAATGGTGATTGATGTTACATTTACATTCATGTTTCCAAACTAATTATGCTTTCAGAAAGTGACTAATTATCGCAAAAATTGACCACCAAACTCAGAGATAAAGTTTTAATTCACTTTCACGTTTTTAATAAACGATTTTCAACCTTCTTGCTTGGAGGAACCAGGGAGTTAGAGGGTAGAACTCCAAGGAAAATATTTCGTTTTTCATTAATATCTCGAAAACCCGTGGTCTTAGAAACTCGAAATGTGGACAAAATTTAAGTGGGTCTATTTTATTGCAACCTACAAAATTTTATTAAATTCGGTTTAGCCGTTCGCCCGTGATGATGAGACAAACGAAACCAGGATATTTTATTCGTCAGATCTTCCTGGAAATATAATTTTGTATAGTAAGAACAGAGATTCTTAAATTTCTTTTTAGGAGCATTAATTTCAATATTTTAATAGAAGTCTTTGAATAACAATGCCATTTAGAATATTATAGGAATTTGCACATAATTGTGAATTTTTAGTTTTTTTTTTTATATTATATACTCCGTACGAAGAACGTGTGTGCTTCTAGTTGTTAACAAAATAATACATATTTAAAAAATAAATAAATTGGCATCACGTCTGATTTCAATTAGCAGAAACAACAAGCACACAACTATAATAGAAGGTCTTTATTTCACTTCCTATAAGACGTACAAAATTTAAAAAAGGCCAGAGCGCTTTCGAGCATAAATGCTCTCTTCATCAGTGGCTACATGGAAATAGAAATGATCGTTCATATATGGACCAGAAAGGTGACAAATTTGCATAAATACAATTATCAATAAACTTACGTTTATCTAAGAATCCAAAAATACAAAACATTTTGAATAGATTCAAAATCGAGCATAAATCACGAAACGTACAGTAAAAAAAAAAAAAAATTACTGTACTTTTTGTGATTTATGTTCGATTTTGAATCTATTCAAAATGTTTTGTATATTTGGATTCTCCTTAGATAAACGTAAGTTAATCTAAGTATTAAATTTAATATTATAACTGTCCTCTTCAACATCCATTTCAATCTGAATTTAAGAATTTCAAACGAAAAATTAATCAACCCCAATTTTCTTTCTCCTTTAACAAAAGTATTTCGCCAAAGAAGTAAACAAAGAATATTTTGTCACGGTATTTCGTATTTCCTTGGTTTTGAACTTTTGCTTTAAAAATTGCAAACACTAAAACGCCAAATCGTAAAACAAGCCATCCTCGTTCCCTTGTTTTCCAATTTTGAATCTGTTTATTACTTTTAGAGAAATATCTTTTCAAACAGGAGATTGAGAAAGAAATTTGTAAAACATTCCTCCTAATAGTCAAGTTTAAGCTTCAGTATATCCAACATTTTCTAGAACTTCCCGAAAATTGATACATCATTTTACAAGCATTCCACTAGCATGACTAAACATGATTACTTCACATGATTCCTTGATTACTTCAAGCATAGTTATACCTACTTCAAACACTTTATTTAAAGAGCAGAAAGTGGTTTCCGAAACGCAATCCATAACATTTGAAAATTTCTCATATCAGAAAAATGCATAAATCAGAGTTGGATATAACATTACTTCTATTTTTGGCGGAAAAACATCGATACAATTCATAAATAAAATTGCATTTTCACAATATATGAAAATAGTGTTATACAGGGTGTTCAGTTAAGGCGGTGACGAACTCAGAGGGTTGTTAACAGACATCAAGAGACACAAAAATTGAAATGGAACATGGTGTCGCAAACCTCGTTCAGCCGGTGAAAATCGCGAAAATACGTATGCAGGTTCTGTCTGACTCCAGAGGAGAGGAAAGACGGATGTCAGTTAATCTCTGAATGCGTTTATGGGTTCGCTCATAATGTCTGACGTAACGTACCTTGTTTTCCTGCAACACATCATCCCGGAATTGCTGCAGAGTATGCCGGCCGCAGTGCAGTGAGGCATGTGGTTCATGCATGATGGTGCCCCAGCACATTCTTCCCGCGTGGTGCTTAACCACTTCATTGCTACATATATACGGAGGTGGATGGGACGCGCCCGGACCCGCTGATTGGCCTCCACGTTCGTCGGATCTCAATCCGTTGATCTTTTTCATCTGGGATCACCTTAAATCACTCGTTTATGAGACGCATGTGAACACACCAGAGGATCTCATAGTGTGTATCGTCGTCGCTGTGGCAGACATCACACCTGGTATCTTCGAGCGCGTCCAGGAATCGTTTTCATGTCGTTGTAGACTGTGCAATGACATCCGCTGCCGCCACTTCGAACAACGCCGGTAATAATTTTGTTCACATCATTCTCATCGTTCCCTTTCCACCACTGTACTGTGCACCACAAGCTGTGTTGTAAGCATGCTGCCAAATAAATCTTTTTGTTGTACTTTTTGTCGTCCCCGCGTGACGTCAGAGCCTGCATACGTATTTTCGCGATTTTTACCGACTAAACGTGGTTTGCGACAGCATGTTCCATTTCAATTTTTCTTCCTCTTGATGTCTACAATCAACCCTCTGAGTTTGTCGCCACCTTAACTGAACACCCTGCATACTTATCGGAAAATTTGGGTGTTTTTCAAAAATGCAGTAAATCTTTCTTTTGATGGAGACCGCTTACATATTTGACAAATTATCTGTATAACGCTGAACAAGGAATATGATTGGTGAATGAGTGATGACGAATAGCAATTAAAATTCAGCTTCTGAAAAAATAATCTGTAGTGCACTTCTTTTGTCATTTTTCTGATGTTGCAAATGTTTTACTTATTTGTTGAAAATTTTTACCTATCTCAATACCAGAAGCAAAAACTCCGAAAATGGCGTGATTATATCCAATGAATTTTGAGTGAACAGTTGTCTTTTTAATTAATTTTCATGTCTATTTCTTATACAATTGGCCCAGCTTAATTGCATACATTTGGTTCCATTCTACAGTATGCGATTAAGCGGGTACACAGATTAATATTATTAATACCACTCTTGATTCTATACTGTAAAGATAATTAATATAAAATAATTAATATAAATCTGTTTGTCCCGTCATCACGGGAGAATGGCTGAACCGAATTTGATGAAATTTTGTGGATAACCTTGAAATAGCCCCCATAAATTTAGCCTAAGTTTCGAGTATCTAAGACTAGGGGTTGTGGAGATATTAATGAAAAACGAAACTTTTTCCTAAGATAATTCTCTAACTCCGTGGTTTATCCAAACGAAAAGCTTGAAAATCATTTGAAAGTGAATTCAAACTTTATCTTTGAGTTTGGTGGGAAATTTTTTAAGCTAATTAGTCACTTTCTGAAAACATGAATTGTTTGAAACATGATTTAAATGGGAAATCTATCTCCATGGTTTATGTTTCACAAGCTTTTACTGAACAAAAGTATAAAGAAATCAAAATAGTTATTAAATTTCGCAGTTTATGAGGAAGATTCTATCTTATATCATGTTGCTCAGAAACACAATTAAATTAAATCTGTCTGTTAATTTTAATTATTATTTTTTCGACTTGAATAATAAATAAATGGATATAAAAATATATTTTTAACAAGAAAGATCAATCATGCATAAGCATTGATTATGAAACACTTTCCAACTGAAATGTAATTTCATTTGAAAATTTCTAAAATGTGATTTAATTCAGTGGTAATATCTTTTACATTATCACAGTACTACAGTAATTTATTATACTTAAATATTTAAAACTGTATCGAAATATAAATCATCTGATTCTTTATGCAAAATCAATGAATATTTCATTCATATAACTTGTATTCCAGACTCCAGAGCTAAATAATTTTGTGTGAAAAAAATTCAGCAATTCTTATGTAATTCATCTTACAATCGCTTGAGATATTTGCATTCTGCATATGTTAAAATTAGGCTTCCTTGAAGAAATAATAAAAGTTTAGGGATCATTTAAAATCACAACTATTGTAATTGCATAGGCACGGAATTTAGATACACAGATAATACACAGATAATATATATGTGTATGTGTATGTACTCAAAGTATTGGAATCGTGCCGAAGATCGGAACTCGAATTTTCAAAGGATCTACACGTTTTGGGACTTCTAGAACACGAAAAAACTACTTTTAGGAAGACGTCTGTGTGTGTAAGGGTGTATCTGTGTATGTTTCTGTGTGTCTGTGTGGATATTACATCCACTCTAATTGAAAAACTAATGGACCGAATTTCATACAATTTGGTAGGTATGTTTTTTGTGGGAAATCCTGATGTTCATTAGATTATAGTACGATTCGTAATAAAAGAATCTGCCTTCTTTGCGAAATGGCCGCAGAAATTGCCTTTATCCACTCTAGCTAAAAACTAATGAACCAAATTTAACAAAATTTGGAGTATAATATTTCAATAACCTACAAGTGATTTATATACCAAATTTAACAAAATTTTGTATATAAGTCATTTGTAGGTTATTCTACTACGATTCGGGAAAAAGGAACGGGCTATTTTTGCGAAATGGCCAGCAAAAATCGTTATATATAAAAATAAAAGACTACGTGTGCTCAATTATATCAATTAAATTCCTATTTTATATGTGATTTTTGACAACAAAAAGAATAAGACTAACCCCATTACTCTAGGACTAGCCGTTCTTGAGATATTCTAGTTTTTTCGCGTTTTCGCTACGCCACCTTTGACAATAAGTCCAGCTATCAAATGAGAACCAAATTTAAGTTTAACGTGTAAATTCAATGTCATTTAAAATACTTATGTTGTGCAGATAAACTCAAATTATCATTGAATAAATAAAGAGAACGAATATGAGTCTGCAGAGAAAGACATGTGCTGTCCACATCAGAATTTTTAACAATATTACACCAATGATTTATAGAAGTGAACGGGGATTATTTTCGTGAACGGGGATTATTTTCAGGCCATTTCGAAAAAAATGTATGATCTATATTTAAAGATCCATCAAATTTTTGTCGAATAAAATGTTCAACAAATTTAAGCTGTGTACCAAATTTTAACTCTCTAGGACGTAGGAAAGTGCATTTAAAATGCCATCAATTAAATTTATCAAGAAGAGTTATATAAAATTAAAAAAAAATGAAAAATTGTTATCTACCAAATTTATTTTAAAATATGAAGCCACTCCCATATGCAAAACGTTTAAACCGCTACGTAGTGTCGTACAAGACAGAGCACCAGGCGCGAAGCGCCTTTAATCTCCAGTTTCAATATGTGGTTCTTATCGTCAAACTGTGACATTAATTCAGTGACCCTAATTGGAGGTTCGAGGTTTTTATTTACTACTTTTTATTATTTGTCCTAGCTCCTAGTGTGGCAGTTTGTTGCACATTTAGAGTTTAAGCAGTTTTGGGGGGTTGATGCAGATCTAAGGGTTACCTAGCGTTTTGGCAGTTTAGAGTTTAGAATATTTTTTTTTTTTTTTTATAAAATAATAGTCGCGAGTTTTATTTAAAAATCAGATGTTTGAGGTGGGATCTTTTAATTCCGATTATCGATGTTTAGAACAGCGCGGGGTCTCTTACGAGATTTGGCCTTGCGATGATCATAGTCATGCAGATTGAATAACAGTTCGTTTGGAACGGATGGCAAATTTCTGTAAAATTTAAGCGCTAGCTTTTTAATTTGGGCACTAACAGTTTTTATTTTGAAGTCATTCCTAATTACCGAGTTTCTTAAGTACCTGGGAGCTTTCCTGATAATCCGTAGGATTTTGTTTTGTTTTGTCTCTAGGAGGTCTATTGTAGTTTTACAGGCATATCCCCATACGGGTGCTGCATACAGCATTCCCGGGCGGATGACCGATTTATAAATTAGGAGTTTATTTTGATAACTTAGATTTCCGTTTCCTATCATTGGGTATAAGCTCCTGTGGCCATATACGCTTTTTTGATTAAGTTCGTTACGTCCTGTTTCCAGGTTAGGTGGGAATCTATCGTTACACCTAGGTATTTAGTAGATTTTTCCGCTTTTAGGGCATGGTTGTTTATGTGCAGAGGCGACGGAGGTTTATGTTTTCTAGAGAAATAAATCCAATGACATTTATTGGGATTTAATTTTATTCGCCATTTTTCCAGCCAAGTTTGGAGTATGTCTAAGTGTTGTTGTAGCTGTCTGTGCATTACTGAGACATAGGGGTGTTTTGCAAGTATCGCACTGTCGTCTGCATAGAGTGCCAGCTCTGTGTTTGGAGTCCTAGGGATGTCGTTCAGGTATATGTTAAAGAGTGTCGGCCCCAGGATAGAACCTTGCGGTACACTACTTTTAATGAGCTTGGGTGTAGATAAGTTACCTCCTACTCTGACTTGAAAGTGTCTGTTATTTAAGTATGAGATTAAAAGTTTGACAAGTGCGTCAGGGACTTTTAAAGTGATCAATTTGTACGCTAATCCACAGTGCCATACTTTATCAAAGGCTTTTTGTATGTCCAGAAAAATCGCAGCTGTAGGTGTCTTGTTATAGAGACCAGAAGATATGTACTCTACCACTCTCAGCAATTGATGAGTGGTGGAGTGCTTTGGCCGAAATCCAAACTGCTCCGGAATGATAATGTCATTCTCACTACGTTTAAACAAATGGAGAGATATTTATTATATAATATCTCTCTCTTTTCTTTCTGGAAGATATCCCAAAGTCAGAATTTAATTGAATTTGTTTTTTTCCCTATATTAAATAATTTTTTTAATTAAAAAACTACTTAACATATTTTACTGAATTTTTTTTTATATATTCTATGGGATAATGTGAATATTTCCTAAAAATTTCGAAGCAATTCGTGAATTTTAAATTTACTTAAAAAATGTTTGAAAAATTAGGTCCCATAGGGTTCAATGTATTTCATTTTTTCAACCCGGGTTCAATAAAAAACTAATTGGGTGATATTATTTATTTATATTCCCATAGGTCCTACAGACCGTCTGAACAACATACTAAAATTTCATTTTGATAAACTCATTTTTACGGCAGTTATCGTGCTAACGGACAGACAGACAGACAGACAGAATGAACAAAGTCATAAACACTTTTCAACTTTGTTGTAAAGTGTTAAAAAGAACGATTTGATTTTTCTTATAGCATTTTTGACTGGATAATATCAATTACGGTCATCAGGTTTAAACGTTATTATTATTAATATTTTCGGGGATTATTGATTCAGGGATTATTGATATTTTCAAGTTATTATGCCATTGTTTTATTATGACAAAATTGTTTAAACTCTGTACGTTGTTCGAGTAATCTTCTACAAATACACGGGTATAACTTCTAATCTACGAGAATTTAAATAGTACAGGTATATTGGCGTATGTTTTGATATATATTGGCATATATTGGAATCAATTACGACCTTCTGGTATAAAGATTACGGGGATTATTGATATTTTCAATTTATTACGTCATCTCTTTTAGTTTGGCAAAGATTTTTGAGACTCATATTGTAATACGGGTAATCTTCTAATGTACTAATACAGGTTATATCTTCTAATATTCGCGTATATAAGTAGTACGGGTCCTATATAATTTTAATGCTTTCATTTTGCATATATTGATTCAATTCCTTTTTTTTTTGGTAAAGTTGCTTACCAAAGGGGCCAGGATTCTTCAGATCTGTCCGTGAAGATAATTTTTCATAGTGAGAACAGATATTCTTAAACTTCCCTTTAGGAGCAATAAATTTAATATTTTAACAGAATTTGCACATGATTGCGAATTATAAGTTTCTTTATATTATATACTCCATACGAAGAACGGGTATGCTGCTAGTTTACGTAATAAATCGTTGAAATTTATTGCTAAAAACACTATATGTACATTACGACTATTTATTATGTTATATACCTTTCAAATTACACCGGAAAAACTGGAGGTTGCCAAATTCGGCGATTTGTCGCTATTCCTCCTGTCTTCCAATACTGAAACTGAAATTCACAAGATTAGTGCCTCAGCTTTTATGCAAATAACTGAGAATTGCAATAAAACGGGTATGTTTAACATTAACCTTATGGGTTTCATTTTGTTCCTTAATATTTTATGCATATAAGAGGGTATGCAAATATCCTATACCCGATAAGTTGGGCCGAAGGAAATAGACGTTGGCTGAGTGATACATATACATATAATATACAGGGTGTCCCAAAAAGTTTGAAACGCGCTTTAATTCTCCACCTGTTGGAAATAAGTGGGCAACGTAAATTGCAAAAATGTTGAAAGTAGGGTAGGAAATAAGATTACATTAATAAAATAGTCCTCCCATTAATTTTAAGAGTTGCAGTTTTTAAATTTTTATACTGCCCCCTTAGACAAATTTGGTCAATCAGAAAATTTTTAATTTTAATGCAGCAAGACCATTAAAAAACCGAATATCTGTATCTTTAAAATCAACTGAATTATGATAAAGGCAAAAATCTGACTTATGCCACTTTTCCGTACCATATGAAAGGCTGTTTCCTCAGTGAAAATAGGGATCAAACAAATTGACGATGGAAATTGTTTAGATCAAAAATCCGTTAATGTGTGTCAAAATTTTTTCATCACAAATATATCTAAATAAAGCATTACACAGACAGAGATCATATAAAGCAGTGGTACTCACTACGCGGTTGGGTATCCTATATATTATCATCCAGTTTTATCTTTTCTGTGATATGTCACAAATTTACATTTCTAATTTGATATAGGATCCCCATTCACAATGTTCAATTTTTATTTAAATATAACTCGCTCAATTTTAAAAATACAGATACGCGGTTTTTGTTTAATGATCTATCTTGCTGCATTAAAAATAAAATTTTTCTGATTGACCAAATTTGTATAAGGGGATCGTATAAAAATTTAAAAAATGTCATTTTTTGAAAATTAATGGAAGAACTATTTCATTAATGTAGTCTTATTTCCTACCTTACTTTCAACATTTTTCCAATTTACATCGCTCACTTATCTCCAAGAGGTAAAGAATTAAAGCGCGTTTCAATCTTTTTGGGACATCCTTGTGGAGAATAGGGTAGTTGCAGTCTGCTCATGTGTTTCTCAGTAAGGAAATGCACTTAATACACTGTTTGCAACTACCGGTTTACTACATTCAAACTAATAAATCAAATTATTATATTTAATATGAAACTGCTGTATCAAAAACCAATATTATAAACACTTTGTCAAAATACAGAACATTAAATTTAAGTCCTCAACTGGTTTTGAGCACAACGCTCTTCTTGAGGGCAAACAACAAGCGCAACCACACATATTGAAGCAATCGGCCGGCGTTTATACCTCTCGCATTTCTCTTTGCGGCGATGGCAATTTTTCTCTTATCTTCAACCGCGCGTGCTATTTGGTCTCAGATTCCTATCTTGCTTGAATAAGTGAGGTTGCACTTCTTATTGGTCTCATAAAATGCTTTTTCCCGTCAAAATCAGCTGAATTCTAAAATGTAATGTGTTCTGAAAGTTAGCAGTTTTTATATTCTTGGTATAAAAATGTTTTAAAGTTTGATATTAACTTATAAAGAACCTTGCCGCCCCAATCTGGAATCGAGACACGGAACTTCATACAAGTCAGCCGATGCTTTACAGATGATCTACTAGGACGGATCTGCAAACTCTTATCGTGGAAGTGAATTCTGCATTCTCCTCTATCTAATGTCAGATGAACGTGCAACTTCACAATCTGACTAACCACCTCCTGCCATTTTTATCTCAAATTATCCTCCTGATACTACTATTTTTACCTAGGTTAATATCCTAGTCGTTGATCTCTCTATTTAAAATCGGAACCCAATACTAGAGTCACTTCCCCCCACATTACAGTAATAACTTATAGGGTTAATTCGTTCTGTTGTCATTATAAAGTACCTCGCTGGTCCAACCTGAAATCAAACCTCGGATATTTGTACTGACCAGCCGATGCCCTACCATTGAGCTACTGGGTCAGAAATCTCTTAATGTCGAAGTGTCTACAAATGTCTACAAACTATAAAAATGATTAAATATCCAAACATATGATTATGATGTTACACAAATATTCATCAAATTAATTACATGCATTTGCATGCTATACTTTCCATCCATTTCTATAACTTAATGGTTAAAAAGTGTCATTTGAAACTTATTGCTATTGAAACTTATTAGTGACAAAAAATCCGCCATACCACTTTTTTTTTTTTTTTTTTGGAGAAATTTTACCATGAAACATATAGTTCTCAAAATTGGCTATAGATAGAACTAAGATGGTGACTGATATGGATTCAGCATCAAACTCTAGAGGAGGTGGGGGTGGGTTCATTAAACATCCCCTCCCTCACAATTACGGTTGGATTCTTCTCCAATACCGGTTCAAAAATTTTCATTGAAACATGTCAGGGTTGGCTATAAATACAGCTTAGATAATGACTGATGTGAATTCATATTAAATTCTGAAGGGAATAAAAAAACTCACTAAGGATATCCACTTCCGGTTCTGGCAATGTAAGTTCCATTTCTGAAATTTACATTCACTTTGAAACATCTATTTCACGGAATCTACTATAGGTATAGCTTAGATAATGATTGATGTGGATTCAGCATCAAATCCAGGAGGGCTTAGAGGATTTACTAAGGATTTCCACTTCCGATTATTTTTCCCTTCCCAGTCCAAAAGAAATTCTGAAACATCTATTTCTCAAGATTGGCTATGAATAGAGCTTAGATAATGACTGACATACATTTGACTTTACATTTCTGAGAAGTTTGGGAAATTCATTAAAGATTTGCACTTGCGGCTTCAAAATTTCTTTGAAACATTTATTTCATAGAACTGCTTTAGATAAAGCTTAGATGTTGGCTGATAAAGATTCTGCATCGTATTCTAGAGAGGGTGAGGGGTGTTCACTAAGGATTTCTATTTCCATTTATGGAAGTGACACTTCCAGTTTTCTGAAAATTCGTATGACTGTACGAAATAAGTATGCAAAAGAGAATAAAAATGTTTAATGTTTGCATCAAAAATGCAGTGCACAAAATTGTGTCACCATATGAAAGCTCTTTTATAAGTTTTTTGTTATTAATAAATTATTAGTATAACATTTAAAATCGTGTTCACAAAATTAGAAGAAAATAAATATTCCCATAAATACTGACATTTATATGTTAAAACTTTAAAATATAAATATTTAAGCATAAAAAGTATATTTTAGATTTATAGCCCTGTAATATTAATACGCACATGTAGATACTCAAATAACAACAACATAATGAACAGAATTGAAGGAATATTTTCTAAATTATAATGCAAATATTCTATTTCACATGAAAAAATATACTGCATGCCATATACCCGAGTGACACACCCTCATAACTATACCTTTACATTCGTTAACGATTGATCTTTAAACACGTTCTTTGTATTCTGGCATCATTTCAGCAATATTTGTTGCATAATTTATTGGTGGGGGTGTAGTTGAGCGGGATATAAATATTAGTATTACTCATTTGTTATCAAATACAATTTCATTTTAATTTGGTTGAAATGGAAAGCACCTAAATTTGAGTAAATAGAAAAATCTGATATGGGCGGCACATGACTTTCCCTGCAGCCTCATATTTACGTTGCATTTATTTCTTCAGTAATTCAATAAATTGAGTTTAATTGTACAAAATAATACTATATTTGAACTTTTAATTCAACTTTAGTTTTCATTTGGTAACTGGATTTATTTTCAAAGATGACTTAGCGAAAATGCGACCAACCTAAAATATCTCGTGAACAGCTAGTCCTAGAGTAATGGGGTCGGTCTTATTCTTCTCATCGTCAAAAATTACGTATAAAATAAGCATTTCATTGATATATTTTAGCATACATAGTCTTTTATTTTAAGATTTATTCAATTTTTGCGGACCATTTCGCTAAAAAGGCAGCGTTTTTCTTTTCAAATCGTACCAAAATCTAATCAGAACCAAGTTGAAATACAAATGACTTATCTACCAAATTTTGTGAAATTTGGTCTATTAGTTTTTCAGCTAGAATGGATATATGTAATTTTTGCCGGTCATTTAGCAAAAGAAAGCTAGGTTATTTATCACGAATCGTACCAAAATATAATTAGCACCAGGGTCATGCACAAAGGACTTATCTACCAAATTTTATGAAATTCGGTCAATTAGTTATTCAGTTAGAGTGGATACAAAATCTGCACAGATAGATTGACAGACAGACAGACACTAAGACGAGACAGACAGACAGTCGAAAACTCGAGTTGCGATTTTCGGCACGATTCCAATACTTTCCCTATACATTACCATGTATTTGGAAGTAAAAACTGTAATAAGATCTTTATACATTTTTGCATATGTTAATAACCCTATTGAAAAGGTCGTACGTTTTCTCTACGCTATTGAGTAAACTTTTGTATATCATGTTTACATATATTGCTGACCTCATTTTAGTTTTAGTATTTACTATTTATATATTGGCATATTTAAATACTGAAGCGATACAGGCAGATAGTATATAAAACGGTTGAAATATTTGAATTTTCAATTTTGGTTTAAAAAATTATTCAAGACAATACGATTCGTAATATATAAAATTTATTTTGATTTAAAATATATAAGCCCTTAAAATACGGCGTTTAAAAATGTATACAAGCATTACAATTATTGTAAACAAACATTGTGTTTTCATTTCATTAAACTGTATTAAACATTTTATTAAAATATTTCCATGTTTCGATAGACTTTTTGTGATAAAGTTGTTTCATTAAAAATACCTAAAACTATATATGTAAGTGCAAAAAAAAACAAGAAAGATCAATCATGCTTAAAGCATTGATTATGAAACACTTTCCAACTTCAATGCAATTTTATTTAAAAAAGTCGAAAATGCAATACATTCCTCGGTAATATTTTAAAACTTATAAAAATACTACATTGATTTATTATATTTGAAAACTTAAACCTTCATTGAAAAAAATTAACTTCATACAAATGACGGCATTGACATATAAATTGCCTGGTTTAAATATCTCTAAAATGCAATACATTCCACGGTAATATTTTAAAAACTATCATAATACTACGATAATTTATTATATTTGAAAACTTCATCGAAAACAACTGAAATAAATTCAAATGACGTCATAGAAAAAATAACACGCCTGGATCTCTCTATAAAAGCAAGATTTCATTCATAACTTTCTCCATTTCATTCATCACAATACTATAATAATTTATTTTATTTAAAAATTAAGACCATGGAGCTACAATTCATAAACTTTATACTTAAAACTTCATCGAAAAAAATCGTCCTTCTGTTTATGAAATCAATTAATATTTCATTCATATCAGCCATGCAGACTCCATGGACTGAATTATTTTGTCTTAAAGAAATACAGTAATTCTAATACAACTCATTCTACATATTTTGCTGTTTACATTTTACATAAGTAAAAAATAGGCTTAGTTGTAGAAATAATCAAATTTGAATAAGAATTTAAACTCAAATATATTGTCATTGTGTTGTTTTAGTATGTAGATGTACAGAATTTAAGCAAACATAAAGTAGTTTTAGGACGGATACAACACTCAATATGAATTAAAAAATCTGATGTGGGCAGCACATGACTTTCCCTGCAAACTTATATCCACGTTCTATTTATTTCAATTAAATGTAATTCACTTTTAATTCAAATTTCGTTCTCATTCGGTAACCGGGCTTATTTTCAAAGGTGGCGTAGGGAAAGTACGAAAAACTAAAATATCTCGAGAACGGGTAGTCCTAGTGTAATGGGGTTGGTCTTATTCTTTTCGTCGTTAAACATTACGTATTAAACGGGCATTTAATGGATATATCTAAGTATACCAAGTTCTTTAGTTTAGATTTTGAAGATTTTTGCGGGCCGTTTTGCAAAAAAAGGCAGGTTATTTTTTTCCGAATCGTACCAAAATCTAATCAGCACCAGAGTGACCTATACGTGACTCATCTACCGAATTTTGTGAAATTCGGTTCATTAGTTTTTCAGCTAGAGTGGATACAAGCTTTTGCGGGCCATTTCGCAAAAGAAGGCGGGTTCTTTTATTCCGAATCGTACCCAAAACTAATCAGCACTAGCCCCGCCCACAAGTGACTTACCTACCAAATTTTGTGAAATTCGGTCGATTAGTTTTTTAGTTACAGTGGATACAAAATCTGCACAGACAGACAGACAGACACACAGACACACAGACAGACAGACAGACACACAGACAGACAGACAGACAGACAGACAGACAGACACACAGACACACGCACAGACGTCACGCTAAAAATGGTTTTTTCGTATTCTAGGGGTCTCGAAACGTGTAGATCCGTCGAAAACTCGAGTTGTGATTTTCGGCATGATTCCAATACTTTCCCTATACATTACCATGTATTGCAGGGAAAGTAAAAGAACTTTAAAAAATCACGATTTTGAAACAAGATGGATGCCATATATCATTTTGAAGTGGGTCATGTGATCGTTTCATATCATGGTCACGTGATCGTTTCATATAAATGTGTAATTATTATTTTAATTTTTATTTAAAAAACTACTGAATATATTTCGCTGAATTTTTTTTATATATTTTATGGAACAATTTGACTATTACCTAAAATTTTCGAAGCAATTTGTGAATTTTAAATCCGCTTAAAAAATGTTTGAAAAATTAGGTCCCATAGGGCTCAATGCATTTCATTTTTTCAACCCGGGTTCAATCCAAAACTAATTGGGTGATATTATTCATTTATATTCCCATAGGTCCTACAGATCGTCAGAACAACATACTAAAATTTCATTTTGATTAAGTCATTTTTACGGCAGTTATCGTGCTAACGGACAGACAGACAGACAGAATGAACAAAGTCATAAACACTTTTCAACTTTGTTGTAAAGTGTTAAAAATGAAAGTAACTAAAAATGTATTCTTAAAATTCCGTTGATTTTTTAATCCTTTTACTATTAAAGCTCCAAATTAATTTTGTCCAAAATGTTAAATTCTTATTATTCTTAAATAATATTTAATATGTTTTGACACCTGGATAAATTTGAAGACGATAATTTAAATATTTATTTAGAAAAGTCACTAACCAAGCTGACATATTGTCAAAACTAATTGAACGACAGTAAGTAACAACAATACTTCTCTAATTAATTAAATTCTACATGTGATCCTTATTTTATTAACATATCAACTTACATATGTGCATTTAAAAAGTAAAAAATAGAACTAGTATTTTTATATTTAACTTAATTATAATATTCTGTATTAAAATTGTTTTATTTTACCTCCCGAGATGTGCTATCTGTATAAGTCTGACAGAGTTCAAAGAAAATCTGATGTGGGCAGCACATGACTTTCCCTGCAGACTTATATCCACGTTCTCTTTATTTTAATTAAATTTAATTAACTTTTATTTCAATTTCAGCTCTTATTTGGTAACTGGGATTACTTTCAAAGGTGGCGTAGAGAAATACGAAAAAAGTAAAATATCTCGAGAACGGCTAGTCCTAGTGTGATGGGGTTGGTCTTATTCCTTTCTTCGTTAAAAATTACATATAAAACAAGCATTTAATAGATATATTTGAGCATACGTAGTTTTTTAGTTTAGATTTTTGCGATTTTTGCGGGCCATTTCGCAAAAAAGGCAGGTTATTTTTTTTCGAATCGTACCAAAATCTAATCAGCACTAGAGTAACCCACAAGCGACGTATGAACTGATTTTTGTGAAATTCGGTCCAATAGTTTTTCAGCTAGAGTGGATACAACAATTTTTACAGGCCATTTCACAAAAAAGGCGGGTTCTTTTATCCTGAATTGTACCCAAATCTAATCAGCACTAGAGTCGTCCACAAATGATTTACCTACCAAATTTTATGGAATTCGGTCCATTACTTTTTTAGTTAGAGTGGATACAAAATCTGCACAGACAGACACACAGACACACACACAGATGTCACGCTAAAACTGGTTTTATAATATTCTAGAGGTCTCGAAACGTGTTGATCCGTCGAAAACTCGAGTTGCGATTTTCGACATGATTCCAATACTTTCCCTATACATTACTATGTATTGCAGGGAAAGTAAAAATCTGATGTGGGCAGCACATGACTTTCCCAGCAGACTTATATACACGTTCTCTTTATTTTAATTAAATTTATTTCACTTTTAATTCAATTTTCGTTTTCATTCGGTAACCGGACTTATTTTCAAAGGTGGCGAAGGGAAAATACGAAAAACTAAAATATCTCGAGAACGGCTAGTCGTAGTGTAATGGGGTTGGTCTTTTTCTTTTCTTCTCTAAAAATTACGTATTAAACAAGCATTTAATGGATATATTTGAGCATACGTAGTTCTTTAGTTTAGATTTGGACGATTTTTGCGGGCCATTTTACAAAAACAGGCAGGTTGTTTTTTTCCGAAGGATACCAAAATCTAATCAGCACTAGGATGACCCACAAATGACTCATCGGCCGAATTTTGTGAAATTCGATTCATTAGTTTTTTAGTTAGAGTGGATACAAGCTTTTGCGGGCCATTTCGCAAAAATAGGCGAGTTCTTTTATCCCAAATCGTACCCAAAACTAATCAGAACCAGACTCGCCCACAAGTGACTTACCTACCAAATTTTGTGAAATTCGGTCCGTTAGTTTTTTAGTTAGAGTGGATACAAAATCTGCACAGACAGACAGACAGACACACAGATAGACACACAGACACACAGACACACAGACACACACACAGACGTCACGCTAAAAATGGTTTTTTCGTATTCTAGAGGTCTCGAAACGTGTAGATCCGTCGAAAACTCGAGTTGCGATTTTCGACATGATTCCAATACTTTCCCTATACGTTACCATGTATTGCAGGGAAAGTAAAAAGGAAATACTTTTATATACTAAAAATTTGACATTGTCATACTACCTAATGTAAAAGTGTCTGTAGGGAAGACTTTTAATGGATTCTCGTGTGAATTCATTTTCCATGCTTGAAAGAATTGTCGAATAATCCCAATCACAACTCCAAGCCTCCAGGTCAACTGAGTTCTTGTTATGTTCGGTTCTACAGATTCATCCATTACGAGACGAAGGATTAACCGAATAATGCTGGAAACAAAGCTGCAGAACTTACTGTCTATAATTAAAATATGGCAATCCTGTTCGTTGAGTACTACTTCAAAGAAAATGTTTTAAATACAGAAAATTAATATCTCAAATGTTATGCTATGTTATTTTATTGTTTCCATATACATGACAAAAATAATTTTGTAAACGATAATATACTTGATAACATAATGAACAACATAGATAAAAAGAACTCAAAAACCAAATGGTTTCGGAAGAAATAAGCAAACATGAATTATTAGAATTTATATAATTATATAACTTATTTGTGCTTTTCTAGGCTCGCCAGAAGCCTCCTGGTGACTTAGAAGGTTCAAACTTCACGGAAATATAATATCGACTACGGGACAGAATCTGACGATTGCCTATGTTTAATTTTCCCCTGGGTGGCGTCGAAAATGGGAATCAATAAGTTTTTCCAAACCCCCTAAAAGTCGCTCCAGTGACCTAGAAAGCTGAATATTTGCTCACTTATAATATCTCCCACAGAACAGAACCTGACGCAGACAGATTTTCAATTTTCCTGCTGGCAAAAAAAAAGAGGAATTCAAAGAGTATTTTAGTAACCTCCTCTCCCTCCCATACACACACACACTCATGGTGACTTAGAAGGATTAACCATTACACAAGTATAGTATCGACGATGTAACAGAAACTAACGAAGTCGAAATGGAGGGATTCGAAAAGTCTTTCCAGACCCTCTAGAAGCTCCTGAGATGACTTAAATAGTTGAATATTTGCATACGATACTTATAGTATTTACCACGGAGTAGAACCTAATGGAACCAGATTTGCAATTTCTCTTCTGCGCACTGAGAGATAGCCACCCGTACGCAGATTCAAACCCGTTCGCATCACTTTAATGAAATTTTTTCACTTTTAAAATTCCGCATGATGTACCAAATTTCAAAAACAGTGTGAATAGAAATAAAAAACAATAAATGTTTCTTGTTAATTCTCGTGAACCAGTTTGTATTCAAGAATGAAATTCTACGCATTATTTTTTATTATTTACTGCTTTTATCTTAGTAGAACTTAGTTTCGGTTTTCTGTTATATACGGAAAACACAGAGGAAACAAATGAAGTATATTTTATACGCATATAAAATTAATAAGAAATATCTAACTATAAGAAAAACGGACTATATTGTTTATGAAAACATATAGATTGAAATATACATTAAACACTTTAAATTCTTTAAATTACATATATATTGAATACATTAATAATTGACTGATATATACATTAAATAGATAAAATCATATATATATATTAAAATTATCCATTAAATACATCGAAATCATTAAAATTATATACACGCTAAAATATTTGAGACAAAAATCATAAAATCAAATCAATTATATTAAAGAAATCCATAATAATGTTTTTTCAAATACATTTTTAATTTAATTAGCTACGCAATAGAGAACATCGAAATCATGCATCAAATCACATATTCAGTATCCTAATTATAAATACTCTTATTAGCGATAAAGTAAATATCCTTGTAGGCAGCTTAGGTGTTCTGTTTGTCAAGACACTGCTAATTTAAAATTGATAAAAAGGTGAAATTAGGAATTAATTGGAACAATTTAGTAGTGGTTTCTCGTTACCCCGTTTTTTTAATCATTATTTTAAGTGCATAGAAAACTATCAATTGGCGTTTCGGACCCCATGGTAGAAAAGGGATCCCCATTGGGGTTGCTTGAAGTCAGATTGCAAGTTTAACTACATCATTTTCTAAATTTTTACATATAATATAATGAATTATATGTTAACTAGGCAAAAAAAAATATTTTATTTTGCATTTACAACTTATGTCATTATAGTCTTTGTCTTTCAATGAAAAAAGTAAATCTGTGAAATATGACCAGGATGGATTAATTTAAAAATGCAACAGGCAGAAATGGTCATATAAGGAAGGAATGCCATTCTCGATATTTTTCTTAGGGAAATCAAATCGCATTTGAATGTTATAAAAATCAGCACGTGCAATTCGAAAAATTGTCAGCTTGAGAATTTAAATCCTTAATTGTCAGTCTGGAAATTGTAGCCTTTACTCGTTGACCTAGGGATCAAAGCCAGTGCTGGTTAGCTTGAAGTTCGGATCTGGTCAGTTTAGGAAACAAAGTTCATATAGTATCCATTATAATGTTCAGTATATCCATTATAAATACAAGGGTTTATATGCTACCCCTGTACCCTCCAGATCTGTTGAATACATACCAGTCCTCATCTAAACTCTATCTATAGCTATTTCTGAGGAAAAGAGGTTTCAAGGAAATTTTTGAACAGGAAATAGAAAGCTAGAAATAGAAATATTTATTAAACTAGAAACTCCTCCGGAATTTAATGCTGAATTCATATCAATCATCATCTATCTATATCTAATCTTGAAAAATATATGTTTCAAGAAAAATTTTAAGCCGGAAGTGGAAAGGGAGACCGAATTTAGAAATACAGCAATACTCAGTAAACCCCAATCTTTTCCAGGATTTCATGCAAATTACTTATCAGTCATCATCTAAACTGTATCCATAGCAGATCGCAAGAAATGTGTGCTTCAAGGAAAATGTAAAATTTTAAATCGGAAGTAACATCTCCAGAACCTGAAATGAAAACCATTAGTGTGTCGCTTACTCCCTCCAAATTTGATGCTGAAATCAATATCAGTCTTTATCTAAACTCTATCTATAGCCAATCCTGAGAAATAGATGATTCAATAAAAAATTTTGAACCGAAAGTGGAAAAGAAACCGAAAATGAACATTCTTAGTGAACCATCCTCCTTCTTCCAGAATTTAATGGTAAATACTTATCACTTATCGAAGCTCTATCTACCTATAGCCAATCTGGCAAATTCAAGTAAAATGAAAACTTTATACCGAAAATGGAAAAACGAACTGGAATGGAAAATCCTTAGTGATCCCCAGATTCATTCAGAATTTGATGCTGAATCCGTGTCAGTCACTATCGGAACTATATCTATAACAGACCTTGAGAAATATATGTTTCAATGGAAACAGTATTATGAAAACAATAGTACGGCAGTATTTTTGCCAACAATGAAATTTCATTATTCCCTGTAATGATAGAGGGTGGCTATTTAATTACAAATAGATTTAATAAAGAAATGTCGTCTCTCTTTATAACTACTTAATTAATAGATTACAGATTGCGAGAATAGAACTGGCGTTTAAGTTCCAAACCAATTACTTCTGTTGTAATTGTGTTAAGAGCTGCGTACATGTGGGTAGTGTTAATTTAATTTTCTATATTTGCGTAGTGAAAAACTGCCTATTTCTTTTAATGTTCTATCAAAAGATTAAAATGGGTTATTATTCAAAATTGTAACAAAATATGTCAAAATTTCATTAATTAATTTTTACAATAATTAAAGTTCTATATTTTCTGTTATAATTTATAAAATCAGTCTACAGCATTATGAATCATCTACAATATACTTGCGGAGCAAAAAATAATTGACAGTGAAAAAATTAAATGTGTGTTCTACATTAATAAAAATTAGTCAAATTAGTTACAGAATTAGTTTTCAATTATGAATTTTTTAATAATTTTCAATATTATATTATTTCATTATACTTCAATATTCAATTATTAAATTTCGATATCAAACGAATTGAATGTCTTCGCCATTATTAACTTTTTTTTTTTCATTTTTCAATTAAAGAAGCAATTACAACAATTAGATGTGACGAATGAAAACATTACACCACTTCTGTTAATATTAGCATTTTACTATCATTTTATAAAGACGAAAATGATTTTCTTAAAATTATAACAAAAATATAAATTAATGAGTAAATCGAGCAGATACTTTTCAGTAAAATATCATCTGAACCGATTTTGCCTAAATTTTTTCCAGTAATTAGGCTAATTTTATAAAAAATTCAGGTGTTATTATTTTCAACCTACAAGGAACTATGAAATCAAAAACTTATTTCCGTCTGTCATGCCCGTTTATAACTCGGAACTGGTACAAATTATTTACATACTTCCCTCACTTCTCCGTTAATCTCAATAGAAAGCAGATTTATGCCTAATAATTTCAGAAAATTGCATTGCAACGCTTTGTTTTCACATTCACCTATTTTTTCACATGTAAAACATTAAAATGTTCATCTACAATTACTCCGTTTTGAATTTTTAATGCATTCCACTACGACTACAAGATTTGCCATTTTGGTTTCAGTTTATGTAAGTAGTTCAAATAGACATTTTTTATGTAATTTTTCCTTAAAGTATTGACATAAACTTTAGAACGTTAGCATGAACCGTTCTCGAGATATTACGTATTTTTCAAATAAATTTATCAAAAAATACCATAAATTAAAAAAATACTAACTGTTGAGAAACATGTTCACTTTTCATAAGTAATATCATGCGATAAAATTTATGACATCATTCTCGTGGATTTAGCTCATTCCATTCATGAGAAAATATACTTTGAATAATACTTTTGTATTTGAACAGCAATAGTCATTTATCAGCTATAAGAATAACTTATTTCTCCGTCTCTAACGCTTGGCGAGATTTTGGCGATGAATTTGGCGGAATGTCGCCAACTTGTCGAGTTTTTTAAATGTTGCCAAATTAACGGAAAACTCGCCAAATGGATAAAAATGACGCTAAATCAATAAAAATGACAACTAATTGACGAAAATTCAATATCTTGGAAAGAATATAAGTATCTACTGTAAGAATAACCTATTTCTTTTTTTTTACTGTAAGAGTAGTAAATCCATTGCATTATATAAGGAAAGTCATATGCTGCCCTCATCAGATTTTTTTTTATTTATACCTATTGATTGACGATTCAAACGAAGTCAACTTAATGCCTTAATGCTACGGGAAATTTCTAAAAAAAAAGTAGATCTGCTTAACTACTTTTAAAAAAAACTGGATTTCTTTAACTGATCATTTTGCAAAATTGTCCTTTACTCAAAATAATAAAGTGAAACAGTTATATTTTTCAATATATTTTCCAATATTTGTCTGTATGGGGATGTTACATTATAGCAGTGATATGATTTATTTCTCTTTCTTATGTGTCCCCTAAAATATACATCTTGATTCTAAAAGAATAGATATTAGACAAGCACACTTTACTCCGCAAATACACTTTCACACTCTTTCTCAAAACCATAATCTGTTCTTCAATATTTGAAGTCAATCCTACAAACTATTCACAAAACTCATTGATTAAACGCCTTGCGAACTAGTAGATTGTGCTGTAGATTGAAAATAGAGAACATGTTTTATCTTACCAGCAGCAATTCAAAGAAATTAAATAAAATATTATATATCTGTGATAATAAAAGATGTCCTCCTGTTTGTCTGAAGCGAAAATCTAAACTTCGTATGACCATGAAATTTAGTACACAAATACTTCAGGACCAGGCACGATACCCGTCGGCGAGATTTTTTACGAATTTATAATTAGTTTTTTAGTTACATTAACTCGAAAATAATTCCCGTTCCAAATAGATTTGTGCCATATCTTCTTTTGCACGATTGCAGATGGCTCAATTTGGTGCCGCCAGGTGTTATATCATACTTTAAATACGGAGCACTTGAGCTTTTCAAGAAGCAGTAAAGTATTTATATAGCCACTATCAAATTGCGTTATACATTTGGCTTGTTTGCGAATGGAAAAAAAATTAATGTACGAATGATATTTGGTGAAAACAGGCATTTCGGAAATTGATTTGTGTTATTTCTATCCTCATTTGTATTATTTATTAATTTAGATTTTTGAATCAACATCATTGAAGACCCAAGAACTATACCCCTACTCGTAATATGACCGGCACCGCCATCTACCGGCATCGGGATTGATTTTTCTTGCAGAGATTTGGAGCATGAATGTATTATTTAATGAGCGCTGATTTAATTATTATGAGAGCTGATTTAATTATTATGAGCGCTGATGTAATTAGTTACAAGTAGTTGACGCTTATTTAGGATGTATTATATAAGTAGCGGCCACTTATTTAGGATTTAATGTTTAAGTTGCGGGGGCTTATTTAATTTCTTTATAAATAGTGGTCATTTATGTAAGTAGCGAGCGTTTATTTTATTTTTTATTAGTGACCTCTTATTTTCGTGACGGATTTCGTTCTGGTGATTTGGTGGGAGAGGGGGGGGGGGGTGCGTATCAGGCCCGTTATGCCCATGTACACGGATTGCATGAAATGTGCACTGTTATTTATACGAATCAAATTTATTTACTCTTTTATTTTTTAAAAACTACCTACTTTATTTTATAAAAACTACCCACTGCCGGTCAATGTCGAGTACATTTTCTAGTGTTTAAATAAATATCAATTCATCTTTAAAAGATAATAATTCTTTATATTCGTGACCTGGGAACTCTTATGATAATATAAAACAATCTGATGTGAGCGGCACATGACTTTCTCTAAATAATACAATGACTTTACTTCTTTCACTTCCTAATATCCATAGCACAATGCATTTGGTATTAAATTCATACCACAAAAATTAAAATTGCGTGTTTTTGGTAACTTATCAATCTAAACAGATTGACTTATTCATACTTACGTGCAAAATATTTAACAAAATGCAATAGATATTAGTATCCAGTAAAATGAATGATTATTGACGAATTTTTGGGCATCAAAATACAGAACTACCACAAAAAAAACCTCTTTCGTGAAACGAACGAACAAAGTCCACGAGAATGGCATTCACAAATTTGCTGTATAATATTGCATATGAAGATAATGATACTTACTGCTTTTTATGCAATTTGTGTAGTTTTGGGGGAATTTTTTATTTAAAAACGTAGAATATCTCTGAAAATATTAGAGTTTCAAACTGTATGTTGTTTGTTTTCCAATGAAAAATTACGAATGAAATAATTATTTATTTAACAGTAATAAAAGTATGGATATTTATTGAATAGGTTTTTTAAATTCATCCGAAAATCGTGCAATATCTCAAAAACGGTTCATGATAACTTTTTAACGTTTGTGTTACTCGTTTTAATGAAAATTTACGCATGAAATGATATTCGTTTATCATTCTTGACGGTCTTGATCTTTTAACGATTGGTTCCTAAATTTTATTCGAAAATTGGCATATTTTATAAACATTCGAATGCGTTTAAAATCAATAGGATTCAAGTTCCAATGGCGATTTCAATTGTCGTGCCAAATTCCGTTCAAAATTCACCATTCGGTCATGAGATATGGCACCATACTAACATACATACACACACACACTAACACACACACACTAACACACACACACTCATATATACACAAGCATCAGCTCAAAAACATTCAATTCAAGTTCAGGGATGCTTGAAATGTGCTCATCCGTCGAAAACTCGAATCCAAACTTGTTGCAATGCTTTGCCTATACATTATACATGCTATGTGTGTAGGGAAAGTAAGAAGAATGATTTTCAAAACAAAATATTAAAACACAAGCATAACGGAAATTTCCACAAAGCACCTAAAAGGTGATAAAATTTATTATTACTATATATTTTATCCTAAAAGAACTCTTCACATAACTCTTTCCGTTAGATATTGGTTTTTATGAGAGCGCTTAACTATGACAAAACTTTAGTCCAGTATGATTTTCGAAGGATAAAGGAGCAATGTATCAAGGATTTTATGTCCAGAACACATTTTCTCAACATGCCTGTCAAGAATATAAAAGTGTTAAAATATTTTTGACAACCGTTGAAGGAAAAACCTGATGTGAGCAACACATGACTTTCCTTACATAATGGAATAAATTTACTCCTTTTACAATAAAAAAATATGATGTAGGCAGCACATGACTTTCCTTATATAATGCAATGAATTACTCCTTTTACAGTAAAAAAATAATGTATAAAATCCTCGGTATCGTGCTTTTATCGTTGAATTATACATTTGGCGATTTTCCGGATGACAACATTTAAAACTATTTCAAATTACTCAATTAACTTATATTCCTCGCAAATCTAAATAAGCAATTACCATTATTGATAACATCTTCAATAAACAATATAATTCATATATAAAAATATTTTTGTAATTAATTCTTCAATTAGGCGTCATTTTCATTAATTTAATGTCATTTCCGCAAATTTGACGATATTTTCATCAATCTTGGGCAAAATATCACTAAGTCGGCTATACTTTGTTATATTATTCGCCAAGTTCGCCAAATGCACCACCAAATATTACAGACAAACGCAGAGAAGAGCATATCTTATATTCTAGAATGTATGCCCATCATATGACGAAAATCAGAATTTTTCGAAACATTACTTCCCATTCAGAGTCATTTTTATCAATTTCGCAACATTTTTGTCACTTTGGCAGCTTTTAAAATAGTCGGTAAGTAGGCGACCTCCGGACGGACAGACGGAGAAATGGTATATTCTTATGTTATTTCCAAGATATTGAACTTTCATCAATTAATCGTCATTTCATTGATTCAGTAACCGTTTCATAAATTTGGCGAATTTTTATCAATTGGGTGACATTTTTGTCAATTTGACAGCATTTAAATAGTCACCAAGTTGGAGACATTCCCAAAAATTCGTCACCAAAATTTTATCCAAGCCCTACGGACGGAAAAATAGGTTATTCCTATACTACCCATAGATTCTTATATTCTTAACAAGATATTGAATTTTCGTCAATCAGTAGTCATTTTCATTGATTTTTTTTATGAATTTGACGACATTTTTGTTAATTTGGCAATATTGAAAAAGTCGCCAAGTTTGCGACGTTCCGTTTAATGTTTTTGCATTTTTACTACGCCGCTTTCTAAAATATGTCCAGCTACCAAATGAAAACGAAAATTGAATTGAAAGTGGAAATTCAATGTCATTTTAAGTAATTATGCTTGTCATTTTGTGAAATAAAACTAAATTTCATGAATTATTAAAGAAATAAAGAGAAAATGAAATTGAGTCTGTGAGGAAAGTCAACAGTGCCAACTTCAGATTTATTTCTTGCTAGGATGAAAAAGGAGTTATACATGTCAATCGTGCTACGTCGAATTGCATTATAGCTTATATATTGATTACTGTTATATTTATATTCGAAAGCGTGAACATTTAATAGAGCTATACATCTTTTATTCGATCAAGAATATCTAAAGAAAATAAAACAAAGAACTTTGCAGATGCTACCCGTCATATCACTCAACGAGAGAGGTCTCTATGAAACAGGGCTAAACAACGTGATTTCAAATATTTATTTAAAGGTATAATATTTATTCAAAGCATACGTAGTGTTTAGAATATTTGTGCGCTTTCAATTCATATATAATTTAAAATATTTATCAATAAAATAAGCATTATCTCCAAAAGTAGAAAGTAAATCAGCGTTATTTTTAACTTTGTAAAGATAGGGTGATTGAAAAAATAATATGATGGGGACATGACAAAAATCATATAGACAAAAATTATAAATATAGACATATAGATATTATAAATATAGACAAAATCTAGACAAAAATTCATTTCATCTTTCTTTCTTTTATAATTCATTAAATTGAGTTTACTTGAATAAAATAACCCTGTTAATTATATGAAAATTACTCTAAATTTGCAGTTTTAATTAAATTTCCGTTTTTAATTTGAAACTGGACTATTTTTCAAAACAACGTGGCAAAAATGCAAAAAAACAAAATTGAAACATCTCGAAACAGGTTAGTCCTAGAGTTATTGGGATTGCTTTAATTTCTTTTCTTGTCTTCAAAAATTGCGTTTAACTTTTATTTTAGACTTTAACGTTTTATGAGGGCAATTTCGCGAAAAAGCCGTTTTTCCCAATTGTACCAAAATCTTATTAGCAACATGGTAACTCATAAGTGACTTATCTACCAAATTTTGTGAAATTTGGTGAATTAGTTTTTGGGGTAGGGCGGATAAATGCACTTTTGTGGGTCATTTTGCAAAAACAAGCGGGTTATTTTTTCCAAATAGTACCAAACCCTAATCAGCACCAGGGAAACCCACGACTGACATATCTACCAAATTTTGTGAAATGTGATCCATTAGGTTTTCAGCTAACGTGGATACATACATAGCACAGACAGTCAGACAGAGACACAGACCCACGCCCAGACACAGACACACAGACGTCACCCTAAAAAATAGTGTTTTTGAGAAAATTCTAAAAGTGGAATTTTGTAGCTCGAAATATATAGATTCGTCGAAAATTCGGGTTGCAATTTTCGACACGATTCCTATACTTTCCCCATACATTACCACGTACTGTAGGGAAAGTGAAAAACCAAATAGTTATGTTTGTTATAAAGCATAACATAATATTTACACATGGTGTGAATAATGTTTATGCTCACTGGGCTCGGCCCCGGAAAGAAAGGGGGTGTAAGGGGGTTTTCGACACGATTCCTATACTTTCCCCATACATTACCACGTACTGTAGGGAAAGTGAAAAACCAAATAGTTATGTTTGTTATAAAGCATAACATAATATTTACACATGGTGTGAATAATGTTTATGCTCACTGGGCTCGGCCCCGGAAAGAAAGGGGGTGTAAGTACGCAATGTGGGTCATGTGTACGGTAATGTAATTGCTAGAACGATGCCTGCTCACAAACGCGATGGAACAGTTCGGCGCCTAGGCTTGAATAGTACAAGACAGAAGTTGCAATTTTTTTATAAGAGATGTCGTAGTAAATGTCTAAAATTGAAACGACAGATCTTTTTAAAATTATGGCTTCTGTCAAGTGTTAACTCACTCTGGGGCTCAGACGAGACCTCCCAGCTTCTGGGAAACCCGCAGGTCATCGAATTTTATTGGCATGTAAATTGACGCATATAAATTGAACGTCACTCCGCAATCCAATAATTTGGTCGGAATTTGGTACCACCCATTTCTCACGCACAAGTGATGTAACGAATGAACGGACGAAGAAATTTTCCGCCCCATTTTGTTCCTCTCTCATCAAAATGTGAAGAGACCCGATTTTAAAATAGTAAAGTCAGACTCCATTTTGATCTCTGCAAAGAAGGTCTGGAAAGTGTATAGGTACTTGATCGAAGCCCGATCTAAAATGCACTTCAACGTATCGAGGTAATCATACGCCTACAGGAGGGAACCGACGTTTTTAGTACCCTGATGCGAACACATCTACTCAAGTGTAGCTTGTATCCAGGCGCCGCTATTAAGCATTTAAGTTTTATGGCCGCTCTAAGCCAAATTTAGCTAGAGCGAACCAGACAGATAATGCCAATCTCATTGAGCAGTTGCTATCATCGAGCAGTGGCGATCATCGGACTTCCCCCTTTCGCCACGCAGAGCCACACAGTTCTAGAAATAGACGGCGTAGTAAGGGATACCCTAAAAACTACAACTAAGTCGTGACAACTGTGTGGACTGCAAGGTAGACGGCATTTGACAGCTCAGTGGCTATGTCATCTCACGGACGACTATGCATTTACGGAGTGTTTGCGCGGCACCAATCCTGGACCCCTATGCAGCACATAACCCTCTCATCTGAATGGGTCAACCTTCATCGTTATTAAGTGTTCGCAATGCGAATGATCGATGCAACCACAACCTTCTATCGGGACATTTCCATGACTGGCATCATCGGCTTTCACTCCGGTTCCCAGGACCTCGATCCAGGACCTCGATTATTAGCTGAACACAATATATGAGTTTAGTAGCTAAACACAATATAAGCTTGGATACTCTTTGCCAGAATAAATGAAAGTGATGTACGCAGTCAGCAATTAATATAATTAAAAGAAAAATCAAACCGTTCATTCATAAGATATAATTTTATATCCATTTATTTATTGTTCAAATCGAAAAAATAGTAAGAAAAACATTAACAAACACATTTAATTTAATTGCTTTGCCGAGCAACAGGATATTTCCTCATAAAATGTTAAAATTAATTAACGATTTTGATTTCTTAATGCTTTTCATTGTTGCGTAAAAGCTTGTGGAAAATAAACCATGGAGATAGATTTTCCATTTAAATTCATGTTTCAAACAATTCATGATTTCATATAGTGACTAATTTACGCAAAAAATCTCCACCAAGCTCAGAAATAAAGTTTTATTTCACTTTGACGTTTTAAACAAACGATTTTCATCCTTTCCGTTTGGATAAACCACGGAGTTAGAGATATAGAACCCCTAGGGAAAAGGTTCCGTTTTTCATCAATATCTCGTCAACCCCTGGTCTTAGAAACTCGAAACTTGGACTAAATTTAGGGGAGGCTATTTCAAGGCTTTCCATACAATTTCATTAAATTCGGTTTAGCAGTTCTCCCGTGATGATGAGACAAACAAAAATTTCGTTTTTCTCTAATATCTCGAGAACCACTGGTCATAGAAACTCAAAACACGGACAAAATTTTAAGTGGGGCTATTTCCAGGCTACCCATAAAATTTCATCAAATTCAGATCAGCCGTTTTCCCGTGATGGTGGGAGAAACAGACAGACAAACAGACAGACAGGCAGACAGACAGACAGATTTTCAATTTTATATATATAGACTATTGTGAATTATCGATGCTCTGTAAAAAAGTTGTGTTAATTATATAATTTTTAAAGCAAGAGCATTGCCTCAAGCAATACATGTAACTAAAATATGATTATTGACTAAAATATGATTATACTCAAAAACAATTACCGTAATTTTCCATACAGTTTCATGTATTCTCTTACGCAGATCACCTTAAAGAGTTAATAATTAGAGTTGGTTATTCAGCCGTTATTCAGGGTTGGTTACTCAGGGCCTGAGAAATGGGCTTGGAGCTTCGATTCATCACAAATATTTTATTTTCCCTACAATACATGGTAATGTATAAGGAAAGTATTATAATTGCATCAAAAATCGCAAATCGAGTTTTCGACAGATCTGTGAGTGTGTGTGTGTGGGGGGGGGGTTGTTGTTGAGACCCAGACCGTCCGACCTACCAGAAAGGTGTAAGGTAACTGTAGTGGGGGGGGGGGTGTAAGACCTGAAAACTGGGGCTCACAAACCGAGGACCTCCTTCACTCCACGGACGTCCTCGGTTTGAATTATCGCTAAAAATGAATTCTAGGACCTAAATTTATATTATAAGCATTGTTTTATAAAACTTTCATGAGGGTCCTCGGTTAACTGAACTTCCATACATCGTGTGTATGGCGCGCGCGTCGTCAAGGTGTGTATCCGCGAAAAATGGATGGTCTCGCTTCCATGTTAAACAAGAAAGATCAATCATGCATAAGCATTGATTATGAAACACTTTCCAAATGAAATGCAATTTTATTTAAACATCTCTAAAATGCGATGCATTCAGTGGTGCTATATTTTACATTATCACAGTACTACAGTAATTTATTATACTTAAATATTTAAAACTGTATCGAAATATAAATCATCTGCTTCTCTATGCAAAATCAATGAATATTTCATTCATATAACTTGTATTCCGAAATCCAGAGCTAAATAATTTTGTGTGAAAAAAATTCAGCAATTCTTATGTAACTCACCTTACAATCGCTTGAGATATTTGCATTCTGCATAAGTTAAAATTAGGCTTCGTTGAAGAAATAATAAAAGTTTAGGGATCATTTAAAATCACAACTATTGTAATTGCATAGGCACGGAATTTAGATACACAGATAATACAGATACGCAGATAATATGTGTGTGTGTGTGTGTGTGTGTGTGTGTATGCATTCAAAGTATTGGAATCGTTCCGAAGATCGGAACTCAAATTTTCGAAGGATCTACACGTTTTGGGACTTCTAGAACACGAAAAACTATTTTTAGGAAGACGTCTGTGTGTGTAAGAGTGTATCTGTGTATGTTTCTGTGTGTCTGTGAGGATATTACATCCACTCTAATTGAAAAAATAATGGACCGAATTTCATAAAATTTGGTAGGCATGTTTTTTGTGGGAATTCCTGATGTTCATTAGATTATAGTACGATTCGTAATAAAAGAATCTGCCTTCTTTGCGAAATGGCCGGCAGAAATTGTCTTTATCAACTCTAGCTAAAGACTAATGGAACAAATTTAACAAAATTTGGCGTATAATATTTCAATGACCTACAAGTGATTTATATACCAAATTTAGCAAAATTTGGTACATAAATCATTTGTAGGTTATTCTAGTACGATTCAGGAAAAAGGAACGGGCTGTTTTTGCGAAAATTAAATATAAAAATGAAAGACTACGTGTGCTCAATTATATCAATTAAATTCCTATTTTATACTTGATTTTTAACAACAAAAAGAATAAGACCAACCCAATTACTCCAGAGCTAGCCGTTCTTGAGATATTTTAGTTTTTTTGCCTTTTCGCTACGCCACCTTTGACAATAAGTCCATCTATCCAATGAGAACCAAATTTAAGTTTAACGAGCAAATTCAATGTCATTTAAAATACCTATGGCTGTTATTTTGTGCAGATAAACTCAAATTATTATTGAAGAAATAAAGAAAACGTGAATATGAGTCTGCAGGGAAAGACATGTGCTGCCCACATCAGAATTTTTAACAATATTACAACAATGATTTATACAAGAGAACGGGGATTATTTGCAGGCCATTTCGAAAACAAATGTATGATCTATATTTAAAGATCCACCAAATTTTTGTAGAATAAAATGTTCAACAAATTTAAGCTGTGTACCACATTTTAACTCTCTAGGACGTTGGAAAGTGCATTAAAAATGCCATCAAATAAGTATATCATGAAGAGATATATAAAATTAAAAAAAAAATTTGAAAAATTGTCATCTACCAAACTTATTTTAAAATGTGAAGCCTCTCTCATATACATAATGATTAAACTTTTGGAAAGATATTTGTTCTAGAATATATCTCTTTTTTAACACTTTACAACATAGTTGAAAAGTGTTTATGACTTTGTTCATTCTGTCTGTCTGTCTGTCCGTTAGCACGATAACTGCCGTAAAACTGACTTTATCAAAATGAAATTTTAGTATGTTGTTCCGACGGTCTGAGGGACCTATGGGAATATAAATAAATAATATCAACCAATTAGTTTTTTATTGATCCCGGGTTGAAAAAATGAAATACGTTGAACCCTATGGGACCTAATTTTTCAAACATTTTTTAAGCAAATTTAAAATTCACAAATTGCTTCCAAATTTTTAGAAGATATTCACATTATCCCATAAAATATATAAATAAATTTTCAGTAAAATATATTAGGTAGATTTTTAATTAAAAATTATTTAATATAGGGAGAAAAACAAATTCAATTAATTTCTTGCTTTTGGGATATCCTCCAGAAAGAAAAGAGAGACATATTATATAATAAATATCTTTCCAAGAGTTTAATTATTTTGTATATGAGAGAGGCTTCACATTTTAAAATAAATTTGGTAGATAACAATTTTTCAAATGTTTTTTAATTTTATATAACTCTTCATAATATACTTGTTTGATGGCATTTTTAATGCACTTTCGTACATCCTAGAGAGTTAAAATTGGTACACAATTTAAATTTGTTGAACATTTTATTCTACAAAAATTTGGTGGATCTTTAAATATAGATCCTACATTTTTTTTCGAAATGGTCTGCAAATAATCCCCGTTCACTTCTATAAATCATTGTTATAATATTGTTAAAAATTCTGATGTGGGCAGCACATGTTTTTCCCTGCAGACTCATATTCACGTTCTCTTTATTTCTTCAATAATAATTTGAGTTTATCTGCGCAAAATAACAGCCATAAGTATTTTAAAGGACATTGAATTTACACGTTAGACTTAAATTTGGTTCTCATTTGAGAGCTGAACTTATTGTCGCAGGTGGCGTAGCGAAAACTCGAAAAAACTAGAATATCTCAAGAACGGCTAGTCCTAGAGTAATGGGGTTAGTCTTATTCTTTTTGTTGTCAAAAATCACGTATAAAATAGGAATTTAATTGATATAATTGATCACACGTAGTCTTTTATTTTTTATATTTAACGATTTTTGCGTTCCATTTCGCAAAAATAGACCGTTCCTTTTTCCCGAATCGTACTAGAATAACCTACAAATGATTTATATACCAAATTTTGTTAAATTTGGTTTATAAATCACTTGTAGGTTATTGAAATATTATACACCAAATTTTGTTAAATTTGTTCCATTAGTTTTTAGCTAGACTGGATAAAGGCAATTTCTGCCGGCCATTTCGCAAAGAAGGCAGATTCTTTTATTACGAATCGTACTATAATCTAATGAACATCAGGGTTTCCTACAAAAAACATACCTACCTAAATTTATGAAATTAGGTCCAAAAGTTTTTCAATTAGAGTGGATGTAATATCCTTACAGACACACAGAAACATACACAGATATAACTTTACACACACAGACGTCTTCCTAAAAATATTTTTTTCGGGTTCTAGAAATCCCAAAACGTGTAGATCCTTCGAAAATTCGAGTTCCGATCTTCGGCACGATTCCAATACTTTGAATGCACATACACACACACATATATATATTATCTGTGTATCAGTGTATTATCTGTGTATCTAAATTCCGTGCCTACGCAATTACAATAGTTATGATTTTAAATGATCCCTAAACTTTTATTATTTCTTCAACGAAGCCTAATTTTAACTTATGCAGAATGCAAATATCTCAAGCGATTGTAAGGTGAGTTACATAAGAATTGCTGAATTTTTTCACACAAAATTATTTAGCTCTGGAGTCTGGAATACCAGTTATATGAATGAAATATTCATTGATTTTTCATAAAGAATCAGGTGATTTATATTTCGATACAGTTTTAAATATTTAAGTATATTAAATTACTGTAGAACTGTGAATATCACCACTGAATGTATCACATTTTAGAAATTTTTAAATAAAATTGCATTTCAGTTGGAAAGTGTTTCATAATCAATGCTTATGCATGATTGATCTTTCTTGTTCTTTCTGGAGGATATCCCAAAAATCAGAATTTAGATGAATTTGTTTTTTTCCCTATATTAAATAATTTTTAATTAAAAAACTACTTAACAGATTTTACTGAAATTTTTTATATATATTTTATGGGATAATGTGAATATTTTCTAAAAATTTCGAAGCAATTTGTGAATTTTAAATTTGCTTAAAAATGTTTGAAATATTAGGTCCCGTAGGGTTCAATGTGCTTCATTTTTTCAAACCGGGTTCAATAAAAAACTAATTGGGTGATATTATTTATTTATATTTCCATAGGTCCCACAGACCGTCTGATAAACCTACTAAAATTTCATTTTTATAAAGTCATTTTACGGCAGTTGTCTTGCTAACGGACAGGCAGACAGACAGACAGACAGAATGAACAAAGTCATAAACACTTTTCAACCATGTTGTAAAGTGTTAAAAACGCAATTATAATATATTTGAGTTTAAATGCTCATCCAAATTTGATTATTTCTACAACGAAGCCTATTTTTCACCTATGTAAAATGTAAACAGCAAAATATGTAGAATGAGTTGTATTAGAATTGCTGTATTTCTTCAACACAAAATCATTTAATTAATGGAGTCGGCATAGCTGATATGAATGAAATATTCATTGATTTTACAAAGACAAGGACGATTTTTTTCGATGAAGTTTTACGCATAGAGTTTAATTACTTGTAGCTGCATGGTCTTAATTTTTAAATAAAATAAATTATTACAGTATTGTGATGAATGGCATGAATGGGAAATTATTTATCAATGAAATGCTGCTTTTATAGAGAGAGCCAGGCGTGTTTTTTTTTTCAATGACGTCATTTGAATGAATTTCAGTTGTTTTCGATGAAGTTTTCAAATATAATAAATTATCGTAGTATTCTGATAATTCTAAAATTATTACCGAGGAATGTATCGCAATTTAGAGATGTTTAAACCAGGCAATTTATATTTCAATGCTGTCATTTGAATGAAGTTCATTTTTTTCGATGCAGGTTTAAGTTTTCAAATATAATAAATTAATGTAGTATTGTGATAAGTTTTAAAATATTACCGAGTAATGTATTGCATTGTAGACATTTTTAAATAAAATTGCATTGAAGTTGGAAAGTGTTTCATAATCAATGCTTTAAGCATGATTGATCTTTCTTGTTTTTTATGCACTGTACAAAATATATTTCTTTATGTTAATATGTAAACACTCGATGTTCCTTTTTTTTTCCCCGATGATTCTTGTAAACAAACATATAAGTGAACTTCATAATCTTAAAATCATAGCCCGTTTTCGACTATTTTTTTTCGAGTAATAATTAGTGTCATATTCACAGAATACGCCTACAGACTACAGTGTGCGTTTCCAAAGTTCGAGGCTTGCCGCTTATTTCCTGTAATTTTTAATGCGTTGACAAACTCATAATAGGATGCCTTATCTGTTTTTATTCTATACTACCGCCTTTGGCGACCAGCCTGTTCGCTACCCTTGAAAATTCTGACGGTGGCAAACTCGCTGGCGCGACCTACCAGTAAGGTGTAAGGTAACTGTGTGGACGACGAGGAAGTGCCACCCAATTTAGACCGGAACCCAGTGGGGGAGGCATCCACAGGGACCGTATCTCCATCTCCTACCACCAACCTCTCGGAAAGACTTACGGTCCCACATGTTTAACGTGATCGTACTCCGCCTGAACACAGCGGCAGTTTTGGCAGTGACGGGAATCGAACCCTGGCCTACCGAGTGCAATTATCGCGCACTAACCACTGGACTACCGCGTCCTCCGCGACAATCTCCATAACTTTCTTTTTATTCACCCAATTTAGACCGGAACCTAGTGGGGGAGGCATCCACTGGGACCGTACCCTCCTTCCCCTACCACCAACCTCTCGGACGGACTTACGGACCCATATGTTTAACGTGATCGTACTCCACGTCAGTGGCGGGAATCGAACCCGGGCCTACCGAGTGCAGTTCTCGTGCGCTAATTTCCCGCGCGCTGATTTAAATTTTATAATTAAACTCTTAATTCCATCATCCTCGTTCCATCTATCCATCATTTAAAATATCCATAAAATTGAAATATCCATTTAAAATATCTATAAATTAAAATATCCATTTAAAATATCCATAAATTAAAATATCCATTTAAAAAATCCATATCGTTCTATCAATCATCCATATCGTTCCACCAATCCATAAATATAATACTTTCAAATACATCACCACAATTCAAACCACTATAATTCAATCATTTAAAATATCCATTTAAAATATCCATAAATTAAAATATCCATTTAAAATATCATATAAATATAATAATTTCCCACGATGTATCCAATACATATGCTAAGCTCTTAATTCATTTAAAACTGAAAGGAGCATTTAAAACTAAAGCCTCCATGGAGACGGTTAAAAAACTACTGCGGAGAGGGGAAATGCCGTTGAAGAACTTAGCGGATTGCCAAGAAATATAAAATCATGACGTCTTTAAAATTGCTGTCCTGCAGGAAATTTTCATTATTTCTTGACCAGATTAGATTTGTAAGAATGCCAGATCTTTGATCTTTCTAAAAATGTAAATTATTAGTGGAAATCATTAGTACTTTTTGCGCTGTGAGGATTTAAAAACCAAAGTTATTTTTTTTTTGGCCAAAAGTGACTTTTGTTTTAAAATCTTTAAAAAATATTAGAAATCGAAATTGAAATTTGAAATTGATATATTTTTACTTGTAATTGTCTGCTCTGGCCGGTGGTGTGATTTGTTTTTTCTACGATGTCTGGAAATTGGAGAAAAAACGGCGAAAACGGTCAAAGTTGCATAAAACATAAAATAACTAAAAAAATAATTCAAATTTTAAAAATCGGTTTTCGCGTGTTAAGTTTAACGTGCAAATTCAATGTCATTTAAAATACTTATGGCTGTTATTTTGTGCAGATAAACTCAAATTATTATTGAAGAAAGAAAGAGAACATGAATATGAGACTGCAGGGAAAGACATGTGCTGCCCACATCAGAATTTTTAACAATATTACAACAATGATTTATAGAAGTGAACGGGGATTATTTGCAGGCCATTTCGAAAAAAATGCATGATCTATATTTAAAGATCCACCAAATTTTTGTAGAATAAAATGTTCAACAAAATTAAGCTGTGTACCAAATTTTAACTCTCTAGGACGTAGGAAAGTGCATTAAAAATGCCATCAAATAAGTATATCATGAAGAGATATATAAAATGAAAAAAAATTCTGAAAAATTGTTATCTACCAAATTTATTTTAAAATGTGAAGCCTCTCTCATATACATAATGATTAAACTCTTGGAAAGATATTTATTATAGAATATATCTCTTTTTTCTTTCTGGAGGATATCCCAAAAGTCAGAATTTAGTTGAATTTGTTTTTTTCCCTATATTAAATAATTTTTAAGTAGAACATATTTTACTGAAATTTTTTATATATATTTTATGGGATAATGTGAACATTTCCTAAAAATTCCGAAGCAATTTGTAAATTTTAAATTTGCTTAAAAAATGTTTGAAATATTAGGTCCCATAAGGTTCAATGTATTTCATTTTTTCAACCCGGATTCAATAAAAAACTAATTGGGTGATATTATTTATTTATATTCCCATAGGTCCCACAGACCGTCTGAAAAACATACTAAAATTTCATTTTGATAAAGTCATTTTTACGACAGTTATCGTGCTAACGGACGGACAGACAGACAGACAGACAGAATGAACAAAGTCATAAACACTTTTCAACTATGTTGTAAAGTGTTAAAAAACATGTTGCCATCCAGAGTTTCCGGAAGTCCTCGGTTGGGCGGCATATTTACATATTTGGCGTGTATGACCGGTTTTGAAAAAATTGTAAAAGGAATACAATGCATCTTCTTAATTTATTAATATTTTACAACATAGTTGAAAACTATTTAAGCTTTGTTCATTCTGTCTGTCTGTCTGTCCGTTCGCGCGACAACTGCCGTAAAAATAACTTTAACATAAAATGTTAGTATGTTGTTCAGACGGTGCATGGAACTTATGGAAATATAAATGATTAATATCACCCAATTAGTTTCGGATTGAATTCGGATTGAAAAAATGAAATATATTGAAACGAAAAAGTTTTAGGAAATATTCATTCTTCGAAAGTTTTAAGAAATATTCAAATTATCCCATAAAAATATAAAAAAATACCATACATCGAATAAAAATTAAAATAGTAATTACACCCATTCCATATGCGGCCGTCCAAACAGTTGCCTTACACCTTTCTGGTAGGTCGGACGGTCTGGGTCTCTCAACCCATTCCATATGGGGCGCTGTACCCCAGTGGTTAGCGCGCGGGAATTGCACTCGGTAGGCCCGGGTTCGATTTCCGGCACTGCCAAAACTGCCACCGTGTTCACGGGGAGTACGATCACGTTAAACATGTGGGTCCGTAAGTCCTTCCGAGAGGTTGGTGGTAGGGGAAGGAGGGTACGGTCCCTGTAGATCCCTTCCCCTCTGGGTTCCGATCTAAATTGGGTGGCACTTCCTGGCCGTCCAAATAGTTGCCTTACACCTTTCTGGTAGGTTGGATGGTCTGGGTCTCAAGAACAACCCATTTCATATGTAGAGATCACGTGGCCCACTTCAAAATAAAATAAGGCATCCATCCTGTGTTAAAATCGTGATTTTTAAAGTTCTTTTTAATTTATATTTAGTGTTGTATCCGTGCTAAAATCGTTTTATTTTTGCGTAATTTCTGAGCATCTATGTTGTGAAACAACGCAATTACAATATATTTAAGTTTAAATGATCATCAAACTTTGATTATTTCTACAACGGAGCCTAGAATGTAAACACATTAAGCTGCAAGATGAGCTTTATAAGAATTGCTAAATTTCTTTAAAGCAAAATTATTTAGCTCTGGAGTCTGCAATTTAGTTGATATGAATGAAACATTCATTGATTTTATATAGAGAAGCAGATGATTTTTAGCAGACTTTTTCAATGAAGTTTTAAGCATAGAGTTAAATTACTTTTACCTCCAAGGTTTTAAGATTTTAAGTAAAATAATTTATTGAAGTATTGTAATGAATGAAAGGGATGGAATAAAAGTGTATGAATGAAAATTTTATAGCTTTTTTATAGCGAGCCAGGCGATTTATATTTCAATGACGTCATTTGAATAAAGTTCCTTTTTTTCGATGAAGTTTTAAGTTTTCAAATATAATAAATTATTGTAGTATTGTGATAATTTTTACAATATTACAGTTGAATGTATCGCATTTTAGAGATGTTTAAATAAAATTGCATTGCAGTTGGAAAATGTTTCATAATCAATGCTTTATGCATGATGGATCTTTCTTGTTTTCTATATTAGTTCTATTAGAGGTTTTACATTTTTGTTTAAAAGACCCTCATCATTGTTTCTAATTTTTGTTATTGTTTTGCTATCAATTGTAGAAAATTAGTTTTTTTTTTAATTTCAACATTTATCATCAATATTTAATTTATAAAATTTGAACTATTGTTAATGCTTGGGATAGTCATGAAAGCTAATTGATTTTTTATTTAAGCATAACCTGTATACTATGACTAGTAACAATAGAACTAGAAAATGGGGACTCTGTTTACACTCCGGAATATGGGGACTCTGTCAGGAATTTTGCCACTAATAAAATAAACTCACTACTATTAAATGATTTAAATACATTTAACATGACATGAACGGACACCATTGTTTAGAGGTTGTCATGTTCCGTTCTTGAAAAATTGCAAATTTTATTTTTTCCTATAAGTAGCATTTTTAACCAAATTGAACAAATGGAATTCAATTTTGAACAATTTTTCTAATCAATAAATTTCAAAGGAACACCTTCAGTTTTTTCGAATATTTGCTTTAGAAAATCGTTAAAACAATTTAATTATGTTAAACATTATAATTATATTAAAATTTGTTGTAAAAATAGTATTTTTATATGAGATGACTCCATTAACTAAATTGTAAATAAAACCGTTATAACAAACTACTATAAAAATACCAGTCAATAAAAGACAGTTAAACATATAGTAAAAATTAAAGGAAATAACAGGTCTAAGAAAGCTACAAGAGTAAGTACATCAATTGGATAAAAGACCGCGGAATTCGGAAGAATATAATGAAAAATAAATAAAGGAATAAATTCATGTCGTAAACTTATGAGCTAACATCATTAGCTGAATTAAAATTACATTTGATCAATTTACACTACTATTTATAAAACTGCGAATATCCAGTGAATAGTCATTAGTTATGAAATATATTCTATACAAATATCAGATTATGTTTTAATATATATATATATATATATATATATATATATATTGTTGGTGCCCGTGAAGTATGTATTTGAAAGAAGCCATGTGTTCTTGTTTGGCGAGCGCCAAGCAGCGGGTGGCGAGTTTTTAAAAGCTAATTTGTAGTGTTGGAATAAAACTTGTGGCGTTAGGTGACACGAGAAATTGGCTCGTTGTTCTCGGTTGTTAATATAAATAGTTTGTAATAAAGGTATGGATAAGTATTACTGAAGTTCTTCTTTTATAGAAATACAGTCCACTACTCATTTAGAAAGGCTCTATTTAGGTATGTTTAATTCATCCTACATTTGTGGTCCGTCGAGCCGGAGATACCTATGGAATCGTAATACTTTCCGTACAAAATCGTCAAACGCATTAGTGTTGTTTTTATAGTTTAGATTGATATTCATTTGTAGCTGAGATGTCAGAAATAACAATTTTGAATCGAAAACGCGGAAATATCAAAGGGCAAATCACAAAATTTGCAGCTGCCCTAGTCTCCGATGAAAAGAATGAAGCGGTGATTAGTGCCCGTTTGGAAGCTTTAGAACGTTTGCAAATAAAATTTGAAGCCTTAAAACTGGATTATTACTCAAATGTTCAAGAAGAACATCTTGAAGAAATTGAAGGCCAACTGTCAGAAGTCGATGAGGAACTGCAGAATTTGGAGGTGAGTTTGAAAACTTCCTTACATCAGTTTAAGATAGCTAGTACACTCTCTGTTGTTCCGAACACTAATGTTCCCATTAGTAATGATCTTGCTGGAACTATATCCGTAAAATTGCCCGAAATTCCACTGCCAATATTTTCTGGCAAATATGAAGAGTGGGGTTGCTTCAAATCCCAATTTAAGAGCTTAATTGAAGATAATCCAAAATTAACGGACAATCAAAAAATTTATTATTTGCATGCAGCTTTGAAGGGGGAAGCAAAGCATATCGAAACTGTCGATGATACGTACAGTTCTCTGTTTCAAGCACTTGAAAATAGGTACGAAAATAAAAGAGCAATCGTGGTTACGCATATCAAAGGCATCATTAATTACGAAAAATTGACACAAGAATCAGCTAGAGATTTGCGCAAATTACTAGACTGTGTTAATAAGAATTTGAGAGCATTGAAGAGCTTAAAATTTGATCGAGATATTCTTTCGGATGCCTTACTTATCAATATACTTCTTCAAAAATTAGATCGCGAAAGTCGGAAACAATTCGAACTAAGTTTGAAAACTAATGAGGTTCCTGTTTTTGAAGAACTTATAGATTTTCTTGAGAAAAGATGTCAAGTTTTAGACAGTATCAATCGTAACATTTCGAATAAACCTAAAATGATCAATTATGATCAAGGAAATAAATCCAGAAATTTGATGGTGAAATCTAGTAGTAATAATACCCTAGAATGCATTTTGTGTAAATACTCTCATTCATTGTATAAATGTGAAATGTTTCTGAAACTTTCCCCTCAAGAAAGATACGAAATAGTTAGAAAAAATAAATTATGTTTGAATTGCTTTGGATACCATAAAGTGGCGGATTGCCGATCTCAATTTGTGTGCAACACTTGTAAATCTAAACACCATTCGTTATTGCATAAAACAGATGTAAAGTTAATGAAGCCTAAATCTCTCCCCACTTCGTTTGAGAGGAATCAGAATTCCGATGCTGGGAACTCGAATCAAGTAAACATTGGCGGCGATGAGTCGGCACGAATATTAACGTCTTGTTTTGTAACGGAGAAAAAGAAAATAATTCTAGCAACGGCAGTTATTTATATTAGAGATGGAAGGGGTAATTACGTAAAAGGAAGAGGTATTCTTGACTCTGGGAGCCAAATTAATTGCATAAGCTCTGATTTCGCAAATGCACTTGGTTTACGAAAAGAAAGAATAAATATCCCAGTCACAGGGTTAACTGATTGCTTGATAAATGTAAAAAGAAAAACAAGTACGAGTATTTCGAATTCAAATGGATCATTTTCTGCAACGATTGACCTTTTAATTATCCCTAAAATTACGGATATGATGCCTGCTACATATTTGGATACGAAAGAGTTAAAAATTCCACCGAATATAACTCTAGCTGACCCAAGGTTCTTCGAACCGGGGAAGGTGGATTTATTGATTGGTGCAGAGCTATTTTTTGAAATTTTAAAGAGTAACAAAATTCGTACCACTCAGTCCGTTACATTCCAAGATACTGTTTTTGGTTACGTAATAAGTGGAGCCGTGGAAGGTAGAGTTGAGGAAAGACAACACTGTGGGTTGCTCTCTCAGATAAATAAGTTAGAAGATATCGTACAAAGGTTTTGGGAAATAGAAACAGTTTCAGATCCTCCCTGTTCAAAAAATAAAGAAGAGTAACATTGCGAAGAACATTTTCTAAAAACTCATAGTAGAGATGTAACAGGGAAATATACAGTGAGTCTTCCTATCAAAGAAAATGCGGAACTTGGCAGTTCTATACAATCCGCTAGAAAAAGGTTGAATAGTTTATGGTATCGATTGGATAAAAACCCTGAATTAGCTGTTCTTTACAGTAACTTTATGAACGAATATGAGAGGCTAGGACACATGCGTGAAGTGAGGGAGGTGACTCCAGAAGACTCTATTTATGTTATGCCCCATCACGGGATTTACAAGGCTGATAGTAGTACCACAAAGTTGCGCGTCGTTTTCGATGCTTCAGCACCTTCCACTACTGGAAGTTCCCTGAACCACTGCTTGTACAAGGGAAGGGTAGTTCAAGAGGACTTGTTCTCTATACTATTGCGATTTCGGAAGCATAAATTTGCCTTTACGGCAGACGTAAAGAAAATGTATAGGCAGATTTGGGTTCATCCCAAACAGCATCACTTGCAATGCATTCTTTGGAAAAGAGGCTTTACTGAGGAAACGAAATTGTTTGAACTGCTAACTGTGACTTATGGTACTGCGTGTGCACCATTTTTGGCCACTCGAGTCTTGAAACAATTAGCTATAGATGAAAGGGACAATTATCCATTAGCATCTTCGGCTGCTTTAACTGACTTTTACGTCGATGATATTTTGTCTGGAGCTGATAATCTTGGTACAGCTACTGAATTACAACAACAGTTAATTGCAATGTTAAAGTCTGGAGGAATGGACTTGCACAAATGGTGCTCCAATGAGAAACTATTGCTTGAACAGGTTTCTTTCTGTGACCAAGAATATCACTTTGAAGAAGAATCTAATATGGACACTGTGAAAACACTTGGTTTAAGATGGAACCCAAAGAATGACGATTTTAGTTTCACAGTTTCATCTTATTCAAACGCAACTACTAAGCGCTCTGTCTTATCAGACATTGCGAGATTGTTTGATCCTTTGGGATTTTTAGGTCCAGTCATAGTAAAAGCAAAGATATTTTTACAAACATTGTGGCATTTAAAGATTGGGTGGGACCAGGAACTTCCACAAAAAGAAAAAAGGAAATGGGAAAAGTTTTTACAGGCCTTACCGAAATTGAGACATGTGAAAATCAACAGATATCTTCTTGCAGATTCGGTTAAAGAAATAGAAATTCATGGATTCTCAGACGCATGTAAAGATGCTTACGGCGCATCAGTGTATATTCGTTGTGTGACCAACTTAAATGAAGTGAAGGTCAACCTTCTGTGCAGTAAGTCACGAGTTGCACCTCTCAAGGTGCTAACCATACCGCGTCTTGAGCTGTGTGCAGCAGAATTACTTTCAAGGCTTGTGTCAAAAATACTGACTTCATTAAAACTAAAAATTGACAGAGTTTACCTTTATACCGATTCTTCAATAGTGTTAGCTTGGATTGATTCATCACCCCATCTGTTGAAAGTGTTCGTGTCCAATAGAATCTCACGCATTCAGGAGCTCACTCAGAATTTTCAATGGCAACATGTGAGGTCTGCAGAGAACCCAGCGGACTTGGTCTCTCGAGGACTCGACCCTGATCAGATTGGTGAGCATACCTTGTGGTGGTATGGCCCGGAATTTCTTCATCAGGAAAGGGTGGTAATTGTTGATAGACATTATTCCCCATCTGATGAACTGTATATCCAGGAATTCAAAAAAGTGACTGATGTGATACTGACTTTGAACTTGAACTCTCTGTTTTTAGATTCTATTCTCAATATTTCAAATAATTATGTTAAATTAATTCGCATTTTAAGTTTCATTTTCAGATTTACCCATAACTTAAAAAATCCATTGGGTAAGCTTTGTGGACCCCTCTCCAGTAACGAACTTAAACATGCAACGTTATTTTTAGTTCGTTGTGTGCAAGAACGGGTATTTACGGATGACATAGCTAACATTCAGAAGGGTAAATCTCCAACTGGAAAGGTAAGAAACTTAAACCCTTATTTGGATCAAAATAATGTTTTGAGAGTAGGAGGTCGTCTCCAAAATTCTCATATAGCTGATATTCAAAAACATCCCATTTTATTGCCTGCCAAGCATAAACTCACTGAAATGATTATTGAGAGTTATCACAAAAAATATCTACATGTTGGACCTCAAAATTTATTATATTGTATTCGTAGGGAATTTTGGCCTTTAAATGGCAGAACCACATGTAGAAGGATTGTGCATAATTGTATTACTTGCTTTAAGGTCAAACCTCTAATAGCAGAACAAATTATGGGTGATTTACCAAAGGAAAGGGTAAATGTAAATTTTCCATTTAATTGCACAGGGGTGGATTTCTGTGGACCATTTTTTATTAAATATAGGGGTCAACGTAAAGGGATTTATCATAAGATTTATGTTTGTATATTTGTATGTATGGTTACCAAGGCAGTTCATTTGGATATTGTATGTGACTTATCTTCTGAAGCATTTATTGCCACCTTGAAAAGATTTTTTGCTAGACGAGGAAAGGCGACGACTATCTTTAGTGATAACGCAAAAAATTTTGTGGGTACTAATATAGAACTTAAGAAGTTACATAATCTGGTAACCAAACCTGATGTCAATCTTGCCAATTTTTTGTCCTCAGAATCTATACTTTGGAAATTCCTTCCTCCCAGAGCTCCCAACTTTGGAGGTCTCTGGGAGGCAGGAGTCAAGTCTTTCAAGTATCATTTAAAACGCGTGGTGGGAGATGCTAAATTGACATGTGAAGAATTTTTAACTATAACCACTCAAATAGAAGGAATTTTGAATTCTCGGCCACTTACTCCCTTGACCACGGATATCGATGACTTGGAAGTATTGACTCCTGGTCATTTCCTTATTGGTAGACCAATCACTGCTATTGTAGAACCCACTTTGACAGAAATTGATGATAACAGATTACATTTGTGGAAAAGAACAACTAAAATGTGTCAAACAATATGGAAAAGATGGCAAAACAATTATTTAAGTACGTTGCAACAAAGACATAAGTGGATGATTATAAAAAAGAATCTAAGGGTTGGTGATATGGTTGTAGTAAAGGAAGATAATTTACCTTCCTGCAAATGGGTTTTAGGCAGAATAGTTGAGCCATTTTTAGGCATGGACAATAAGGTCATAGTTGTCAATGTAAAGACACATAATGCAATATACGAGAGAACCATTTCAAAAATAGCTATTTTGCCTATGGAAAATTAATGTCTTAATTCAGATAATGTAACTACATTATGTGATTATGGTTAAAATGTCTCCTTGAATTATTTGCAATTGCTTCTTGTATTCTTTATGTTTATTGTGTGGTTTTTATTATGATTATATTATGTACTTTAGTAGCAATTTGATTTAAATTCTTGATTTTTTTGTTTTTTTTTATAATTGTACTTATTCATTCCTTGAAATTGACATTTCAACGCCGGGCGGAATGTTGGAGCCCGTGAAGTATGTATTTGAAAGAAGCCATGTGTTCTTGTTTGGCGAGCGCCAAGCAGCGGGTGGCGAGTTTTTAAAAGCTAATTTGTAGTGTTGGAATAAAACTTGTGGCGTTAGGTGACACGAGAAATTGGCTCGTTGTTCTCGGTTGTTAATATAAATAGTTTGTAATAAAGGTATGGATAAGTATTACTGAAGTTCTTCTTTTATAGAAATACAGTCCACTACTCATTTAGAAAGGCTCTATTTAGGTATGTTTAATTCATCCTACATATATATATACATATATTATATATATATATATTTATATATATATATATATATATATATATATATATATATATATATATATATATATATATATATATATATTATTATTTTAATATATATATATTATATTTAGTTTATAAATATCAGATAATATGTTCCTATGGTAGGCTCAAAACGGACTTGACTGGTACGGGTCAATCCTAATAGTAACAAATCCTAACAATAAAAATATGTCACTAAAAGCAAAGATATGCTAAATTTGAGCTTTTTAGATTTGACTCAAGCTTGTTAGATTTAACGGGGTCTAATTTTGACATAGGACTTGCTGAATTTGTTTCATGCAAAACCATTTAGCTCTAGCCTCTGCAATACCTATATAAATAAAATTGAAAATCTGGGACCTAATTTATGTTTTTAAATGCAGTTTTTCTTGTGCATTCTTAACATTTTCTTGTGTAATTAACTCATGCGTCTCTCCCCCACAGACCTGAATCCTGGCTAAGCTCCGAAATTGTATTCAAACTCTAATCTATATATTAAAGTTCACTTGTAATATTATTAAAATGTTTCGTAAGAAAAGTCTTCTACTTAAATTAACAATTTTCCAGGGGGATACTTTGGCACCCCCTGACCCCCTCCCCGCCCCTAAATATGCCCCCATATGTACGCCCATGGCTGGGTCCATTACAATACCCACGCTTATCGTGTCCAATATGGCGATGTAAACAGCCGTAGCGTCACATTGTGACATACGTGCAAATGGCCTATACACAACGTTATTATAGAGATTAGACATTTTAATTGATAAGTTTGGTTCGTTTAACCTCGAAAGCAAACAAATAGAATTTTGGTTTTAAGTACATCCAAATATTTCGAAAATATTTGCTCGAACTGGAAATTAATTTAAATTATTATTATCTTTTTCATCTCTATTTATTAAAAACTTAAACTATGGCAGTTCCGATTGATACCACATTATTATTTCAACAATGGTTTCATGATAGTCTGTTAGCTAGTTAAATTGAAAAGATTAAATTAATGTTCTTGAGTTGCCAAATGAACAAACATGTTTCAAGTAATTAAAAGAAAAACAAATAACTGTTGAGGTTGCCAAAATATAATTAAGTCCGTTAATTTATCAGCAAACATTTCTTTTATACAGTCACAGGACCCACTAAAAGTGGGGTCATTTCCAAAATCCCTAACTTCTTATTTTACTTTACATTTGTAAAACTAGATTATCCATCTTGATTTGTAGACAACACTTCAGATGAAATTGCTTGAATACGGAGACCCTATTTTGAGTTGCATATTTGTAGTCGTATTCGACTTTTACCTTGAAACCCAGCTCAAAACGGAGATTCCCGCTCAATCTGGTTTGAATACCCACGCTCTTTTGCATTTCGCAGCTAGCGGCAAAGAAAGACAAAGACTGGCTTCAACTATTGTCCATCTGAAGACCATACTCTTTTTCCACCGTGGGAAACTTGTAGCGAGGAACATTATGCCGGTTTATTCGTTGCTACTAAAAACTTTGATTCTTTATAGAAATAAAAACCAAACAAAAAGTCATGGATTTGGTTTATGTAAAATGATACCTGTGAACTTTTAGGTGCATATATTTTATTATGTGTTACGAGTACGCGAAATTAATTATAAAGTTTTATAGCGCCTTGTTATTATATTATTTCTACAATAAAACATACAATTTATGGACATTATTAGATAATACTAGCAGCATACCCGTTCTTCGTACGGAGTATATAATATAAAGAAACTTGAAATTCATAATCATGCCCAAATTCTTATAGTATACTAAATAACATGTTTAATCAAAATATTCTGTTAAAATATTTAATATAATGCTCCTAAAAAGAAGTTTAAGAATCTCTGTTCTCGCTATATAAAATTATCTTCATGGACATATCTGAAGAATAAAACATCTTGGACCCCTTATGTAAGCAAATATAAAAAAAAATATGGAATTGAATCAATATATGCAAAATAAAAGCGTTAAAATTGTATGGGACCCGTACTAATTATAAACGCGAATATTAGAAAATATAACCTGTATTAGTAGATTACATGTATAAATTGAAAATACCAATAAACCCGTGATCTTTAAATCTGAAGACAGTCATTTATTCCAATATATGTCAAAATTAAAGTGCTAAAATTATATGGGAAGATATACACGTACTACTTATAATGTCCGAATATTAGTAGAAGATTACCCGTTTTGCAATATGAGTCTCAAATGTTTTTTGGTAAAATACAACAGACGACGTAATAAATTGAATATATAATTAATCCCCTTAATCCTCATACCAGAAAACTGTACTTGATTCCAATATATATGCCAATATATGTCAAAATATATGCCAATATACCTGTACTACTTATATTCTCGTAGGTTAGAAGATATACCCGTGCATTCCTAGAAGATTACTCGTACAACGTACAATATGCGTGTGTCAGCAATTTTTGCCGCAATAAAACAATGGCGTAATAACTTAAAAATATCAATAATCCCTGAATCAATAATTCCGGAAAATATCAATAATCATAATGTTTAAACCTGAAGAGTATAATTGATATTATCCAGTCCAACATGAAATGGCAATGAAATTTATTTTATATACATATCTTCATTATTCACATCGGAAAGGATTTAATAAAAATCGCTTGCCGCATAAACACATTGGATTTAAATCCGTTGCTAAGCGACATGATATCATTTGCTTCAAATAAATTGGTAGAAAAAATATCGTCTAAATAGTTATATTTCTATGGAACATTTGGCGACAGTTTCGTCAAATTAGCGACATTTTAAAAAATCGCCAAATTTATCGCCAAGTGGGACTGTAGAACTGACAGTTCCACTTTGCGACAAATTGACGAAATATCATCACAATACTATCCCGTAACAAAAAACAATTAATATCATTTATGTAGCGCAATTTTATCAATTTCAAGATATTTTTATAGATTTGAAAACATTTTTATCAATTTGGTGACATTTTAAAAATTTGCTGAATGTATTACTAAGTAGGATGGTTGGTCTGACAGAGAAATGCTAACCAAACATCATTTCAGTACTCTCTTCTAACAAAACAAAAAAAAAATTCATTGATATGTAGAAGACCCAAGCCACACGACCAACCCGAAGGTTTATGGCAGCTGTTTGTGTGTCGTTTATATCAATTTGGCGACATTTCCGTTAATTTGGCAAAGTTTAAGAAAAGTTGTCAAATTAGCGATATCCCTCCAAATTCGTAGCTTTGAATTTGCAGATCTGAATGAAACATTCTTATCCCGTTTCAATATACTAAATGAAAACACTACAATTGTATTAGAAGATATACCCGCTCTACTCTTTTTCTGTTTCAACAATCGGCTATATGAATTTATTGGCTAAACACAATATATGAGTTTAGTAGCTAAATACGATATAAGCTTGAAAACTATTTGCCAAAATAAATGAAATTGATGTATGCAGTCAGCAATTAATACAATTAAAAGAAAAATCAAACCGTCCATTCATAAGATATACTTTTATATCCATTTATCCATTTATTTATTATTTAAATCGAAAAAAAATAATAAAAACATTAACAAACACATTTAATTTAATTGCGATGCCGAGCAACATGATATATCCTCCTAAAATGTTAAAATTTATTAACCACTAACAGCACACCCGTTATTCGTACGGAGTGTATAATTTAAAGAAACTTAAAGTTCGCAATCATGTGCAAATTCTGTTAAAATATTAAATTTATTGCTCCTAAAGAGAAGTTTAAGAATATCTGTTCTCACTATGCAAAATTATCTTCACGATCAGATCTGAAGAATAAAACATCCTGCCCCCTTTTGTAAGCAAATTTACAGAAGAAAAAATAGGAATTGAATGAATATATGCAACCCCGTACTAATTATATTGTCGCAGATCAGAAAATATGCCAATGTGTTAGTAGAAGATTACCCGTATTACAATATGCGTCTCAAAAATATTTGCCAAAATAAAAGAGATGACGTAATAAATTGAAAACATCAATAAAATCCGTACTCTTTATACCAGAAGGTCGTAATTGATTCCAATATATGCCAATATATATCAAAACATATGTCAATATACCTGTACTACTTATATTCTCGTAGATTAAAAGATATACACGTGTATTTGTAGAAGATTCGTACAACATACAATATATGAGTTTAAACAATTTTTGTCATAATAAAATAATTGCATAATAACTTGAAAATATCAATAATCCTTGAATCAATAATCCCCGAAAATATAAATAATAATAATTTTTAAACCTGAAGACCGTAATTGATATTATCCATTCAAAAATGCTATAAGAAAAATCAAATCGTTCTTTTCTAAAATATATTTTTATATCCATTTATTTATTATTCAAATCGAAAAAATAATTATTAAAATTAACAGACAGATTTAATTTAATTGCGTTTCTGAGTAACATGATATAAGATAGAATCTTATAACATGTTAAATATGTCATGTCTTATAACATAAACTGCGAAATTAAATAACGATTTTGATTTCTCTATACTTCTCATTGTTCCGTAAAAGCATTTTTTAAATAAACCATGAACCATGGAGATAGATTTCCCCTTTAAATCATGTTTCAAACAATTCATGTTTTCAGAAAGTGACTAATTAACGCAAAAAATCTCCCATCAAACTCAGAGATTAAATTTTAATTCACTTTCAAACGATTTTCAAGCTTTTCGTTTGGATAAACCACGGAGTTATGGAGTAGAACTCCTAGGAAAAAGTTCCGTTTTTCATTAATATCTCGACAACCCCAGGTCTTAGAAACTGGAAACTTGGACAAAATTTATGGGGGGATATTTCAAGGCTATTCACCAAATTTCATTAAATTCGGTTTAGCCGTTTTTCCGTGATGATGAGACAAACGAAAATTTTGTTTTTTACTAATATCTCGAGAACCAATGGTCGTAGAAACTCAAAACACGGATATAATTTTAAGTGGGGCTATTTCTGGGCTACCCACAAAATTTCATCAAATTCGGTTTAGCCGTTCTCCCGTGATGGTGTGACAAACAGACAGACAGACAGACAGACAGACAGACAGACAGATTTTCATTTTTATTTATATAGACTTCCCATTTCGGCGCATATTTTTGTCAAGCTAAATTGACACGAGTATTTACTTAAAATTTCTTTCCAAATGTGGACTTCTAAATCTATATTTGCATATCAATTTTCGAGGTTGTTTAATAAAAGTGTTAAATTTTAAATATTGGAGGGAGGGGGGGGGGGTAAAGACTAATACAGTTATCTGTAAACAGGATTTCTGTTTCGAAACTCTAAAAATTAAAGGCTGATAGTAATCTCTACATTTTAAATGCAATTGATTTTAGCACCCCTCCTAGAAAAATTACAGCATTCCCGCTGGGAAAAATCCCAATATGTGTAAGCCACATAATTTTTACACAAGATATAATAATTTATTATATTTCATATTAACTACTTTCTATTAATTTTATCAAATTGAAAGTTCGATTAAATTTCTCCAGTAATTGTCATACAGCATTGCTAGTACATATGCGTTCATTTTGCGTGTATGTACTATTTTTACTTTCCTTATATACATAATGTAGGAGTTTTCGACGGGAGAGCACGTTTCAAGGATCCCTGATCACGAATCAAACATTTTTGAAGTAATGTATGTGTGTGTGTGTGTGTGTGTGTGTGTGTGTGTGTGTGTGTGTGTGTGTGTGTGTGTGTGTGTGTGTGTGTGTGTGTGCGTGTGTGTGTGTGTGTGTGTGTCAGTGAGTCTGTGGAGACGATAACTGACGAACGAATGGACCGATTCGAACGAAATTTGGTAGAAAAATCACAATCCGTGAACACTGGAAACCTATTGTTTCTATACGCAATCGAATGTTCAGAACCCCCTAAATTTTCGAGTGAAATTTTGAAAACAATCGTCAAAAAATCAAAACCGCTAATAAAGTTACGCAAATAGACATTATTTCTTATGTAATTTTTCATTAGAAAACGATTGACATAAATTTTAGAACGCTAACATGAACCATTCTCGAGATATTGCACATTTTTCAAAAAAATTATCAAAAAGTCATATAAAATAAAAAAAAATATTTCCTATTGAGAAACATGTTCACTTTTCATATGTAATACCATGCGATAAATTGCGTGACATCATTCTCGTGGATCTAGCTCGTTCCATTCATGAAAAAAGATGTTTTGAGTAATCATTTTGTATTTGAACTCCAATAGTCATTTATCTGCTGTATGAATAACTTATTTCTTCGTCCATAACGCTTGGCGAGATTTTGGCGACGAATTTGGTGGAATGTCGCCAACTTGGCGACTTTTTTAAATGTTGCTAAATTAACGAAAAACTCGCCAAATGGATAAAAATGACGCTAAATCAATGACGACTCATTGATGATGAAGACATGGAAAATGACGACTCATTGACGAAAATTTAATATCTTGGAAAGAATATAAATAACTACTATAAAAATAATCTATTTTTTTTTTTACTGTAAAAGCAGTAAATTCATTGCATTATATAAGGAAAGTCATGTGCTGCCCACATCAGATTTTTTATCCTATAGTATTGATAAAGTTGTACATTTAAATTTACAATCATTTAACAATTTAAGCACAAGTTAAATGCATTAGAAAATAACGATTCAGACAATTTCTCTTATTACATCCTTCCTTTACCTTGCATGCTCTAGATATTTAGATCTTATATAATAAATTTGTAAGGAAAACATTTGTAATAAATGATGTAAGGAAAACTACATTGTATTGCATTATGTTATGAAGGTCATTTTAAATTATTTGATAATGGAACAACCTGCTATTTATTTTGACTGTGTTTTTCTAGGCTTGTTGAGTAATAAGGTTTCGAAATAAACTACTTTATTTATGTGTGTATTACGCCTTAACATATTATATTGCGTCATTTGCACTACATAAAAACGACGTTAATCTTTAAATTAATTTTTAGAATCAAAAATTGACTTTAATATTGCATATATTTTATTTTCACATATGCACAAATTTAATGGAAAATGTTTGATAGTGATGTGTACTAATGATAATGGAGAACGTTGAGACGAATTTGAATTATTGCAAACCAAAATGTGCGGTCATAAATGGACTTTCGAAGGCACAACACATTTTAAAACGTATCTACGTGTAAGATTTTAGTTTTATGTAGAAGTGCCTCAATTTAACGAGTAATTTTGGATTCCGCTTAAATTCTGGAAGAGATATGGTGATTCACTAAGACTTTTTCACTTCAGGTATCATTTCAAATTCTGGTTCAAAATTTTTCCTTATTTCTCAGAATTAGCTTTAGATAAAGATAAAGCTGATATGGATTCAGCATTAAATCTTGGAGGGATTAAAAGACTCATTGAGGATTTCCATTTCCGCTTCTGGTAATGTCACTTTGGAATCTAAAATTTACATTTAACTTTAAATACACTATTTCATGAAAGCTTCTATAAATATAGCTTAGATAATGACTGATCTGGATTCAGCATCAAATTTTGGAGCGGGTTAGATATTCTCCAGGGATTTCCATGTCTGGTTGAAAATTTTTCTCTTCTCTAGGTATGTTTAAGTGTATAATTTTGTGTATTGTTAGTGTGTTTCACAATTTATGTGTTTAAATAAAAATGTTAGTGGCCACAAAATCGACTGGTTTCTATATCCTAGCAATGTGCTTGATATTTTTTTAGATTTCACTATACTATTACAGAGTCGACTGGGGGACACTATTGGTAAGTGTTAGTATTGTATTTATGTTAATTTTACTTCACCATAATGTTCACAAAAGAATATCAATGTTATACATTGTACTATTGTGAATTATCGATGCTTTGTAAAAAAGTGGTGTTAATTATACTTCACCATAATGTTAACAAAAAATATCAATATTATACATTGTATTATTGTGAATTATCGATGCTCTGTAAAAAAGTTGCGTTTATTATATAATTTTTAAAACAAGAGTATTGTCTCGAACAATGCATGTAACTAAAATATGATTATTCACTAAAATATGATTAGACTCAAACACAATTACCATAATTTCCATACAGTTTCATGTATTCTCTTACAGATCACCTTAAACAGTTAATAATTAGAGTTGGTTATTCAGACGTTATTCAGGGTTGGTTACTCAGGACCTGAAAAATGGGCTTGGAGCTCCGATTCATCTCAAATATTTTACTTTCCCTGCAATACATGGTAATGTATAGGGAAAGTATTGGAATTGTGTCGAAAATCGCAAATCGAGTTTTCGACAGATCTTTCTCTCTCTCTCGCTCTTTCTCTCTCGCTCTCTCTCGCTCTCTCTCTCTCTCTCGCTCTCTCTCTCTCGCTCTCTCTCTGTGTGTGTGTGTGTGTGTGTGTGTGTATGCGTGTGTGTGTGCACTCTAAGTGAAATATTAATTGACCAAATTTAGCAAAATTTAATAGATAAACCACTTGTGGGATATTCTAGTATTGACCAAATTTTAGTACGATTCGGACAAAAAGGAACTGCCTTTTTGCAAAAAAGCTCGAAAAACTGACAAAATCTGAAATAAAAGACTACGTATGATCAAATGCATCACGTAAATACTTGTTTTATACGTAATTTTTTTCGACAAAAGGAATAAGATCGACCTCATAATTCTAGGACTTATAGTTTTCGAGATATTTATTTTTTGTATTTTTGCTACATTACCTTTGAAAAAATGTCCAGTCGCCAAATGAAAATGAAAATTGAAATAAAACTGAACTCAGTGTAATTTCAAATAATTGTCCATATTATTTTGTGCAATTAAACTTAATGAATTATAAAAGAAATAAAGAGAAAATTAATTTGATTCTGTAGGAAAAGTCGTGTGCTGCCCACATCAGATTTTTATCTACAAATTCCTTTGTATAGTAGCAAAATATAAAATACGTTGCTTATCAAATATATTTTTTTATATTTATAATATTTAAAAATGAATAGTTTCAAAAATTTTAATTCATTATATAAAAGCAAATAATATTTTCTCATAGTTTCTTTTAAAATTACTAAAGCAGTTTAAAAATGTGAAAATGCATAAATCTTATAGTTTTATACAATGCATTCATCAAAAATTTATGTTTAGGTGTGTTGCCCATATTTCAAACGTAATCCCATTACTTTATTTTTGGAAATAAATAAGAGTCTTGAAGAAATTCAAGTGACTTTTAAAGAAATGGAACAACTTCAGAAGAAAATGCTTCACACCATCTATCAGTGACTATTAAAATTAGCATTTATACACTGAATAATAGTGTTCTTAAATTCAAGGAAATATTGATAAAACATTAATTCTAAAGAAAGATATTTTACAACTTAGTCATATGACGTAAAAGCATTAAAGTCCGTTTGCATTTTATACAACATTTTTACAAGATACATGATATTTTCACTGAAAATGTATTCTATTTTTATAGAAATATCGGAATATCCTTCCGATATTTAAGATGAAGAAGATATCATTAAAGATAATGATATCTTCTTTGCTCAGAACCATTTAATGTTTCATAGAAGAAATTTGAACATTAACTCTGTACAAAAAAAAGCAAACTTAAAGGTTTTGTGATTAATTTCAATTTTAGTTTCTCAATAAAAGGTGTCTGTAGCCATATAATGTTTTAGACTTAAATTTTAACACCTATGTGCTTATTGCGTTTATATTTATAAAATGCTTCAATCAAACTTTTCATTAAAATCTAATTATCCTTACCCCTACTGTTAATTTATTATAATTAAGTAAAAAATTTAAACAGAAGAGTCAGCTTTAATCATATGTAAAACTTCTCAGACCGGTGTAATAAAAATATATTTTATTACTATATGAAAATAATATAGACATTAAACATTTTACCACTATGCAGATAAACTTAAAAATACTTATTATATTCTTAAAATAATGACTTTTATCTCCTGTTCTTTAATGAAACTTTCAAAATAGCAGATTCAGCAGAGTATGATTAATAGGTTTTTTTATTATTATATTTTCCTTAATAGAATACCCAATTGATATTGAATTACTAATGCTTCCTATACAATTATTTTACTTCAGAACAGCCAATAGGCACGTAATTTGAACGTTTTGTTTTCTTTCAAAATTTACTGATTTTATTTAAATCAAAATTTTTTAATATACATCACTAAATTTTATAATTAATAATTTCATATATTTAGATATATTTTCATTATTTTACAAATACATATTCAGTCCTGTATATATTTATCTTAAACATGCATAAATAGTTTTATTACTTGTGTTTCTTTTACATCCAAACTTTTAAAAACTTCTAGCTTTTTTTATACATTGGAACGTCTCTTTTTCCATCTACAGCAAACATTCTTCCTCAAATCAAATCCATGTGTCATTGATCTTTTCTTTATTTCTTTTTGATGAATCTTTAGCCATCCTATAATTTGACTTAATGGATGACTAGTCGCGAAATTTCATCTGAAATACAAACGGCTGAACTTTATTTCTTATTATTTCTTATTATTGACGAATTTAATCCCCCATTAAATCACTTTCCAACAAATGCTTATAATTCCATTTCACATACGATTTTATATTTTGTTATGAAAATACTGAAACGATAATATGCTTTTGGGAGGGAATTTTTTATTAGGCAAGGGCCAAAAATAGCTTGCCAAATTAGCTTTTCCTTATTTACGCTGCATGATAGGGAAACCTCAAAAATATATCATGCGAAGTCAATCAATATTATTTTAATCTCGAAAATTGATCCTCACCCAAGAGCTCCAATTTAAATACCTATAATATAAACAAATTTAAATAAAACATAAAGCTTAAAATAATTATGTTACAAAAATATTATTTTTGCAAGAAATATGTGCAATTTATATTTAAAATCAAATGAGATTATTTGCAGAATGCAACTATGCGCCGTTGAGATATTGCACGTTTTTTAATCTAAACTGAAAACGTATCATGGAAATATATGTTCATTATTATCAAATTATTGAACATTCTGTATGATTTTAAAGTAGAAATAAAAGCACGCCATTGTTTGGAGTTATTTCAAGCTATTCTACAGATAATATCATTTTTTTCTTTTCCACAGAAAGAACATTATCTCTCAAAACAATTAAGCGATTTTTTCCTGAAATTTTGCATTCTCATTTCAGTTAGGATCATCACGAAAGGCCTTTTGATGAATAGTAGGTTCGATTTATGGAACATCTCTAGTTTGGGTATATTTTTCCCGCAATATTAAAATCTATCAGTTTGTAAGGACGGTTATGCTACATCCGATAATACTTTAGAACTAATATCACAGTTTTCTAATACTTTACACTTTAGGTTTCTAAAGTCATTTTTTATATTTGTTAGGTTGCATATTATGCCTGCAAAAGTGATATTAAAAGAGTGTAATGTCAAAACAGTGAATACAATTGTGTAGAAATAAAATATTATTACATTTGTTAAATATTGGTTATTGTGTGGGTATATTAACAATAAATTTAACTAGCAAAAAGCCGGACTTTTAATGGACTCGTGCATATGAAATATGGAAGCTGTGAAATATTTCAAATTAAAGTTTAATTTAAGAAATAATTATGAAATTAAAGCATAAAATATTAATTTCAATGTTTGAGACTCCTAATACAGAAAAAGCATATAAGTTTTTAGAATTTGAATATTTAATTAAACAAATTAAAATACAGAAAAACAGTTAAATCAAAGTAGCACATTTAAGTCGCAAAAACGTATTTAATATGCAACAGCAAGTTTAAATCGCAATGCAAGCAAATCCACATGCTTTGATTACGTGTTTAAAAGTTGTTGTTTACTTGTTATTTGTGCTAAGCGCAGTGAGCATGCGCGGTTTAAAAATTAGCATTTCACCCTGTCACAATTCATTTTAATTATTGAAATTGTGATTCCATATATATATATATATATATATATATATATATATATATATGTGTGTGTGTGTGTGTGTGTGTGTGCGTGTGTGTGTGTGTGTGTGTGTGTATGTGTGTGTGTGTGTTCAATTTTACGTATGTGCACAAATTTTCATCTTCCTACCTATTGTAGTTTTCGAGTAAAAGAGATCATAAAATTCAGGCAAATGTTAATCTCACTTTGTTAGGAATGGATAATGGACTTCGCTTTCCTAGTGCATAATTAATCCCACTTTTTTTTAACAAAATACGTTGTTATTTTAAAAGCCACATAAATAAAGACACAAAAAACTGCCTTTAAAGATGTCCAGATATGCTGCAATCTTAAAATTTCGGAAAGGCAATAAGTAAATTCTTGGATTCTTAAATGAGGAGACTTTTCATTCCGTATAAAAATTTATTTTATAGAACATTTTCAAAGATTATTACTTTTACTGAAAGCACAATTTATAGCATCAGTTAACATTAGTGGTTTTGGGAGACGAAGGTATGATAATTGATCACTAATCGTTTAACTGATAGGCTTCACTAATTATCTTCACTGATAGGCTTCACTAATCTCTTGTATTAACTGTTCAGATTTTAATAATCTCCTCAAAGTGTATAGTAAATAGAGTCATTGCACCTGTTCGTTGCCGGGCATATGGTGTCTTAGAGAGAATTCGGTGCTTTATTTGCAATTGGTGAATGACTACTACTAATGTTTATTAAATGATCTCTGAAATCTAAACAATCCTTCGTCTTTAATCTTCGTCTTTCGGTATCTAAAGGCATTCTCTTCTTGGTTTCTTCGCCATAGAGCATTCACCATGAAGCTCTGCATTGTCTTTTCTGGCCTAAAAATATTATCCGACATATATATTGTCTATTCTAGCCTAAGTATATTATCCCACTGCTAGAATAACTGGTGAATTGGTTTAAAGAACATTTTGGGTCGTACTTTCCCGTCTAATTAAAATGTGTTACTGGAATCGTTTTGCATCCTAAGATTTTCTGGGAAGCACTACTCTGTTTTCGCAATATCGTAATTATTAAAAATATTTACACGTCTCTCTATCTGTCTATCTATCTATCTATCTATCTATCTGTCCCTCCCCTATCTCTCTCTCTCTCTCTCTTTGAAGGAGAGAGACACTAAGTCTGTCATTTGTCCAGAACACTTAAATTTCATAGCTCCGAACTGGCTCGTAACACATATTTGTGAAACTTCTTGGTGGTCACTGAGTCTTTCCATATGTTGTCCGTAAGTTTCTATGTTCATAAATAACCCAATATTGTTTATAGACCATACATCACTATATAACCAAAATACGCGTTCTTAGTCATCACACATATCCCTATATATAATTTTCTGACGTGTTTATGGAGTTTTTGTATTTTCAGGCTCTCCAGAATCCCCCGTCCCGGTAACCTAACAACTGACTCTTTACGCACTTACAGCATTAACTGCAATACCGAACCTAAAGGGAGTCGAATTTTTGATTTACATCCCCCCGGGAGGCGAAAATGAGGGATTGAAAAATATTTCCAAACTTTTCAGAAGCCCCCGCCATTGATCTATAAAGATACATCTTCGCACATTCATAGTATATGGACTACGGTAGACGAATTTTCGATTAGCCCTCTCCCTAGGGCAAAGAAAATGTTGGATTCCGAACATAATTTTCAGACTCTCAACAAGTCCCCTGGTGACCTAGAATGCTGAATCTTTGTACAGTTATAGTACAGACCGTACGACAGAACTTTATGTAGGCATATTTTCTACCCCCCGCCCAAAGCTGAGGTTATGAGATTTTTTGAAAAGTAATTTTTCAATACCTTCAATCAGTCTTCCAATGGTTTAGAAAGCTGAATCTTTTCTGGATCTAATTCCGACCACTGAACCGAATAATATATTTTTCTCTCACAGTGTACAAGAGAAATAAAGTCTATCAGAACCCTCCCAAAGCCCTCACCGGGGACATGAAAAACTAAAACTTGACCACGAGACAGAGAACGTAACTGGTCCAATTTACAATGGAGACGTCAATATTCGACGCTAAGCACCATGAATTAAAAATTGCTATTTATTTTTTAATGGCGTTATTTTCTCTGCCTTTGTCAGGCTTAAATACATGTTTCACTTATAAGAAAATAATTTCCGAATACTCTGTGCATGTATATTGTACAGTACGGCCTTACATACAGTAGACAATATGACGTTTAATTCCCAAATAAGATAAGAAAAGCAAATCATATGCATGACAAATGCAAAATGAATACCAAAAGACAATCAGTATCTAACAATTCTTCCTCAGATACATTAATTATTCATCTTTACTAAATTTTAGTATCTGCTTCGTTTCAGTGTGTTCCCCAAAGTGTGTTCAGTGTGTTCCACAAAGTATTCGTTTTAATAATTGCATTATATTTTTCGTTCTCCATTCGACTACTTTTATCGATCTTTTAGAAACAGATGCTTTATTTCTACGCTTCCTTGCGGTTCATTTTATTTTGTAAGCAGACATTTCTTCGAGTTTCAATTCTGTTTTAACTTAATGAAAATGCGGAAGTTTTCTATTAAAGTCAGTTTTCTGTAAAGATTAAGGAGATATACACGACAATATGTATTCAATAAGTAAAAAATCTGATGTCGGCAGCACATGAATTTCCCTATATAACGCAATGAATTTCATTTCTTCACAGTGAAAAAATGATGCATAAAATCCACGACGCAATGATTTTAATGCTAAATTCTACATTTGGCGATTTTCCGGTTGACAACATGTAAAACTATTCCGAAGTACCCAATTAATTTGTGCTTCACGCCACTCTTAAATTGACAATTGACATTATTGGTAGCATCCACAATAAGCAACATAGTACATATATTAAAATTTTTAATAAATTATTCCCTCAATATGGCGTCATGTTCGTTAACTTAGTGTCATTTTGCAATTTAACAATATTTTCGTCAATCTGAGAAGAAACATCGCCAAGTTTTCTCTGATTTAGTCGCCAAGTGTTACAGACAGACGGAGAGAAAAACTTCGAGGAGTAATCTAAGCAGAGAAAGTCTGGCCAATCCTAATAAATGACAGAAAACGTCTGTCATGTGACTTGGGGGACTCTCCCCGCCTAAAGCATTCCGTTTCCCCTGAAATTTAATGGGAGAAGGTGAATCCAAAGCGTCCTTATAAGAAATATTTATGTATTATTAATTATTTCTGCTCCCCTAAGCTTTGGAGAATAAAAAAATTGTAGGAGATATTGATGAGCTTTGTGATGAAATCTTTCCATCAATCTATTTATCAAAAATATTCATTAAAACATCTTAAATTGCGTTTTACTGCAATTTGGCGATATTTAGTGGTTTTTGAAAAACAAAACTGCGAGATCGCTCTCGCGCGCTTTGGATGAACGCAAGAAATAGTTTGTGCTTCCTAAGATGTAATTTTTAGATTGCAATCCAGGGTATTTTATACATCCCGCGATATCAGATATTAAATATTTCAATTTCGGTATCCCGAGGGATTAAAAATATTCTTTTGCTTCATTTTAAAGACAAAGAAGATATATTTTAATTATCTTACGTTCCGATTTATCTGTCTATAAATATTACATGTATATGACCGATAATAGCATGTTGAGATTTTCTTATAACAAATTTTTGGTATAACGGAAATTTGAATATAATAAACATTTTTATAAAAATACAATACCTGTAAGTACTTTTCGCATTTATAATAAACACTGATATACTTATAAAGACCATTAGGCAATAGTTAACCGTCTGAAATAATACACTTTAAATTATTCAATACTAGCCGCCTTTGGCGACCAGCCTGTTCGCTACCCTTGGGAATTCTGACAGTGGCAAACTCGCTGGCGCGACCTACCAGGAAGGTGTAAGGTAACTATTTGGACGGCCAGGAAGTGCCACCTAATTTAGACCGGAACCCAGTGGGAGAGGCATCCACAGGGACCGTACTCTCCTTCCCCTACCACCAACCTCTCCGAAGGACTTACGGACCCACATGTTTAACGTGATCGTATTCCGCGTGAACACGGCGGCACGGGAATCGAACCCGGGCCTACCGCTAACTTCCCGCGCGCTAATTTACAATTTAAAATTACCATATGCTAAGCTCTTAATTCCATCATCCTCATTCCATCATTCCATCATTTAAAATATCCATAAATGTAAAATATCCATCGTTCCATCATTTTAAATACCCATAAAATTAAAATATCCATTTAAAACATCCACAAATTAAAATATCCATTTAAAAAATCCATATCGTTCCATCATTTAAAATATAAATATAATAATTTCTGCAATACATATGCTAAGCTCTTAATTCATTTAAAACCGGAAGCGCGGGAAACAGAAAGCAAACACTAATTCGGTTTTTATTGTCCTACCCATCGCTATGCATATTCAGAACCGTGACGTCACCTCCACCTAGACACGAACCGGCGCCATTAAAACGCGTGCTTGGGGAAAGGGCGATGGGAAATGGGAACTTCTTTCAGCCGCCGATGAATTTTAAAATCATGACTTCTTTAAAATTCCGATCCAGCGGCCAATTTTAATTATTTCTTGACCAGATTGGGCTTGTAAGAAAGCCAGATGTTGGAGCGTTCGAAAAATGTAAATTATTTGTCGAAATTATGAGTACTTTTTACAATGCGAGAATTTAAAAACCAAAAATCGTTTTTTTAACTAAAACTGACTTTTGTTTTAAAATCTTTAAAAAATATTAGAAATCGAAATTGAGATTTGAAATTGATATATTTTTACTCGCAATTGCCTGCTCTTTCCTGTGGTATGATTTGTTTTTTTCTACGATGTCTGGATCGTGGAGAAAAAGGGGCAAAAAACGGTCGAAATCGCATAAAACATTAAATAACAAAAAAAAAATAATTAAAATTTTAAAAATCGGTTTTCACGTGTCCCCTTCCCACCCCCACCCCGGGTCTCCGATTGCCAAATTTCGTCGGATAAATATAATAAATTCATCCGATGTATACAACACATATGCTAAGCTCTTAATTCATGTAAAACCGGAAGCGCGGTCTCCGTCGAAAGGGTGGAAAACCTTCTGCGGAAGAAAACGCGGTTTGCCAAGAAATTCAAAATCCTTAGTTCATTAAAATCGCGATTCTGTGGATATTTATAATTATTTCTTGACCAGATTGGGCTTGTAAGAAATTCTGATGTCCCAGCTTTCTAAAAATGAAAATTATTAGTCGAAATTATGAGAACTTTTTACTATGCGAGAATTTAAAAACCAAAGTTCGTTTTTTTGAGCCAAAAGTGGCTTTTGTTTTAAAATCTTTAAAAAATATTAGAAATCGAAGTAGAGATTTGAAATTGATATAGTTTTACTCGCAGTTGCCTTCTCTTTCCGGTGGTGTGATTTGTTTTCTTCTACAACGTCCGGATCGTGGAGAAAAAAGGGCAAAAAACGGTCGAAATCGCATAAAACATTAAATAACAAAAAAAAGTTAAAATTTTAAAAATCGGTTTTCACGTTCATCTGTCAGACCTCATGAACAAAGTTAAAATATTTTCCGCAGAATGTATGTATTGTGTACGTATATGTATGTGTGTTCATATGTATGTATTTCTCTATGTGTGAACTTATATGTGTATATTGAACTTATATGTGTCTTTGTCTATGTGTGTGCATATATGTATGTCTATGTGTGCGAATATATGTACAGGGTGATTATAAAAAAACTTTGCCGATATATGAGCCCCTAGCGATCATACCGTTCAAGGAAACGGAAAGAAATTTTGGATGCAGGTATTTTAAGGTATACGCTCAAGAATGATGAGAAAAAACAACAATCCTGCTCTCACAGTTAGGGTTATAATGACCCAATTTCGAAATTTTCAAATGGCAACACCTACTTCTTTTTATTGGAATGTGATCGTCACAGTGAAAAACCATAAATGGCGTTAAAACGGTACCTGCAGCACGTAAAACGCCGACGCTAGGCAGAGACTAAGAAAAAGTGAAAAGAACCAATAAGAACAGACCAGCGACAGAAAAGCAAAACATTTTATTGTGTTTCACAAATTTTCCACGTGCCCGCCTTCACGCACGATGACACTTTCCATGTGACAGATGGTGTATAGAACTGGAGCGCATACCATAGTAAGAGGAATCTGTTGAACCTCACGTGTGATGGCATCTTTCAAATCAAATAGAGTTTGCGGATTTCCTGCATAGACTTCATATATCACCACAGCCAGAAATCCATTGAAGTGAGATCGGGAAACCTGGGTGGCCACGAAAACATCAAATAGCGGGAGATAATTCTGTCACCAAACTGTTGTGTCAATAAACGTTTCATAGAAGACCCCACATGTGGGGAAGAGCGATCTTGCATCCACACAACGTCAGATAGAGCATTTCGCTGTTGCAATTCATTAGCAAAATCTAAGCGTAGTTGGTTAGTACCCGCTTGCAACATCTGGGCACGCTGGAACCGATACGGAAACATGTGGAGAACCGACCGCAGAATCTTGCGGACCGTAGAATTTGGCAAATCCAGCACACGTGAAACACAGCGTACACTTGCAATACGACTTTTGGTTATCGTATCATGGACTTCTACAACAACCTCGCCAGGAACGGAAGGTCACTCAGGCCGTGATAGATCGCATGTGCAACAAGTTTCTTCAAATTTGCGTAACAAGTTCCGTACAGCTTGTACAGAACATGGGCCTCGTCGTAGCTGATGGTTTGTGCGGCAGACACGCAATGGCTCTGCGGTATTTTGCCCATTCAGGTAATAGAGCTTTACCATTTCACCTCGTTGTTTCACTGTAAGCGTAATATTGGTCAAGTCAAAGTGCAAGAAAACCAGCGGCACTCAAATCACAATGCATTTTTTGTCTCCTACGGCGATGACGTCAGCCATGGCGGTGTCTTACGCCGAACCAGGATATCTACATCACTTGATCTCTTCTTCTCCCTTCGAAGGAGATTCAGCAGGCTGGGTTCTAATCCGAACACACGGTGTGGAACGTGACGTCAATGGAACAGAAATTCGTGTTCTGGTGAACGCCACAGTTGTTTTCACCTTTTTCTTAGTATCTGCCTAGCGCAGGCGTTTTTCGTGTTGCATGTACCGTTTTAACGCCATTTATGGTTTTTACCGTAAAGATCATATTCCAATAAAAAAAAGTAGGTGTTTCCATTTTAAAAGTTCGAAATTGTGTCAATGTAACTATAACTGTAAGAGCAGGACTGTTGTTTTTTCACATTATTCTTGAGAGAAGTTGAGTGAGTTTTTTTCCGCGGTTAGCCGCGGAGGTAGTCGGTCGTATTGTGAAGCGCTTGTTTTGAAAGTTGAAAATGCGTATGTGAAGAGTGATGGGAAATGGAGAAAGCCGGTGATGGCTTTGGAGAAAGGAAAGCGGATAGTCAAGAAAGTTCTAACGAAAGGAAAGGAAAACGAAGTGAGGAATTGTGGTGTGAAAGGAATATTACAGGGGAAAAGAAACTCGACTTTGCGTTTGAGAATGGTGCCACGCAGGCACGTGTTGTTTTGATGAACGCAAGTGGAGGAAGAATACCAACTTCAAACCCGGTAGAATTTAAAAAGGAAATAATTACTACAGTGGGAAAAGAAGAGGCGGTAATCCGAGTGGACATCACCAGGAAAGGAAATTTGGCAATTACAGTAAACAACAAAGTCAGTGCAAACAACTTATTGGAAAAAAACAATTTTGCGGAGTGGAAGTCAGTGCTATACTAATAGAGGACTCTATAAGCTCGAAATACATAATAAGGAACATAGACCCAGAGTTAAAATTAGAAAAAATAGCGGAAGAACTTGTGGAACAGGGGATTCAATGGAGTGAAATAACTAGATTTACAAAACCAAGAAGTGAGGAAAAAATCCCAATCATACTACTCAGAGAACTAGGGAAAATAAACAGAGAGGAAGTAAAGTTGGGATTTCTAAGAGTCAAAACATCAATATACATAGAGAGCCCAAGGATCTGTCAAAAGTGCCTGAAATTCAATCACTATAGGCATGAATGCAAAGGGAAATTAGCATGTAGAGTATGCGGAGGTGAACACGAAGTCCAGAACTGCCAAATTGAAATACCAAAGTGCTTCAGGTGCGGGGAAGAGCACGTAGCAACAAGCAAAAACTGCAAAGTTATACAAAAAGAGACAGAAATACAAAACACCATAAAGAAAGAAAACATACCATATAGAGAGGCAAGGAGTAAAGTTGAACAAAAAAAACATACGCAACAGCATGCAAAAAAGTAGCACAAGCTGAAAATTTAGAAGAGACAAGGGAAGAAGAAAAGACAGATAAACTAAAACAAACTATAGAAAACCTGAAAAATTTAAACCGGAAACTAATAGAAAACATTAAGGAAACAGAAAACTGAGAAATAGCAAACAGAGGAAACGTACAAGAGGATATAACATTGCTAAAGCAAGAAAATTCCGAACTAAGGGCGGAAATAGAAAGAGTCAAAAAAGAAAATGAAAAGTTTAAAATCACAATTGAGGCTCTCAAGAAAGAGTACGAAGACATAAAGGCTACAATAAAGAATCAAAAAACAGAGGAACAAACTGTCAGTGGAGGACCGGCAGAAACAGCAAAAATTAACAGCCGATCCAAACAGAAGAGGGTCGTTTCGTTTTCGGAGCAGGGGCTCTAAGCGAGACGGTTATCTTCTGTGGTGGTGCAGTTGCAGTTACTCAAAACTTAATACTCGTCGACATTTTTTATCCTGTTATCATAACTCTCCCTGTTTCGGGGTTGAAACCCAACCTTCCAGTAATTTAAAAGGAGATGAACTTTACAGACTTAAATGACCTTTTTCAAAGTGTGAGAGGAAAGGCTAAGTGCCATACCCTCTGAGTTTTAGCTCCTTGGAGCGAAATAGAATAGAATAGAGTATTCTTGAGAGCATACCTTAAAATATACCTACATTCAAAATTTCTTTCCATTTCCTTGAACGATAAGATCGCTAGGGACTCATATATCGGCAAAGATTTTTTATAATCACCCGGTATAAGTACTTGTGTGTGTGCGTATATGTGTTTGTCTCTGTTAGTGTGTAATATGAATATGCATTTTCCTGTGAAGTGTGGGTAAGCTAATTTGCAGTAAAGTGACAAACATCACATCTTAAAATTAAAACTTAAGTAGTATTGCAAACATTGTCGAAAATTTTATTATTAAATGTATTTTGCCATTAGGTGCATTATATTATTATTTTTAGTGTACTATTACCAGTCGAAATTTTTAATATGATATTAATGGGTTAAAAAATCCTTTTATGTGTATAAAATATAGGAAATGTAGGGTTAATGCATTTTAGCCTTAATCTAATAAGTTTTGCATAGTAGTAAAATTGTGATAAACTATATTGAAACCGAAAATAAATTTTATTTGTTTGTTTCTCATACTATTGAATACAAATAGTATTATTTTCCCCCAAATTTTCAAACTCAAGATTTTGTCGGTAAAGTATGTTTCAAGATTTCCTGAACAGAATTTAAACACTTAATTCAAGATGTTTGTCTGTGTGTATGCATATATGTATGTGCATTTGTCTCTTTGGATAGATGACTTAAGAACCCACCTCTGTGAAATTTCATTTATAAATATATTATGCAAAATATTGATCCACATTTAATAAAAAGAAATGGAGGGAAGGGGATTGATACTTCCGGGAAAATTTATTGAAAAAATTACATGGTGTGTATTGAAATAATGAAGAGCACTGCAAAATAGCAGAAAAAATTTAGAATTATGTGAAAATTATTAAACAACACAGTTATATGCAAATGCTTGAACTTTCGCAGTGAATGTAAATCCAGTTCTCTTTTCTATTTTCAAGAATCCTAATTTATATTGAGGTACTGTAGAAAATCATAAAATTATATTCATAAATTCCATATTATTCTAATATTTTAAAGTACAATTATGTCATTGCTAATGTTTACAAAGAACTTTAGAAGTATATATCAAATGTCGAAGCATTAATAAACATATTTTCTTTTCTTTTTTTTTCAAGGTAATTCGATTTATTTTTATTTCATTTGAACATTCGATTTATTTTTATTTCATTTGAATATTCGATTTATTTTTATTTTATTTTAATATAAATGTTTGCAATCCTGTAAGATGACACTCTTTAAATAACACTATAAATTTGTACAAAGTTATCAAGATACTACATTTTTATGAACGCATGCACAAAATATTTTTCTATCCTCATGATCCCAATTGTAATATGTACTCTACTTTTTGTATAAATGTATTAATATAAATGAATTTAATGTAAATAAATGTAATAAAGTTATATATTAAGAATAATTTTATTAATTTTGCAAATATGTAAAAGAAAGAAATGTTTGAATTTCTGAAATTTCATTTCATACAATTGCTTAATTTTTTAATCAAATTCACCTGATGACACAACCCATTACTAACGCATACAGATCATATTTATCATGTAGTGAACTGCTATATGTCATATACTGAAATGTTGTAAAAGCAGATAAATTAGGTATATGATTTATCTTTAAAAAATCAAGGCCAAAATGTAAGAGAAGTTACATTTATTATGCATTGATTTATTTTGAATTATATATATATATATATATATATATATATATATATATATATATATATATATAACTAAGAAAAAGTATGTAAAGATATGTAAAGGGGGATGCCAGATAAATTGCATATAAATGGCTGAGAGGGATAGCGACCTCTCATTCCCGTTTAAAGTACTTTTATGTCTAGACAACGCCCACGGAAACCAATGCAATATAATGGCAGGTCCCCGATATGTGCAAAATCGAAGGCACTAGAACGGAGACAGAAATGGAATAACGAGAGGTAGAACGTATAATGTCTATCTGACAACCTTACAATTCGGAATGTACAAAACACATCCTTAAGTAAACATTCTAACGCATGCGTATATCGTTATACACTGTTATGATGTCAAATTACCTATGTCTTGTCTAAAAGAGTATTCATCTTTAAAGAAGGAATTATAATGATGTTTAAGAAAATTACTCGGATAATATTTTTTATATGCTTCTTGCATGATTCTTCTGTTACTTGTGATACAATCATCTTTGAAAGTATTATTGTGGAGATTTCTTCTGAGGTGTCCTGTAATGATATTACGGAAAATATTCCTAGTCAAATTTGAATTCCATTCTATGATTTGGTTGATTTTCATATCAAAATTTTCTCGTTTATTGTATAACACCGTATGAATTCCTTTTATATTGTTGTATCTTATGGTGATGTCGAGGAAATTAACTTCGTCTTTTTTAGTATTATGGTTCTTGATCAGTTCCAGTTCCTGGGGGTAAAAGCTAAAATCAAATTCAGGAGTATGCAAGTATCGTCCTAATAGCACATCGTCCACGAATCTATAATATGGTATTTCATATAATATATGATTACCTCTTTCAAAATATGATAAATATATGTCTGCTAAGATTGAAGAGCAACCCCCGCTCATAGGGATGCCATTAATTTGTTGATAAAATTATTTTCCATTATACAGCACGTTTTCGTATAAAACCAATTTGATAAGATCCAAATACCTACGATACGTGATCACATTTTTGAGATTGTATTCTTCGTGCACCAAAAGTAGTATGGCATGTAGTTTTGAAAGGTCGATGTTGTTAAAAAGGTCACGGAAGTCATAACTTGCGAACTGTATATCTTTATTGCAGAATTTTAGACGTTTTATGACTTCATTGCTGTTTTTAATCATTATAGAGTTTTGTAGTAATAAAGCTTTAAATACAGGTTTAAGGATATATAGTAATTTCCGGTTAGCTAACGTTAAATATGAATTACATCCCACTGTTACAGTACGGAATTTTACAGGTTTTTTATGTAGTTTTGGGATGAGTACCAGATATGGGAAAGACACTGATTTTAAATTAATGCCGATTCTTTTGTATAATGCTTTGATCTTATTTGACATTACTGCAATATTATATGGTAAATGTTTATACATAGTAGGTTCCATGTAAGATTTCTGCAATGTTTCAAGGTAATAAGTTTTGCAGGTAAATGCGTAATTTGAAACCACTTTATCCGTATATGTGATCACGAAACGATCTTGAACGTCCTTGATAGAACTAGGAACAAGGGATCTTGGCTTAGTTTTAAGTTTTCTATGATATTCATTGATAAATCCATTTAGGATATAGTATTTCCATTCTCCGAAGGCCGTGATAGGTAAACTATATTTAATTGCCATTTTGTAAATAAAAGTATCCAGATCAAGATTAAATTCTTCTTTGACGTGGTTATATTCCTGGTTACGGAATTTTGTACCTTTTTCAAACAGTTTTCTTAATTGTACATCTTCAATCACTGCAAGATTACCTGTAATTATATGATCATGGTACACATCTCGAAAAGTACTGTTTTGACAGTTACATACCATTGAATCGTATAAAGATATATTTTTACTTAAGTGATTATAATTGTACAACATCCTCCCATTGGGACGTACGAATCGGTATGTGAGCTTAACTTTGATGTTAGTTATAGGTATCAATTTATTTAATTGATTAAGCATTAACTTAATAGGTATACTTTCATGAGTTTTATTTTTGAAGGTGGTAACAAAGTATTCTATAAGATCTTCTTTTTGGGGATGATTCTGCAAGTCAATATTAAATTTTTTTGCTCTCAATTTCACAAAATCTAGCAATATGCCAAAATTATGAGTTAAGTCATTATTAGTTCTTTGATCCAACGATGTTATATGATCTATGATGAATTCCCAAATTCGAGGCAAGTATTTAAGTCTGATTCCATACACCATATTCTTAATCCAATTGTATTTGATATAAGGATTATTGTTGAATAAGTCCATTAAATTTTTTAAGTTTGTAAGAGTATCTTTATAACTAATATATCTTTTTCTTCCGCCACGTTTCCACCTAGAGGTTTTTCGTTGATATAATGTGCTTGAAATAGGGAGTGAATTTTCTTTTTTACAGTGTTCTATATTATAATTCTCTTTGAATATGGCAGTATTTAATCCAAAAGGGAATGCCGAACCAAATTGCATAATATGTGTACATTCCCACCATAAACGTTCTTGAAGATGAGGTACTATATCCAAAATTGTTACCACAATATTAGAGAAATCATGGATGTGATAATGTTTTAGTTCGATATTTGTAGTAGGAGGATCCTGATTAAGACTTTTTTTGATTTGGTTTCTGTGCAAATTAATACGCAAGTGTAATGGATTCTTGGTTTGTCCTATGTACAATATGTTGCATTTGCAACATTTTATGCAATAGATTACATTGAAAGTCTTGCAGAACAAATAGTGGCTCGTAGAATTTTGTCCAATCTGTATGGGATTAGCGCTTGGGCATAACTTGCATTTACTTGAAAGACATTTTCTGAATCTGAAGTTTCTTAAATTGTAAAAGTGGTTATAGTCTATATCAAAAAATGTAGATCCATTTTGGATCGTGTCCGATGATTTCACAACATCAATATTAATATTTTTAGTTGTCACATTTTGATCTGAATTTTTATCCAAAGGTTTGAAAAATTGCGTAATCGAAGACATCCAAGACAATCTATAAAAAGCAGCAGGCTAACTAAAATCACAATAAGGGTAGCAGGCTATCGATAATACAAATACCCTTATAATGTATCACCGGGCATATATTCAAATTAAATTAAATTAATTCCACAATGAATATGTTTGCCAGACGCTAATATGTATTATGTACTCATTCATGTTTATCAAAAGTTTTACTCTTATTGAGGAGTGTGAAAAGAATATCGAATAACATATGAACATCCTTCCATTTGAAATAGATTATGAACATCCTTCCATTTGAAATAGATTATAAACATCCTTCCATTTTAAATAGATTATGAACATCCTTCCATTTGAAATAGATTATGAACATCCTTCCATTTGAAATAGATTATGAACATCCTTCCATTTGAAATAGATTATGAACATCCTTCCATTTGAAAATATAAGTACATATTAAAAAATTACTTTCCGCCGTAAATCTTCAAACAAGGATTGAAAATTCTCATAGTGTCTTCCATAGATTCCAATGTGACAATTTTATAATTTTTAAACTTTTTTTATATATTTTCCAATATTAAAACTTTTTTTGTAGATTATTAATAACATATAAATTCCATTCCATGGAAAGTCGTCTTATAGTAAATTCTACTTTAAATGTAAATGCGTCTTATAGTAAATTCTACTTTAAATGTAAATGCGTTCATAAAAAATTTAAAATGTAAAGTGGAGTATAAAATCAGTCATATGAAGTACATGTTAAAATTTTTTTCTACCACACTATACAACACATATAAATAACATTGAAGATTCCCACGTATTGCAATCAAAACACATACCTTTGGATAAATGACTTAAGAACCCACCTCTGTGAAATTTCATTTATAAATATATTATGCAAAACATTGATCCACATTTAATAAAAAGAAATGGAGGGAAGGGGATTGATACTTCCGGGAAAATTTATTGAAAAAATTACATGGTGTGTATTGAAATAATGAAGAGCACTGCAAAATAGCAGAAAAAATTTAGAATTATGTGAAAATTATTAAACAACACAGTTATATGCAAATGCTTGAACTTTCGCAGTGAATGTAAATCCAGTTCTCTTTTCTATTTTCAAGAATCCTAATTTATATTGAGGTACTGTAGAAAATCATAAAATTATATTCATAAGTTCCATATTATTCTATTATTTTAAAGTACAATTATGTCATTGCTAATGTTTGCAAAGAACTTCAGAAGTATATATCAAATGTCGAAGCATTAATAAACATATTTTCCTTTTCTTTTTTTTTCAAGGTAATTCGATTTATTTTTTTTTTCATTTGAACATTCGATTTATTTTTATTTCACTTGAATATTCGATTTATTTTTATTTTATTTTAATATAAATGTTTGCAATCCTGTAAGATGACACTCTTTAAATAACACTATAAATTTGTACAAAGTTATCAAGATGCTACATTTTTATGAACGCATGGACAAAATATTTTTCTATCCTCATGATCCCAATTGTAGTATGTACTCTACTTTTTGTATAAATGTATTAATATAAATGAATTTAATGTAAATAAATGTAATAAAGTTATATATTAAGAATAATTTTATTAATTTTGCAAATATGTCATAAAGAAATATTTGAATTTCTAAAATTTCATTTCATACAATTGCTTAATTTTTTAATCAAATTCACCTGATGACACAACCCATTACTAACGCATACAGATCATATTTGTCATGTAGTGAACTGCTATATGTCATATACTGAAATGTTGTAAAAGCAGATAAATTAGGTATATGATTTATCTTTAAAAAATCAAGGCCAAAATGTAAGAGAAGTTACATTTATTATGCATTGATTTATTTTGAATTATATATATATATATATATGTGTGTGTGTGTGTGTGTGTGTGTGTGTGTGTATGTATAAGGATTAAAAATGAAAGCAGAATGAAAGCAGAATTTACAGCATAGAATTTTAGAAACAAACAAAGAACCATCTGGAAACGAAGTTTTATGATCTTCAAATAAAAAATGTTTAGCAATTAATAGAAGTATGTGTACTGAAGAGATTTGCTCAATTATTACCTACTTCTCACTAACAATATGAACAAAATGTTATCTATCGATATAATTATGTTTTATGATAAAAAAAAAACTGAAATATTAATTAAAATAGTTTGAAATCATTTTCTACAATGATAATATGGAAAAGAAAACAAAAACAACCGTAGCAAAATGTGAAAATAAATGTGTAAGAAAAGAAAATGTTGCAGAATCTTAATCCACGCATTTTGAACCTGTATATTTCAAAGATTTAAAAATACGTAGATTAAGATTCTGAAAAAATGTTATGTATAACAATGAATAAACTACCATAATGGCACACTTTTACAATTTTCTGAAACTGTTACAATACGCCGTTCAAGCGCCAACGTGCCAAATCTGGTGGTCATTTGCAGAATCGAAGGGGGAGTTTCCGGGACATACTGGCCATGCTTTTAAGATAGCTAAACAAAGAAAAGTCTACTTTTGGAGAAAAGCCTTTCTTATATAAACGATTGTGGGAAAATTGTCAGGAGTTAAAATGCAAAAGTATTACAAAAAGTACCATATCTTGTGAATGGAACAAACTAGATCCACGAGAACGAAGTTAACACATTTATCGCAGAATATCACATATGAAAAGTGGACATATTTCACAATAGTTAATATTAATTTTATGGGATTTTATTGATATATTTATTTGAATAACGTCAATATCTCGAGAACAATTCATGCTTGTGTTCTAAAGTTTATGTCAATCGTTTACTAATAAAAAATTATACAATAAATAATTAATTAAGTGACATTATTGAAAGTTCTGATTTTTTAATGATTTTTTTAATATCTCATTAAACAATTTGGGAGTCTTCTGAATATTCGATTGCTTTTAAAATCAATAAGCTTTCAGTATTCTCTCATTGTAATTTTTGTACCAAACTTCGTTCAAAACGCTTTATTCGTGCCTAAAATTTCGTCCCGCACAGACTGAAGGACACACACAGACATCCCCTCAAAAGCATTCGATTCGAGTTCAGTGATGTTTGAAACGTGCTCTTGAATCTAAAACTCGAATTCAAATTTTCGACAACGACACAATGCTTTTCCTATACATTATACTATGTATATAGGGAAAGTCAAAGAGAATGTGCTTTAAATATATATATTTTAGTCAAAACAGATGAAAATTGAGCTTTCCCGTATGGATATTATTCATAATTAAAAGGCGCAAATAAAAAGAGCCTGGAAGTCCTTGAATGCTACATTTCAGTTTAGAATGTTATATGTAAAAGGTCAAAATCTGATGTAATCTCTGAAATTTTCTGTTATAAAGTATAATGAAAGTTGAATATATAACATCGAATTTTATCCTCTTTATATAATTCTAAACTAAAATGTAACATTTAATGACTTCCTGGCTCTTTTTTAATTTCCCATAATGAAAACCTAAATAGTTTCTAGTTTCAGTCTTTCACATGGTTCAAACGCTCTAGTGGTCAGAGGGTTGGGCATCAAAAGCGCTGAAATTTTGGTAATGAGTTCTGTCCTCACCTCAAACACAGTGCTTTTTCTCGATTACAGTTTTAAATAATTAAAATACAATGTTGTCAGGGTAATATATTTTGTGGGTTCTGCCCCATATTTATTCTAATCACCAATCTAGTGCAAGGTTTATATATTTAAGTTAATATAAAATTGCAACGTTAGTTGTAGCTCCGCTGTAACAGCGTGAAGTGAACGTTTTTGTCGAGGATTCTGTTCCCCTCAATTGTTTGCCGTATTTTTTCAGATTATTTAAACGGACATATTAAAATGTTATTTTCGGTTCAAATCAGATAGTGATTTATCATTTCACGAGTGGATATTTTTCATCATTAGAAAAAAAACAAATGAAACAGTATGTCCTTGAATTCTAAATTTCAATTTAGAATTTTATATGTAAGAGGTTAAAATCTGTGTAATCTTTGCAATATTCTATTATAAAAAGTGTAATGAAACTTGGATGTAGCATCTGATTTTATCCTCTTTATATAATTCTAAAGTAAAATATAGTATTCAAGGGCTTCCTGGCCTTTTTTATTATTTTTTCATAATGAAAACTTAATAAATCCCAGTTTCAGTCTCTCTCGTGATTTCAGCGGTCTAGTGGTTAAAGAGTGGGGCACCGAAATGTTGATTGCGAGTTCTGTCCTCACCTCAAACGTAGTGCTTTTTATGAATTACATTTTAAATGATAAATACACAATGTTGTTAGGGCACTATATTCTTTGTGGGTTCTGACCCAGATTTATTCTAATCGTTAATCCAGCGAAAACTTTATATAGTTAAAGTAATATAAAATTGCAACGTCAGTCTTAGCACCGCGGTAACAGCATGAAAAAACGTTTTTATCGATGATTCTGTCTCCCACAGATTTTAGCGGTAAGTTTCCGGATTATTTAAACGGACATATTAAACTGTTAGTATCGGTTTAAATCATATGATAATTGAGCATTTCCAGTGCGGATATTTGTTAAAAATGAAAAAAAAAAAAGAGTCACGAAGTCCTTGAATGCTACATATCAATTTAGGGAATGCTACAATCAATTTTTTTTTTGTTCAAGGGCTTCCTGGTTCTTTTTTTTTATTTTTTCATAAAGAAAATTTAAATAGTTCCCATTTCCAGTTTATTTCGTTGTTCAAATGGTATAGTGATTAAAGAGTTGTACAAAGACGTGCAGATCTGTTGATAGCGTGTTCTGTCCTCACCTCAAACGTAGTGCTTTTTCTGAATTACATTTTAAATGATAAATACACAATGTTGTTAGGGCACTATATTCTTTGTGGGTTCTGACCCAGATTTATTCTAATCGTTAATCCAGCGAAAACTTTATATAGTTAAAGTAATATAAAATTGCAACGTCAGTCTTAGCACCGCGGTAACAGCATGAAAAAACGTTTTTATCGATGATTCTGTCTCCCACAGATTTTAGCGGTAAGTTTCCGGATTATTTAAACGGACATATTAAACTGTTAGTATCGGTTTAAATCATATGATAATTGAGCATTTCCAGTGCGGATATTTGTTAAAAATGAAAAAAAAAAAGAGTCACGAAGTCCTTGAATGCTACATATCAATTTAGGGAATGCTACAATCAATTTTTTTTTGTTCAAGGGCTTCCTGGTTCTTTTTTTTTATTTTTTCATAAAGAAAATTTAAATAGTTCCCATTTCCAGTTTATTTCGTTGTTCAAATGGTATAGTGATTAAAGAGTTGTACAAAGACGTGCAGATCTGTTGATAGCGTGTTCTGTCCTCACCTCAAACGCAATGGTTTTCCAATTACAATTTTAAATAGTAAATGAGATGATGTTGTCAAGGTAATAGATTTTGTGGGTTCCGCCTCAAATTTATTCTTGTTACCAAAATTGTGAAGTTTTATATAGTTAAAACACAATGCATCTGTAGCGACGTTCGTAGCACAACGGTAAGGACCCCCCGTAACAGCGTTTGAGCGCCTTTTTATTGTCTAGGGTTCTGGCCCCTGTAATTTTAGCCTTCTTTTTCCAGATTATTTAAACGGACATGTTAAAATGTTAGTATTGGTTCAAATTATATGATAATAAAGCATTTCTTCTGTGGATATTCGTTAAAAATGAGGGAAAAGGAGTCAAGAAGTCCTTGAACACACCAATTTGGAATGCTACAATTGATTTTTTATTCAAGGGCTTCCTGGCTCTTTTTTTTCATAATGAAAATTTAAATAGTTCCCAGTTTCAGTTTATTTCGATGTTCAAACGGTCTAGTGGTTAAAGAGTTATGCAACGACTTTCAGATCTGTTGATAGCGAGTTCTGTCCTCAAACGCAATGGTTTTCCAATTGCAGTTTTAAATAATAAATAAACAATGTTTATATATTTTATGGGTTCTACCTCAAATTTATTCTTATCGTCAATATTGTGAAAGCTTTATATATTTAAAATAAAATACATTTGCGACGACGTTCGTAGCACGGCGGTAAAGATTCACATAACAGCGTTTGAGCTCATGTTTTTGTCGAGGGTTCTGTCCCCTGCAATTTTAGCTGCATTTTTTCAGATTATTAAAACGGGCATGTTAAAATGTTAAATTTAAATATACCAAAATCAAAGTTTCGGTCGTCACCCCCTTAGCCGAGAGGTCTGGGGCGTCAAGTTGCGGGGCTTTAGGCTTCGGGTTCTATTCCTGTCTGGGAATAAGGGATTAGATTGTAGTGTTAGAAAATAACGGGTATTAACGCGTTCCGGTGGGGTTGAATGCGGGAAAGAGGAATTAGGGGTTCTTGTTTAGACCTGTCATCTTAAGTCTTATATTCCTTACTAAAATTTCTTACTTCCTGTCTTATATTTCTTACTAAATTATCTGCACGAGATGGAGGACGAGCGGTGGTTGAGCTCCACCGTTGCTGGTGGGGTTTCTCTTCGGGCCTGCTGGCTTCGGTGTCGGGCTCTCACCCTTCCTCGTCCAAAATTCGTGCAGGGCTTGTTTTGCACCACGTGACTGCTGTTAACGAAGTCCCGAAATTGTATGCATTTTTTGAAATAGTGCATCTCTTTCTTCCCTTCGTTTTAGGGAATAAAGAATGACGTCACTTCCGGTACGTCACTTCCGGTACGTCATTTCCTTTAACGTCACTTCCGGTACGTCACTTCCGGTGCGTCACTTCCGGTCAAGTAATAATAAAAATGAAATACATTTTATTAATGGCAGGTAACAACATTCTTCTGAATGTTTTTTTGAGTATAGCCCAAATGGCAAAACGTTTAAATGCCGGTGGATGGACTCGAACACGCAACCTCTGGAATAGTAAACGGACAACATGACCACTGAGCCAGCCAGAACGCATTTGAATGATACTGATTATTCTAATTAAACTTAACGAAGAGACAAATCAATAAAAGAACAGATACCAAAATGACTCGAATTGCTATACTCATAGCAAGTGGATGGGATTAGACCCACAACCTCTGAAATTGGAGACAGAGAACAAGACCACTACGCCATTCTTGTCACACAGGAAGAATCCTAATTAATATATATAAACCTTACAAGGGGACAAGTAAGGAAAAGCACAAATACCAAAATGACATCGAACCCACAGCCTCTAGAATGGAAGAACTGTTACCTGACCACTGAGCCAGCCAGTTCACTTACCGAAGATCCTGATTAAGCTATTTAATCTTAATGAAGACTGATCAAAAAAATTACAAAACCAAAACAAATCGCTATACTCAATAGGAGAACATGGGCTCGAACCCACAACCTCTGGAATTGGAAACGGACAACATGGCCACTGAGCCAGCCGGAACGCATTTGAATGATACTGATTATTCTAATTAAACTTAACGAAGAGACAAATCAATAAAAGAACAGATACCAAAATGACTCGAATTGCTATACTCATAGCAAGTGGATGGGATTAGACCCACAACCTCTGAAATTGGAGACAGAGAACAAGACCACTACGCCATTCTTGTCACACAGGAAGAATCCTAATTAATATATATAAACTTAACAAAGGGACAAATAAGGAAAAGCACAAATACCAAAATGACATCGAACCCACAGCCTCTAGAATGGAAGGACTGTTACCTGACCACTGAGCCAGCCAGTTCACTTACCGAAGATCCTAATTAAGCTATTTAATCTTAATGAAGACTGATCAGAAAAATTACAAAACCTAAACAAATCGCTATACTCAATGGGAGTAGATGGGCTCGAACCCACAACCTCTGAAATTGGAAACAGAGAACAAGACAGCTGAGCCATTCTTGCCTCGAACAAAAAATCCTAAGTAATCTATTTAAACTTAACTGGGGAACTAATAAGGAAAAGCACAAATACCAAAATGACTCAATGGTTTCGAACCACAGCCTCTGGCACGGCTGGAATATTACTTGACCACTATGCCAGCCAGCTCGCATACCAAAAATCCTAATAAACCTATTTTAACTTAAGGGCGACACGAACGGTGATCAGAAAAATCATAAAATTTAAAGAACTCATTATACTCAATGCGAGTCTCGAACCCACAACTTCTGAAGTTAGAAACAGACAACATGACCACTGAAGAACCCCCATCACATACCGAAGACCTTAATTAATCTATTTAAACTTAACAGAGAGACTAATAAGAAAAAGCGCAGACACCAAAAGGACTCAATGGTCTCGAACCCACAGCCTCTGGAAAGGGAGAAGTATTACCTGAGCCAGCCATTTCACTTACCGAAGATTCTAATTAACCCATTTAAACTTAACTGAGAGTGATAAGAAAAATCACAAAACCTAAACAACTCGCTATACTCAATGCGAATGGGTGGTCTCGAACCCACAACCACTGAAATTGGAAACAGACAACATGACCACTGAACCTGCCAGTTTACATGCAGGAAATTCTAATTAACTTATTTAAATTTAAAGGAAAGGTTGACCAAAAAATAACGAAAACCAAAACGATTCAAATCGCTACACTCAATGGGTCGAATGGGGTCGAACCCACAGTCTCTGGAAACAGACAGCATAGATACTGAATCAATCAGCTCACATGCAAACGAACTTTATTAATCTAATTAAACTTAACGGAGAGACATTTCAGAAAAAGTTCAGATAACAAAAAAATTCAATAGAATCGTACCTACAGCCTCTGGAATTGGAGGAAAACAACATGACCAATAATCCAGCCAGTTCATATACTGAATACCCTAATTAATATATTTAAACTTTAAGGAAACACCGATCAGAAAAAGCACAGAAAAAAACGAATCAGCTCGAAATACTCGATGCGAGCGAAGGGACTTGAACTCACAGTCTCTGTAATTGGAAACCGACAACACAACAACTATGCCAACCAGTTCATACGTCAACTATCCTAATTAATATTTTTAAATTTAAAGGAGAGCCTCATAAAAGATGGTCAAAAACCAAAACGACTCCTCTCGCTGTACTGAATGTAAGGGGATGGACTAGGACCCACAAAGTCTGGAAATGGAAACAGACAGCATGATAACTGAGTCAGCCATTTCACATTTCGAATATCCTAATTAATGAGACCCAAGTCAGAAAAGACACAAAAACCAAAAATCTCAACTTGGAATACTCAATACCAGCGGATGGACTCGTACTCACCGAAATTGGAAATAGACATCATAACATCTGAACCAGCCAGTATACAGTCAATACAGCGTAATTAATTTATTTAAGCTTAAAGGACTGGCTGATCAGAAATAGCACAGAAATCAAAACGACTCAACTCGTTATACCCAATGTGAAGTAATAGCCATGAATCCACAGCCTCTGTAATTGGTAACAGATAGCATGACCACTCAGCCAGCCAATTCACATACCGACGGTCCTTATTAATATATTTAAACTTAAAGCACAGAAACCAAAACGATTGAACTCGCTCTAGTCAATGTAAGTGGTTGGATTCAAACCCACAACCTGTGGAACGAGAAAGAGACAAGAGGGCCATTGAGTCAGTCAATTCACATACCGAATATATTAAATAATCTATTTAAAGACGACTGATCAGAAAAAGAACAGAAACCAAAACGACTAAACTCAATGCGAGTGCATGGAATCGAATCCAAAGCCTCTGGAATTAAAACCAAACAATATGACCACTGAGCCAGCAACTTCACACGGAAAATAACCTAATGAATATTATTTAAATTTAAAGGATACGCCGGTCAAGAAAAAGAGCAGAAGACAACGCAACTGAACTCACTATACTTAACGCGAGTGGATGAATCAAACCCACAACCTCTGGAATTAAAAGCCGACAACACGACCACTGAGCCAGCCATTTCACGTACCGAAGATCCCAATTAATCCATTTAAACTTAACTATACTACATACAAGTGAATCGACTCAATCCTACAGCCTGTATAATTGGACACAGGCAAAACAACAGGTGAGTCAGCCAGTTCACTTTCCGAATATCCTAATTAATTTATTCAAACTCAAAGAAGAGACGGATCAAAAAAGGAATAGAAACCAAAATCGCTACATTCAACACGCGTGGGTGGACTCGAAACAACGGCATCTAGAATTGAAAACAGGACCGCTGAGCTAGTCAATTCGTATACCGAATATATTAATTAATAAATTCAAAGACGATTGGTCAGTAAACGAACAGAAACCGATACGACTGAACTCAATGCGAGGGGACTCTAACTCACAGCTTCTGAAATCGGAAACAGACAACTTGACCGCTGAGCCAACCAGTTCATACAGAGAGAATCCTAATTAATCCATTTAATCTTAAAAGAAAGACTAATTAGAAGGAAAACTGAAACCAAAACGACTCGACTCACTGTACTCAACAAATAGGCTCTAGATTCAGATGAAGACAGTTTGACCACAGATCCAGCCATTTCACATACCGGATATCCAAATTACTCTATTTGAATTTAAGGGTGAGACTGATCAGAAAAAGCGCACCTTCTAAAATCACGAAATCCACGGAATGTAGGAAAAAAATATTTCGTGAGGATAGAACTCGCTACTAATAGATCTGCGTATTCGCAGCGAACACTTTAACCCAGACCAGCACTAGGCCATTCGACACACGAATAAAATTGAAGGAAGTATTTATAGTTTCATTGTAAAAAAAATGAAAAAACGAAACAAGAAATCCTTGAATGCTTCATTTTAGTTTAAAATTATATATAAAGTGATTAAAATCAGATGTAATACATATTTCAAATTTTTAATAGAAAATTGGAAATATTATTTTAATTTCCTTATATACATAGTATAATCTGATGTGGGCAGCACTGTTGTGATAACTTTCCATATATAATGCAATAATTTTATTTATTTCACAGTGAAAAAATGATGTATAAGATCCACGGCACAATATTTTTAACGTTAAATTGTACATTTGGCGCTTTTCCGGATGACAACACGTAAAATTATTTCAATGTATCAAATTAACTTATACTTCACGCAAGTCTGAATTGACAATTATCAGTATTGATAATTCAATAATTAATATAATCCATATATTAAAATATTTTAATAATTAATTCATCAATTTGGCGTCATTTTCGTTAACTTTGAGTCATTTTTGCAATTTTGACGAAATTTTCATCAATATGGGACGAATGTTGGAGATATTTCGCTAGATTATTCGCTACTTTGCCAAATGTACCTCCAAGAGTTACAGATAAATTAAGAAAAGAGCATTTCTTATAATCTAGAAGGTATGCCCGTCGTGTTGAAGACCCAGACCGTCCGACTCATCCAAAGGACTCGAGTAACTGCTTGGACGGCCGGGTATGCCAGTCGTGTGACGGAATTCAAAATTTGCAAAACATTACCTCCAATTAACATCATTTTTATCAACTTGTCGACATTTTTAGCACTTTTGCGACATTTTCGTCAATTTGGTAATATTTAAAAAGTCGCCATGTTGTCAACATCCCGACAAATTTATCGCCAAGCGTTACAGACGAACGGACGGAGAAATGGGTTATTCTTATAGTAGATTCTTGTATTCTTTCCAAAATTTTGAATTTTCATCAATTAGTTGTCACTTTCATTGATTTAACGTCATTTTTATCAATTTGGAGGCATTTTTGTCATTGCGGCAACATTTAAAAAGAAAGTCTCCAAGTTGGCGATATTCCGCCAAAATTTCGGCAAGCTTTACGGACGGTAAAATAAGCTATTCTTATAGTAGTACATTACTATTGGCAAAATATTAGGCGTCAAGATACCAAACTATTACCCAAAATATTCCAGCTAATCTGAAACAGGATTGGCTCAGTATTGAAACAGGATCCGGTTTCAGATTGGCTAGACTGTTCTTCATACTGCTTTCTGATTTGCTCTCTCATATGAGCTCTTAATCCAGGTCTTGGTATATAAATCCCTCTGTGTTTTCTATTTGTGCCCATTCCGTTTTGTTTTAACTTGAGTTATGTTAATTTCCTTGCACTGACGAAGGTAATCCAGCATATCTTCAAAACAGCTGCATACTGTATTACTGTCTTATTTGTGTTTAAACACGTTGCTCAAGTTCGCCTTACAAATGTTTGTTAAGTAAAATATCGTCATTTTATTAACAGAACTGACGTCAGGGAAATTTTCTGAAATGATATATTCACAAATTTCAATACCTGGCAAATAATTATTTTCTTATCCTGTTGTTACTTTCCATATAATATTTAGCAAGAAAAACCAGGGCGGAATGCAGTAGATAACGGTAGAAGCAAATTTTGAACGTATAAATGATTTTAAAGTATAAATAAAACATGGTTTTCTAACTTAATCATTATCTGACTCTTATATTTTACATAATATTAATATAATATCATTACAATTCACGTTTTTCTAGACTATTTTAGAACCATTACGTTCTACTAAATGTATTCCAAATAGTATTTATTGCTTTTTCTTCTTAATGGCAACACTGGATTTTATCTTCTGAGTGGCAACAGTTGATTTGAATTTTTCGCAACAATTCCTTGTGTTCCGAAGTACATGATTTTTTTCTCTGATAATTATTTGATTTCTTTATTATTTTTCAACCTTTTTATGCTTGTCGGCTGAGAATTTGGAGTCCATAGTTATTAACTATCTCCAAATTTATAAACAAGCGTATTTCTAGGTTAATTTGGCTAGCCTTGACGAAGAATCTATTCTGAATTAAACTCCATCTTAAGCTTAGGGTTATTTCATCTTATAGGCATAATTGCCTCGTTTTGTCTATGTCAATGATACTCATCATTGTTTTATGCTGTTTCTTTATTGAATGATTGCTATTGGTGATTGTTTCATATATATATATATATATCCTTTTTTTATCTAATTCTTGATTGTTGCATTTTTGTACTTTAATATGTCTTATGATGGATTAGAATGTCAATGTGCGTCCGCTTGAATTTTTTTTATGGAATTAATACTCTATGCACGACGTTAACGAACAGAAAATATTGGTTCCCATTTACAGTAGGGAATTGAGTTTTGAAGATGACGAAATAAAAATTTATTTTCTAAGTGAGATAAAAAAGAAAAAGGATGTTATATTTTATAAAATTAGAGAAAGAAATAAGTGCACATTCTGACGACATAAAGATCTGATGAAATATGCAAAATAAACTAATTTAAATGTTTCATTCGGTCTGAAAGAACACTGAAATATTAATAAAATTTTTAAACAAAAACATTAATGAGGATATTTTAAATTTAACGCTATTATAACATAAAAAATTGAATCACGGCGTTTTCGTCATCAAATAAAACTATAAATGGAGCCACCAATCCAAAGAACAATTTAAACCAATCGAAAAAGTTGTATGCCACTCGTGTGAAAGTCGCGCGCTTTGTCTGTTCTGACGAAGAAGGCTCTCTTTTGGTTTCGAAATCGGTCAGCACTATAATTTTGTTTCTTATGCTGCGTTTAATGAAGTAATTTATTTCCAATACATTAGCAGCAGTTTGAACTGTACGTATAACCGAATAAATGTTTTAGTTTTAGCAATGTGAAATAGATGGCGCTACCAAATAAAATTGACTACTATAGGATCGCATTTCAACTATTAAATTGATAACTTTTAAAGTAGTTCGAATTTAAAATAATCTCTATGAGGCGTTTCCTTTCGGAGGGTGGAAGTACCTCTGTACTAAATTTCATAGTTGTGGGTCGCTTAAATTTTCGCTACGTGACCAATATATATATATATATATATATATATATATATATATATATATATATATATATATATATATATATATATATATATATACAGAAAGAAAATGTAGCCTGTAAAATTTAGAAGAAATTACAGAAACAAGATACGTTTTCAATTTTATTTTCACAATATAACGATACAAACACTTTATTTACCAATACAATTTATGAATACTTTTAAAAATATGATATGCCATTTATAAACACTCACAACACAGAAAAGCGTCACACAAGTTTATATGAGTTAATACAGCAGACTCGCTATATAGCGATCAATGATTTAGCGACTTACTGCAATATAACTACCGATTCAAAAGGTCTCTGGAGTTCTCCTATAGGTGCAATGCTATTATAATATCACTATATAACGAGATTTCTACCCAGATTGGGTAGAAATCTCATTATGGCGACCTTATGGAATATTGATCAGCAGATTTGATGCGCAAAGACTAATCATTATCCGCAGTCCCCAGGCAACAGAATTTATTTTCTTAGACATTCCCAGTGAAGAAAAGTTAGGCTACAGTAGCTTTGTTTATGCCCAGGAATATAATTTTGCTCTTCACCACCTGAGAGTAGACGCACCTGCAGGCAGTAAAACAACTTTTAACCCATACCTACTGAACAAAAAAACCAAAATCCCAGCATTTCCTAGAATTGAATCATATACCATTTTCCTTCCATTGTGGAATGAATGCAAACAAAAGCTGCGAAAATCTCATAAAGGGTTTCCGAGAATGTCAGCTGCTAGATTGCCCTCTCCGCTATTATTTCACAGTCATTTACTGAGGCTCTTGTCAAAATTGAAGACTCTGGAATAGACGGCAATGAATTTCACTCAGCTGCTGTGAATTAGAGCAATATATTTTATCTCAGTTTCCTATACTTTCACAAGTCTCTTAATTACGTTTTCCCTCAATTTTCCATGAGAGGGTGAAATTGGTATCCACTACTCCAGGACTCCGTATTCCTTGAACCTTGAATTACTGGATAGGCTCATGTACTGGTGTATCATTTCAATAGAGAACAGACGGCCGTCTGCAGCGTTTGCCACAAAAGATGCCTCCTCTATCCAAGACTTAGTACTCGGCGTTGTCCATTGAGACAAAAAAGAAGATCCTAGAAAACGTCGATAAAAATCATCTTTCAAAAACGGAGATTGCCAAATTATTTGACATCCCTAGAAGTACTCTCTTTACCAGCCCCTTGTTTATTACAGGGGGCTCCATGTTGCAAGCTGCAAATTCATGTGTTCCACCTAACAGAATGTGGAGCAGGTAAGCAAATTTCCCGCTTCTAGAAAAGGCACTTTAACGGTGGTTAAAAAATATGCGTTTTAAAGGACAAGGCAAACGATTGTTCTAAAGAACTTTGTCCTGACGAATCATTCAAAGCTTCTGATGACTGATTGTAAAACTTTATATTCAGAAATGGAATTACATTTAAAAAGTATGCGGTGAAAGCTCTTCTGTTAATCAAGAAACAATCAGATTATTTAAAGGGAAAATGTTGAAGGAACTTGTAGAGAGTTACAATGAAGATGCTATTTCTAACACTGATGAATCAGTTTTCGTCTTCTACCGGAAAGATCTTTTGTTCAAAAACTAAACTTGCAGTGGAGGAAAACGTAGAACAGCGGGAAGAAAAACAACTCTTCTCGCTGGAAATATGCCGAGAACCAAAAAATATCACGTCTTGTAATTGAAAATGCGCAGAAACCCCGATGTTTCAAGGGTGTCAAGTCTTTCTGTGACCTACCGAGCTAACAAGAAAGCATGAATAACCTCCGCAGTACTCAAGGAGTGGCTTCAAAGTCTATATAAGAAAATTGTGCTGCAAAAAAGACAGATTTTATTGATCATAGACAACTTTGAGCACTGAGCATCCCCTCAGAGATCAAAGGCTTGAAAGCGGTAAAGGTTGAATTTCTATCTCCAAATATGACATGCAGACTTTCGCTTTTGGATCAAAGTGTGATTCCCAGCTTCAAGAAACACTACCAAAAAAATCATCAACCAAATGTTGATCAGTCTGTAAAATGACCATCTATTAAATATCAGTTTTAATTGCTCTCCGAACTCTGTTGGCAAAAAGTTTTTGAAGAAACAATTATAAACTGTTTTCATCATACAGGTTTTTTCAAGTTCCGTGATTACGAGGCAGGACCAAAAATAACGGTCATCATTCGCTTCGAGACATTGACGATGAGGCTGAAACTTTATTTCAGGCACTAGAAAGCTCTTGCGAGAAGAATTCAATTTTAACGATTATGTCGCAGTAGACGTTAACGAGCCTTGAGTGCACCGAAGAAATGTCCAAAGAGAATCTTATAAGTGGCTTAATGAACGCTGATAATAAAATGGTTGAATCTTTAGATAAAGAAATTAATGAAGTTTTTGAGCCTCTCCCCCCCCCCCCCCCCACACACACACACCAACACCAACACCATAAAAGATGCTGTGGCTGCGATTAAAGTGCTTCAGGGCTTTTTTGAAGGTCAGAAAACGAATACATTTATGGCATCAACCATTCAGATAAATCCATCTTTGAGTGTACTAGACAAGATTTACAACAGATACAAATAACAGCATTCTTCAAGAAAAACTAGAAAGTATATATTAATTTTAATTTTGTATAGAATAATATATTTAATTTTTCTTCAGATTAAATTGAATTTTTTAATATTTAGTTTTAAACGTGTCATTTACTTTTTCATTTTTTAACTACACTATAAGTCATACTTTCTTTGATACTATTGCAAAATTTACAAATTGTGAAAATCGGCCATTCTTTTTAACCAACGCCCACTCGCCTCCCCCGCCCCCAACAAAGAAGAAAAAGTCGAATAAGGAATGTTTCATATAACGTCCTTGCAGCAAAGGTCCCTTAAGGGACGCTATAACGCGAGTCTACTGTATTTAAGCTGAGAATACAAATGCACACATAATCGCGTACAATAAAAATATACGCGTGCATGAATCATATTACATATGGGTTACAAAATTTTGAAATACATTTAAACAACATTAAAATACTTATCACAACACCTTCACATTAGTAGTTCCCACTGATTAGTCAAAGCTCAGTAAGTGTATAGAAGTTATAGCTATTTTTCAATTGAAAAACAACTTGAAAATAAAAGTTATATCGCCACTTTGAATGAAACCAACAAAATCCTAAATAAATCTATAAATAAATCAACTCAGAGAGAACAAGCATTTTCATGATAAAAACGGAGTGGTCATAAATACATTATAAATGCATTAAAAATGTATATTATGTAGAAGATTATCATAATTCAGTTATCCGTTTTCAACACGTTCTCGTTTGTTGATACCCAACAAACTTTGTAGAAATAAAATTCAAGATATGCGGAAATGATATCACGAAAATGTAATTTAAAAATTTAGCACCATGAGAGAATTTGGCACTGAAAAGGTAAAATGTAAAAAAAGAACGCTATAAGAACGTAATTTTAAAATAAATAAATCATGAATTTAATTGCAGAGTGTTATTAGTAAATTTTATTGTTTTTGAGACAATTCTCCAAGCAAATTGACAGAAATACCATTCCTTTTTAAGACCAGCTTCATGAGCAAAACGCATTGAACAATATCGGAGACGTCATGCTTTTGGTTTATCTACAAGTAAAAAGACAAACGTGTTATGTTTCTCATTATTTTCACACCGATCTAACCATTGTGAATATTACTGTATACATATTTTATCATCTTTATCATTTGAAGTTCTAAATTGTACCTGTCGAGGGGATTTCTTAAGCAATCTTACTTACAGTTGAAGTAGTAACCACGTCTTGTGGGAAAAAATCTTAACTGAATTTAATGCAATTTGAACAGCTACATATCTCTGCACTCTAAACGGGATAACTTTAATTATGATCACCTTATACTTACATAATGTTGACATAAACTAGCATTTATTAACATATATTTAATGTGAAACACTTTAGTAAGGTTTGACTTTCAGGCGATTATACGAGTGATTTGAAGAAAAATATGTCCATACATTTTTAAACTAATTCATTTCGATACCTTCTGTATCCATTGTAAAAACTGTATTCTCGCTGCTAGGGAGATTTCTAACAAAATTGCTTGATCAGCCTGGGGGTCCCCCTGGTCTGTGAATCCTTCACTGCTCCCCACACTTTCTAAATCTGTTTTATAAAACCTGCTCCCTGTGCCTTGGGCACAATAAGATTTTATATTCACCACCTCCTGTAACTCATATGGTTTAGTTTTTATATTTGTACATTAACAGTATATCAATCCTAATCTTTTCGGTATGTATCAAAAACAACCATTGTGTATATATACTTTGATCATGCTTCTTTATGTATATATACCTAATATGTATCATCCATTATATATCATCCATATCTAATTTGTATCATCCATACCTAATATGTGTCGTATTTTATGTATCATCCTTAAAGAATATATACCTAATCTTTTCGGTATGTATCAAAAACACCCATTATGTATATATACTTTGCATACATCCTAACCCGGATTTTTATAATTATATTTTCTCACCCTGACTTTATTCCCTTACATCCTCGGTTTCTCAACTTATACTTTGGTTTTTCATCCCCCAACTGTCATGTGTTTTTGTATATATAATTTTATATGTAATTTTTGTGCTTTTTTTTTGTATTTCTGTGTATTTTATGTATTTCATGTTCTTCTTTTCGTTTTGTTTTGTTTTAGTTGGTTTTACTACTTTTGTGCTTGGGTTTTTTCCCTTCGGGGTTTTCCTCTCTTTTCTTTTTTTTCCTTCTTATGTCTCTCTTGTATTGTATTGTATTGTTTTTATGTTTTGTTTTGTCGTTGCCTTTCTTTTATTTGTCTTGTTGTAACTGTGTTGTGATTCAATTTTAACCTGTTTTGTAATGTTTTGGATCTAAAATAAAGTTCCCGGCCACACACTTAGCTACAGTAAACCTTCGGGTCTGTCGTGTGGTCTGGGTTTTCAACTCTTCAACCTTCTGTATCCATGACGCGTATGTAGTTAGAAATGAAATCAGCATAATTTATGAATATATGAATGATTCCAGATGACTGCTTCAAAAACATAAATCGCATCTGAAATCGTTACCAGAAACTTTTCATAATCATTAGCGTTTTGTCGTGGTTAAAAGAAATGAAAAGCTACAGTAGAAAAACATAATCTATAAATCGAAAGATAGCGAGCATTTTGAGATTGTATTCTGTCTCACATCACAACTGACACAAAAGGTTATCTTACTTTCGCATTATTTATAGCAAAATGTTTCACTTTTTTCTCTGTAAAAGTCCCTTGACCTTGAAATAAGCGTTACATTTTGCATTTATATACAGACATTGTATTTACTAAGGAAACAAGAAATTTATAAAAGAGCCTCCATACGGTGGTAAATAGTGTGTACACTTCATTTTTGACTGAACTATTTTTATATTATTTTATTTTTCATGCATGTTTTTGGTAGCATTTTTATTTTCCATGCATGTGTTTAGTAGCATTTTTATTTTGCATGCATGTTTTGGTAGTCATACTAATTTTCGGAAAAACTGGAAGTGACATGTCCAGAAACGGAAATCTTTAGGGAGTCCCAAACCCTCAATTCGATGCTGAATCTATATCAACCATCGTCTAAATTATATCTGCAACCAATCCTGAGAAAAAAAATGGTTCAAACAATTATTTTTTTAACTGGAAATGGAAATCTGAAACAAACCCTCCTACCTCCTTCGGAATGTAATGCTAAATATAATAATAATAATATAATAATACAAAGAAAAGAAATTACAGAATCCACGAAGACTTACTTTTAAAAGATTAATCTTATAAAAAGAAAAGTGTAAACATGGTAATACAGTAGCATCAAAAGACATAAATACAATTACATATGGAACAACTGCAACAAATCCTTACAACATAACATTTAAAAAGATGAAGATGTACAATAAAGAATGTAACGAAGGAAATTAAAGCCGGTAAATAATTAGCTATTAATATGAAAAAAAATCTCAACTTCATGTGCATGATAAGTAAATAACCAGCCTTTAATTTAAATGGCCCTGGGAAAAAATACAGAATAGAATTTTTTTTTAGGCAGATATTTGTTAAATCTGGGAGATCAAATTTCTGAAACCTAGTAAAATTTGTTTGTAGATTTGACTCGGCATTCATATCTGTCATCATCTAATCTCTATCTATAGCCAATCGTATTAAATCGGTGTTTTAAGAAAAAAGTGTGTGAACCCCACCTCAATTCTCCTCCGGAATTTGATGCTGAATCTATATCAGTCATCATCTAAGCTATATTTATATCAAATCCCAAGAACTATGTTTCAAAGAAAATGAATCGAAGCAATATCTTTTAAACCGAAAACAAAAATTAATAAATATCTTTACCCCCTCCAGAATTTCATGCTGAATCCATATCAGCCATTATCTAAGCTCTATATATGGCCAATCCTGAGATATGTTTCAAAGAAAATGTTTGAAAATGAACCGAAAGTGGAAAAGAAACCGGAAATGAAACGTTTTAGTGAACTTCCCGACCTCCTCCAGAATCTCAAGCTGAATCCATATCAGTTATCATCTATAGCCCTTCTATCAGTTCTATAGATGGCCAATCTTAAAAAACAGATGTTTCAATTAAAATGCAAATTTTTGAACCGGAAATGGAAAAATAACCGGAAGTTGAAATCCTTTTTGAATTCTCTATTACCCTAGGAAATCTGAGTCTAAATCCAAATCAGTCATCATCTCAGCTCTATAGGGGATCCTGATAAACACATTTCAAGAGAAAACAATTCATAAAAACAATAGTATGGCACATTTTTTATTACCAAAAAACGTTATGGTAATAAACATTTTAAATTAAGAAGATTCACACAGATTCACACATAGAACAATAGTATACATGATACAGTTTAAATGTTCAAAATCATAATCAAATTATTTTATTCAAAACTTATGCTTACGTACGATATACTCTCTCACGCGCTTGATTCCTTAAAAGCATTTCCTGGAAAATAACCAAACCCACGGCAGACATTAAGATAAACGCTCCGAACCTATCTCAAGAAAATTAATAATTTTCCTTGTTTATTCAAAACAAAAGTCTTCGAACGTTGAACAAATACTTAAAGCCTCTTTCTTCGGGCCAGTCACGATTCTTGCACATTTAATACTACTCCAATTGAGATTATCATATTACGTGAAGCTCTACATAAATGACAAAAAATATTTTCATACTGTGACCATTAGCAGATAAGTAATTCATTTGATAGTCACATACATAATGTTTCATTAAATGTTCCCGCGCTAAAATCAGGCAAGCATCTTGCGATCTCCATCAAACTAAGCTCTGAGTTATTTTCTTCTAAGATTAAAACTTTGCGTTTAACTGTTCTATTGAAAACTCTTTAAATAGAACTTCGGAGAAACTTTTAATCACGTAACTAGCTACAATTTTGATGCGTAAAATCTGCATATCCGCATTCAAACTAATGCTTGGAAACGTTCATTAATGAATAATATAAGCGTTCCTTATTACAGTGTTATCTTCAAAAAATCATAAACTTATTTAAAACACTTAATTTTATAAAATAGAAAAAAACTTAAATAGTAACTCTCGCTATAATTTTGATACGCATATGGAGTAGAATCTGCATATCCGTATTTAAACTAATGCTTTGAAACGTCAGAAATACACAAAATTAACGTTCCTTATTACAGTGTTATGTTCGAAAAATCGTTAATGTATTTAAAACAGTTAATTTTATAAAATAAGAACAACAAAAACGTATTTTGATAAAAAAAAAAATCATACATGTAAATAATATACACAAATACGAAGAAAATATAACAAAAATGTAAAATTTGTAAAGAAAATAAGTAAAAGATCACATATATAGATATTGCACAATTACAGAATGTGCTATATTTATAAAAAAAAATACGATACCATAAAAAATATTGATCACCTAAGCTTTAGCTATTTTGATCACATACTCATTTACCTATACCAGTGAAAGAAATTCATGCATGTAAAAATATGTGTGACGTTATGAAAATAATTCAGTTATAAGATTGGAACAAAAATAGCGTTCTCAGACGTACTAAAATAAAGCATCGCTCTGAACTCATGTATAATAAAATAGAGTGTTGCCCCCTTCATAGATATAAGCAGGCCGTTCCTTAATAACTTTGTTAGCCACCGTGATACAAATTTATAAAACAATATGTTCTGCAGTATTATCGGATGGCTTCATTACTTTAAGTATATCGAGGTTATAAGAAGCGTTATACAGAGAATTATTAAACAAGATTTTATTAAATGATTAAGTTTGTATTTTACTGCTAAAGATTGAAATGCCAAAAAACAAATATAAATGATAATATCAAATTACATAAATGAGGTTCTACGCTATGCATAGAAATTATATTTTTGTAATGTGTGCCAAATTTAATCTTTTATGTACCACAGCTGTAACAGTCTTTCATCTAACGTGTTAACAGTGGATTTAATCTATACTTAAATACCACGGTTGTTAATTTTTAATATTGCAGTACCGTTATATCCAAGCAGAAATTTTACCAATTTATTTATACCTTGTTTGTCCCTTTAACCTATTAAAATTCTGTGAGTATCTTGTAGGCTTTCAGTATTCTAATATTTTTAAAAATAATGAAATTCATTGCTTTGGCTTTGATTACTTAACTTTACAAGAATTCTTCTTTTAATTTGTAACTGAAGCGAAAATTGCCAATTTTCAGAGATGAAACAAAGTGAAAACGTCATCTGAGAAGAACAAAAAACGTATTTTACTTACGCTTCCATTCCAGATAATATAATCCATAGACCGGTTTTGCATTTATGCACTCGTCAGCTTAGAAATTAAGTCCTTTCACGTAGCCAGCTTCAAATTGTTTGAAAATTTAACTCCCTGTTTAGTCAAGTGAGCCTGTATAGCTAAGTAAGCCTATGCAGCCAAATGAGCTTGTGCAGCCATATGAGCCTCCATGGCCAAATTCAATCAAGCCTCATGTAGTCTGAATAAAATTTTCAGGCAATTTGATGCCAGCTATATAGGAAGACTAAATTATCTGTGCCCATAGAAATTCACAAAATTATGCACATGCAAGTTCTCTTGTAACCAGCTATTCCATTCTGATGAAAGTGTAATAAGCGCGAAACCGGTGCAAAACGTTTATTTACAATGGGATCGTAATCATAATTTTAGGATCACTTCTTACAGGCAGGTTATGTGATTATACGTATTATACGTTCTTAATTGGTACTATAAACTAAAGGCGTAATAATATAGTTTAAATTTAACATTAGTGCACGCCCAAGAAATCTAAAAAAAAATATATATATACATCGTCATTATACGTGCATTAATATATGAAATCTAATATAATTCTTTACGCTTCTACTTAAACAATATATCATTTTGAACAAGTATTAAAATTCTGAGACGAATTTTAAGATCAGTAAAAAATTGTCATGTTCAAAAGCATTAAAATATTACTTTTTGGTGAATGTTCAAATAAAGTAATTGCTCCATAAAATAATTTTTAAAGAAAAGTTGGTTTCGAAGCAATTTATATCCAGATAAATTAGACGGTTGCTTTTTCTATTGTATCATTTTCTCCCGAATTTTCCTCTACTTTAGATATTTCCATCTTGGTCATCTTTGATGCTAATTTCATTGAAGAAAAGACACCAGAGACACGAAATCTTCCAGCTATAGAAAAAAAAGTAACAACACATTGTTATTTCAAAAGCGCTACACGAAACAATGAGCAAAGCATAACAATTTTTGTACAAAATACGATTTTAAATTAAACAACATTAAAATTTTTAATATTTTATTGTTTGTGAAAATTGTAACACGAAGAAAGAATCCCGCTATCCAAATGAAATACTCGTGTTACAATAGATAATTGATTCTACATTTGCAGTTCTACAGAAGATTATGTCGTTATAAAATTCAGTATCGTGTATCATCTACCTCGAGCAGCAATAACGGCTTCTATACGGCGTGACACTGAATAAAGGAAGGTTTTGATATCATCCTGGGGAATAGCTTGCTAGACTGTTTCTTTTCGAGTCCTCAGTTCATTCGTGGTAGATGGTGGAAGCTCTTGACGGGCAAGTTGCTTAACCCAAATTTGTTCGATCGCACCATATGCCATTTGATATCATATCCCAAATATTTTTGATAGGGGACATATCCGGCAATCGTGCAGGTTAGAGTAGAAGCAATATATGTTGTGCATGGAAGAAGTCTTGAACATTCCGGGCTACATGTGGGAAAAAATTGCTCTGCTAAAATATAAAACCAGGACAACTCAGAAGGAAAAACATCACCTCTGCTACTAAAACATATCTGATGCATCGGTGGCTGTTGAGGGTTCCCTGAATTCTTATTAAGATTACGAATATAGCGCAATGGCACCCAAAACCATGATACTTGGCGTTTGACTGATATAAATCTGCAAAATTCTGCAATTTACCTCGGGGTGTTCGTCCCGGGCTTAACTGACTGAAGTATTTTTACCTGGCTCTTAAAAATTAAGAACGCGCGCATTTTGTTCTCTGGCCCTCAAGAGAGACCAAACTTGTTAGCTGCGACAGCCATCTTACGCTACTGACATCACCAAATTTCCTTGGACTTTACTGGATCTTGTGGACACAGCATAATTTTAAATCTGTGCGCAAGTTATTTACGCTTGGATATTTTCACTTGAAAATTTACAGCCAATATTTAATTGCAATAATGTAAAATCTTTTTGTTTTTTGACTCAAAGTTTACTCTGGACATGGCATCATGAATGACGAAACTTAATCCTCATGACGCCAAGCTGACAACTTTTTGATTGGTTACCGGGCTGAATGGTCAACCTTATATTAAAGAACCCTGGTTAGCGTGTCAGTGTGCGATTTGCTTTGGTGACAGTATCTCTTATGGAGATCAGTTACGTTTCGGTAATGGCCTTATACCTTGCTACTTTCGAGCTTCGAAAAGTTCAACACGTTTAGATAAATTCAGCTTCGTTAAAACTTTGTGTTTCAAGCTATGTTAATTGTGAGTTTAGAAAGGTATTCTTGGTTTCGATATCATAGTATTGATTTCAAACATATGACCATTCCCATATATGGAAATGAGTCTTGATGAGTTAGAGTCGCGTCATCAAAATAGTGTCTACTATTGATCCGTGCCTTTTCGCTACGAGGCCGCCGACCACATCATTGCTAATTGAACTTTATCATCCAGTACCGGGTGTATGTCCTCTATGAATCTACCTACAGAGGAGTAACGCACAAGATGCTACCCATTCGTGACTTCAAGAATGGGTGAAGCAGATTCGGTGGTAGGATTCTCCCTTCCTTCTTGAGAACGAACATTATCAAGACACATCACCCTACTGGCACAAGTGTTATCAAATAATATCTAAAAATTAGCTAAACGAATCTGAAAAATTCGCCAAATAATAATAATGAACCCATTCAACCGATAGCGTCAGGTGACGCAGGGTGAAGCACTGATTCCCCTGCGTTCCCCGACGAGCCGCTATGCTACCGTTTCATGGGACTAAAACTTTCCTGAGATACCAAACAGGTGACAGCTCACCAAGATCCCTTGTAAACATTCTTTCTTTCAATTGTGCATATTTTGTTCCTCTTTAAATTCAAATAAATTGTCATGTTCTTGGCCAAGTGTATAATTATGTTATTTAAATAATGCCAATGTGTACTTGTAACATTGAACCTGCTGTGTTTAGCATTTAAAAAACTGTTCTTAAAACCAAAAGTTTTTATTCTTATTCTATGCTATTGCCTACGGGCGTAACATGGAAGAATGACGTCTGCACGACAGGATTTTTCCAACAGCGACAGTCTAAATTAAATTTAAGATTGTTTTACATTAAAAATTACTTCAGTAATCAAGATTAATTAAGTTCTTTGTAAAGTAATTAACATTTTGGAATTGAGTCATTTTTCTTAAACTTGAGATATTTAACATCTAATCTTAAAGTTTTGTGTCTGGCATTCTTTCAAAATATAATGTATAAATATTTTTTGAAGTTGATTCAAATAAATATTGAATTGATTTGTGCATATTCTTAAAAACTAGTTAAACTTTTGAAATTTTTATGAGTCTTCTCAATGAATATGTTCAATTATTAAATTAAAGCTATTCTTAATTGAAGTATTCAGGTTGGATTTGATCTTAAGTTTCAAGTTGAGTAAATCATTGTTTTAGATATGTGTGTGCTTTCAGGTGAATTTTAAAATGAAGGCTTTTAACAAAATTTGGCTGACTTGTAAGTCTTGAATTATGAAAATAATTTGAATTTTGAATTAGATCGTTTTGGAAAAGTAAAGTATATTTTATAATAGTGTTCTAAATCAGACTATCTGTGTCATGTGTTGAATCCAATTAAGTTACTTTGAATTTCATAAACAATGGTAATGTGGGAAGGTAAATTCTTAAGTAGCGTGATTCAAATAAATTGTTCCGAACTAATGCGATTATTTTTATAGGTATTGCTTGGGACATATGTCGCATATTTTTAAGAGTTTTCTAAAGAAGCTGCTCTAATATAGGCTATATAAATCAAATGTTGATGTATTTAGAAATGCTAAGTACGGACTTTCTGTAAAAAAATCTGTAATAGGTCCTGGGTTATGGAGGCGCTGGTGGCTGAAATCGTGCTGTGAGACGTGTTAAACTCTGCTAAAGCTATGGGGTCAGGTTCACTGAAGGTCGGATAAGCACTATCGCGTTCGATGCTACTAGAACTATAATTGAATTCTCAGGAAAAGTAGGGGAAAATGTGTTAATTTATTTCAGTGGTAGACGAACCTTTTGGTTTTATTACTGAATGAGGATAAGGCTAGTTTTGCAATCGGGTCTCTGCGAGGAAATGCGAGTCGGTGATTAAAGTACAGAGGTTTTGATTTAATTTGAAATAAATTTCCTGAGAACAGCTGAAATATCTGTTACTTGAACCTTATGGCCAGGTGCGGTCTAGACCTGATTTAGCGTGAGTTTTATTTGCCTAAAAGTGTGACCCAGATGGTGACTTCGAAGAGTTCGTGTGGAAATGTTGAAATTTGAATCGATTGTAGGCTCCGGGTTCACAGGATGCAGAAATTGTAATTTGCTTGGTTAAGCAATTGCCGAAACCTCTTTTCCGTTTTCGATATTTGCCTTTCAAGATTTAAAAATTTTCGTAGTACAAGCCAATGCAAATGTTTACTCCGGTAACTTGAGTTTTAGTGTAGTTAGGACACCTGAATCAGTAGCTCAGTCCTCCCGGGGAACAGCACCTATGACTAGTCGGAAGTTGTTCCATTCTTTCAAATTGTGCTGTTCTTTCTGAGAAAACATCTCGGTTGATGAGGATTATCACTTGAGGTATAGGCCATGTCCGCAGGTTAGATTGGCTGCAAAAAATTTCTGAATGTCGTCGGTAACCTGGATATTCTAGTGGTTATTTTCGGATATAAGTTTGAATTTCGGTTTTTAGTAGTTTCGAATTTATCGGTTCCAGCCTTTATAGGAATGGATCTTTTGATAGGTGTGAAACCGTAGTGGACTTTTAGAATAGAAGAGTCCAGGTTGGTCGTCCATCTTACCGGGGTGAGGTGTGTTAGAAAGTCATGAAATAGGTTTGTAATTTAGTGCCAGGTCATTGGGATGAGCTTTTCAGAACTTTGCTCGATGTGAAGATTGTTTTTCTAACCAGTCCAGGATTGCAAAGGTGAATTTTCGGAAACTTTCAGGTTTAAAAAAAATAAGTATTTGTAAATATATTATATTTGTGTTAAATTATTTTGTAATTAATATTTAAGTAATTTTATGTAATTTTGCATTTCAGAAAATTGCATAACTAATGTGTATTCTTGATTTCAGTCATATATTATACAGTTAAGGTAAAAGTTGTATGGTAATGTCAATGAGAAAAGACTGTTCATTCGGTAAAAGTACTGTGTTGGTTATTTGCTAATGATTGAATTTTATTCTTCATTTATGTAAATTGTTTTGTGTATATTTTATGTATGTGTCTGTGACTTGATCAAATAACGGAAGGGTCAAGGTATATTGTTTGAGTGGAACGGTTGACGGTAGAAAGGTATAATATTCGGCTTTGATATTAGTTAGAAATATTTAAAGTTTGATCCAGTTGTAATTTATTTTCGAACGCAGCTATTACTCGTGTCGGGTACAGGCTTCCCTTTTAGTTCAGGTTTACTTCTCTTTCGAACTGTTTGTGTTAAGTTAGTCTTATTTGGTTTATAATTATTTAGTTTCTTCTGTTGCCCGCTATTTGTGTTAGTTCGAAGGAGAGGGAAATTTGTTACTCCATCAATAGAATTTCCCTTAAGTAAATAGTTGTGTCGAATAGTTATAGTTTAATGTGGAGGATGTTACTTTCTCGTTACTCATGTAACCAGGAGTGTCACTAGTTACATTTTTACGAAGTCTACCTGTATTACTTTGTCCTTTCCGCATGCCTCTAGATAAGTTTTGTTGAGTGCTCCAAGATTAATTTAGTTAAGGATATTTTTCTTGACTTCTTCTGGATGTTAGAAACACTGGCTGAGTGTATTTAGCAGTGAGTTTTTTGGAAGGACTAAAATCAGCTTCGTTGTTGATGACAGTTTGGTTAGCGAGTCAGTGTCATCTTCGCTTTGGTGACCGTGTCTCTTATGGAGACTAACTACATTTTGGTGATGTCTTCGTTAGTTTTCAGCTTTGAAAAAGCTAACTTTACTCAGCTTCGTTAAAACCTCGAGTATTCGAGCTATGTCAATTGCGAGCTTGAGAAGTTTGGTTTGAGATATCATCGTGTTCGTTTCAAGTATATGGCCGGTGCCCATATTTGGAAGCGAGCTTTGGGATGGGTTTTAGTCGAGTCCTCAAAATGGTGTGTCTACTTTTGATCCGTACCGTTTTGCTACGGGGTAGCAGACTAAATCATCGCTAATTTCAATGGCAGGTGTGTGTCAGAATCTATCTGCTGATGAGTGACGCACGAGATTCTGCCGTTTATTGGGACTAAAACTTTCCTAAGCTGAAATACCGACCAGTTGACGGCTCACCAGATCCACTATAAGCATTCTTCGTTTTAATTGTGCATATTTTGTTCTTCTTTAAATTCAACTAACTTGTCATGTTATTGAACAAGTGTATAATTATGTTGTTTAAGTATTATCAATGTGTACTTCTTGAATTGAACCTGTTGTATTTATCATTTAAAATAAACGGTGTTTTCAAACTTAAATAGTTTTTGTTCTCAATCCGTGCTACTGCCTATGGGCGTGACAACTACACCGCATTACTAATATAAAGAATGGATAAACATATCAGTAATTCAATAGATAGAACGTCCATAGGTGGAGAGATAACTATACCGCACTAGGGGTGGACCATCCCGGTGATTAGAGAACAGAGATTGCACCCAGGCAACTCGAGTTATATTCTCTGCTCTGCCCAAACTGTCCCCATGTTTACGGGGAGTTCGGGCATGTTAAATATGTGGGTCCGTAAGTCCTTCCTAGAGGTTGCTAATAGAAGGAGGTTACGATCCCTGTGAATGCCTCCTTCACTTGGTTCCGATCTAAATTGGGTAGCACGTCCCGGTCGTCCATACAAATACCTTACATCTTCGGGTAGGCCGAACAGTCTGGGTCGAAGAACTATACCGCACTACTAATATGAAAGAAGGATAAACATCTCAGTAAATCAATAAATAGAGCGTTAACGTGACGGTAAACAATCAGTGGTTTTGATCTCTTCTGGAACCTGAATTCTACACAATGGCGTCCGATTGACTTAATCCGTTAGATATAGTGGGTCATGCAGGTGTTTAAAACACTACATTTCTATTCCTACCAGGTTCCTACAATATAGAGCAACTATGAGAATTAGACTTATAACAATTCGTTGTAAATCTCATCGTTGCTAAAAACTAACACAATGCTATCCTGTTAATAAAACGGTTGGACGGGGAGGTTATGCAGATCAGATGTTACATTTCGATGTACAATCGGAAGAAGTGTGTGGATACACTTTAAATATAAAAGTGAAGACTTCCCCACTCCCTCGAGTAGCTCAATGGATATAGAGTAATATAGCACTGGTAGTGATTATCAGCTTGAATTCTGAATTTAACCTCTATTTATATATTTCAGTTATAAATGTAGCTTGTGAAGAAAATACCTTCAAAATTGCTGAGTATGCATTTCATGCACCGCGATTGTAACACAACACACTACCTATATAAAACAAGAAAGATCAATCATGCATTGATTAAGAAACACTTTCCAACTTCAATGCAATTTTATTTAAACATGTCTAAAATGTAATGCATTCCTCGGTAATATTTTAAAACTTCTCACAATAATACATTGATTTATTATAGTTGAAAACTTAAACATTCATCCAAAAAAATGAACTTCATTCAAATGACGGCATTGAAATATAAATTACCTGGTTTAAACATCTCTAAAATGTGATATATTACTCGGTAACAATTTTAGAATTATCATAATACCACGATAATTTATTATATTTAAAAACTTCATCGAAAACAACTGAAATTCATTCAAATGACGTCATAGAAAAAATAACACGCCTGGCTCTCTCTAAAAAAGCAGCATTTCATTCATAAATAATTTCCCATTCATGTCATTCATCACAATACTATAATAATTTATTTTATTTAAAAATTAAGACCATGGAGCTATAAGTAATTTAACTCTATGCTTAAAACTTCATCGCAAAAAATCGTCCTTCTCTCGGTAAAGTAAATGAATATTTCTTTCATATCAGCTATGCAGACTCCATGAGCTAAATTCTTTTGCATTAAAAAAATACAGCAATTCCTATACAACTCATCCTACATATTTTGCTGTTTACATTTCACATAAGTGAAAAATAGGCTTCGTTAGAGAAATAATCAAAGTTGGATGCTCATTTAAACTCAAATATATTGTCATTGCGTTGTTTCAGTATGTAGATGCACAGAATTTAAGCAAAAATAAAGAGGTTTTACGACGAATACAACACTCAATATGAATTAAAAAGAACTTTAAAAATGACGATTTTGAGACAAGATGGATGCCGTATTATATTTTGAAGTTGGTCACGTGATCGTTTCATATCATGGTCACGTGATCGCTTCATGTAAGAGGTGTAATTATTATTATAATTTTTATTTAAAAAACTACTGAATATATTTCGCTGAATTTTTTTTTATATATTTTATGGAACAATTTGAATATTACCTAAAATTTTCGAAGCAATTTGTGAAATTTAAATCCGCTTAAAAAATGTTTGAAAAATTGGGTCCCATTGAGTTCAATGTATTTCATTTTTTCAACCCGGGTTCAATCCAAAACTAATTAGGTGATATTATTTATTTATATTCCCATAGGTTCTACAGACCGTCTGAACAACATACTAAAATTTCATTTTGATTAAGTCATTTTTACGGCAGTTATCGTGCTAACGGACAGACAGACAGACAGAATGAACAAAGTCATAAACACTTTTCAACTTTGTTGTAAAGTGTTAAAAAAACCTCGACACTCACACGGCGTACAGAGTACGCCATTTATAATTGAAACTTCGTTATCTATCTCAATAATAACGTATATCCAGAGACTCCACCTAACCACATTTTTGACAAAAGTTAACGTGATTTATTAAAGTAAAAAAAATAGATGTACTCTAAGTTTATTTATTATATGACTTTAAAATTAAATATATTTTTATACTTCATAGGAAAATAGACTTTAGAAGATAAATGCAATTAAGGAACATAAGAGACTAAAATATAAATGTGGAAAATGATGAATATAAATAGTAAAACTCATTTGATTGCTGATTGCTACGTAAGATTCGAAGGGTTAATTCAATATTTCGAATTTAACCAAGACGCTTCCTTACGGGGTGTCTGCTTCTGAACAGTGGCGCACCCAGAATATTCCTAAGGGGGGGGCCATTGGTGCACAAAATTTTTATGAAGGAGGATGACTCCTCGATAAATTTTCCGAGAAAAAATGATCAGAGGCCATATCAATTAACAAGGCGGTTGTCTTTTTTTGTACATTTATTTTTATCAAATTACTAACAATTCTTTAGTGCAGTGCAAGAGAATTGAATGATTAGAAGAAGTAGTAGTAGATATTTATACAAAACAACACAAATTAAGAAATAGATGAAGATAAAATTATTTGTTCTGGTCTGCTTATACTGTATACTTGTTTTCAACCACTCTCTCATGATTACATATTGTTATATTATTCAATTATGATCTATACATATTCATAAAACGAAGTCCAGCCTCCTGTTTTTCTTTGTAGCCAGAGCATTAATTATCTGGTCTGGATCAATTTCCACTTCACGGTGAATGTTCATTGACGCCAGTCCATTCAGTCTGGTTTCACTCATACTGTTTCTCAAGTAAGTTTTCAACCTCTTCATTGTGGAGAATGACCTCTCAGCACTGCTTGTTGATACTGGGAGGGTGGCATACACTTTTAAAAGTTCAAACACAGTTGGAAAAGTCCTTTGGTCACAAAAGTTAAGCAGTTCGATTGGGCTTTTAGTTTTCTTGTTCAATGCAAAGACCTTCATGTACCACAGATGTAGTTCAGCTTTTAGAGTATTATCTGATCTGGGTCCTAAATCATCTGCAAATTTCCTTGATAAGGCAACAAATCTCTCGTTTTCTTCCAGTGTCGGCTGCCTTCCATTCGGAATGACAGATGCAAAACTTTGTAGAAATTCCTTATGTTTGAGAAATTTTTCATGGAGGTGAGTGATGAAATTATCAATCCATGGAATGAAAATAGAAAGTCTGTAGTATTCTTCAGGAGTCTGTACGTTGAAATTTGATCTATAAATTTGTCTGGTGGCACGGCGTGGTAGAGTAATGTTTTCTCCATGCTGTTCCAGCTTCTTAACAGCTTGTTCAAACAGATGGTGAAACTCGTTCTCTGCGTTCTCTCGAATTATAGATATAGCTTTCAAAACGTCTTCTACGTCACTCACAGCAGTTGCCAGATCAAGGTTAACTTCCTGCAGCTTTTCACTCAGACGAACACTGTAGCTGAGTAATCTGTCAGCTGAAACAAGTGCTATGACAAACTGTGATGTTAACATTGAACATAACAAGGTATGAGCCTCTGTTGATGTCTCCTTGTCATTCCAGGTAGTAATCTCCTCCAGAGCGTCGATTACTTGATCAAACAATGAAACCATAACTGTGACGGCATCATGTCTCTCCACCCAACGAGTAGGGCATAATTTCTTCAGTTTTTTGGCACTGATTTCTGTCTCTTCCTGATTAGCTGCATTAATTTTGCTGGTGAGAACAAGGTTTCGTTTTGGTGTGTTGAAAAAACTAGAGATTTTCCCTATTATTCCAAAGCTGTTTCGGATATCCGGAACTCTAGATGAATAAGTTATGGCTAAGTTCAAACAGTGTGATGCACAATGAACGTAGGGGGCTTTGGGGTGTTGCTCATATATAATTGCTTGGGCGCCATTGTACTCTCCACTCATTGCAGAAGCTCCATCGAACCCTTGTCCACGGAGGAAAGACGTATCAATGTTGCAGTCTGCAAGGCCTTTAAGAATAGCATCTGCAATTGCTCGACCTGTAGTTTCAGTCAGGGGCACAAACTTAAGGAAGTTCTCCACTATCTTAAATTCAATTTTATACTTATCATTTGTTTCAAACCGTTTCAAATAACGAACGCAAAGTGTCATTTGCTCTACCGTTGCAATATCTGTGGTTTCGTCACATAAAACCGCAAAACATTTGGCCTCATTCACCTCAGTTGCTATGTGCTTCACAATGGAATCATTGCATGCTGAAATAATCTCATTTTGTATATTCCAACTTATGTAAGTTGCATTTTTTGCACAACCTTGTAGATGAGTTTTCAGTATTTCTTCTCCTGCATCAACTCGGAGTCGCAAAAGGGCTCTAAAATTTCCTTCGCCTTGGCATGGTTCTGACAATACGTCCAAATCCCCACAGTCTCTATGCCCTCTCATGGCCAGCCCTTGCCTTCCACAAAAAATCACTGTTTTGATAATAGGTTTAAGAATAGCCCTATTCTGCAAAACTTGTTTTTGCTTTCCTCTGTCCATTACTTGATCCACAGGAACCGTTTTTCCTTCCGTGACCCTTAAGAACTCATCGGCTTTGAGAACTGAATCCTTATGATAGAAAAATTTTTCATGTTGACTGAACTTCTCCAAGGCCTTCTTCCAATTATTAAATCCTTTTGAAACAAGTTGACCTGTAGCTTGTGTGGATCTTAAACCGACTTCATGGGGTGCAAAGAGAACACAAAATTTGCAATAGGCACTGTCCTCTGCCTTTGAGTAAGCTAGCCAGTTATGCTTACTCAGCCAAGATGAGCAGAACTTCCGAGTGTGGTGAGGTTTTCCTTGACTTGATACAGCACTAGTGACAGTAGCAGGAAAACTGTAATTTGCATATGGTTCCCAAAGATTTTTTAGCGCTGTTATCCTATCTTCATCTGTGAGGTTAGATTTCTTGACATAATTAGAAATATCTGCAGCCAGAATTTCTATTTCAACTGTGTTTGGTATTGTGTTTTGTCCTACCTTTACCTCCTCACAAGCGTTTGAAGACAGCCCGGGGTCACGGCTGTTGCTTGCATCGACTGCAGCCTCATCAATGTAACAAGAGCTCAGGGAAACGTCGTTGGGAACGTCACTATTTTCAATCTTACTTTTTTTTTTAAAATAATTTCCCAGTGTCTGTTGGCCTAGCCCTTTTCGTTTTTCACTCATTGTCTTTTTTTTTACCTTGCTCCTCAGTTATTCAAGAACAAAATTTGCTATATAGCCGAAATACGCACATAAACACACACACTGATCGTTAAAGATGCATTTCACTGTAAGATCAGTTGAAAGTTCAGGACCATTATTAAATTCAGCTATTCACCACGCAGGCCCTCGTTCCGAAACTACCAATTCACTGTTATCACCTTGTGTCGTAACGTCGCACTTTATTTCAACTCACAGCAACACTTAATTCGCGAAGCGTTGGCACGATCTATTTATTCACTTCCACAATTTTCTCACTGGGTAAACGAAATCCTCGAGTTTTCGAGCGAACAGCCGCTTCCCCGCCGTTCACTCTTTATATAGGGCCACGGAGGCGCCTGTGACGTCACTCTACACAGCACTGGTATAGTACGACTATAGCGAGAAGGCATTTGGGTCACGTGATTTTGGACGAGTCCATTAGTTAAATTCAATCACAGGTAGAAACGTCTTAAGAAGAACGGGTTTCCAGAATTGGCGCCTTTAGTGCGAATTAATTTATAATTTGTACAGTACGATAAAGAGCTTTATATGTATAATTACATTCAGTGTAAGTGTTGGGATATGCTGGAATTGTTTTCTTCACAATGATTAAAATTATTTATTACAATAATGGTTGTAAATGTTTTTTTTTTATACTTTCTCGAAGGCAGACCTAGTTCTCCCTTGTGCTGACAGCGCCCTTCGCGTTTTGCTTTGTCAGCCCAAGGGGGGGGCCAGGGCCCCCTCGGCCCCCCCCGTGGGTGCGCCACTGCTTCTGAAGACACTACATCTAATATAACAGAAAGTCCTTTGGACATTGCGAGCAAAGAGATATAGTTATGCACTCCGCTCTTATAGAGTGCTGAGTAGAGGTTGTTTCTCATTTGTAGAAGATGAGGATTCTAGTCTTGGATGGCTGATCTATCTGACGAGTAGCTTGCAAAGGGAAAGGAAAGATAGGGAACCGTAAATACAGGGTGTACCATATTGAATGGGACAAAAAGAGTAGCATAGTACAAATTTTGTAATTGATTTATTTAGTCGAAACAAATTAATTCTGAAACTACAATTATACAAATTTTATCTGACAACAGCGAAAAATCTTCCGGTTACGAAATCGCCCCTAGAGGCACTGTTAATCAAAATGGCGCCATCCATGCAGGAGAAAGCGTACTGTGTTTTGGAATACGCCAAAACATCATCGTTTATCGTCGTTCAAAGACATTTTCGCACGAAATTTGGTATAGAACCACCGCATCGTCACAACATCGAACAGTGGGTGAAGCAGTTTGGGGACACGGGCTGCTTGTGTAAGAAAACCAGCCCAGGATGACCAGGAGCCAAAACCGAAGTGGTTGAAAAAATTTGTGAAATATTTTTACGAAGTCCCATAAAATCAACGAGTCGTGCGAGTTCTGAACTCAATGTGCCTCATACAACGGTGTGGCGTGTGTTACAGAAACGTTTAAAATTCCGGCCATACACTTTTCAGATGGTACAGGCGTTAAAACCTTACAACAAACCGTAACCGGAATATTTTTCGCTGTTGCCAGATAAAACTTGCATAATTGTAATTCCAGAATTAATTTGTTTCGGCTAAATAAATCAATTACAAAATTTGTACTATGCTATTCTTTTTGTCCCATTCAATATGATACACCCTGTACAGTCTGCCAATCAGAACGATTGGACTGAGGAAGGACTCGAAAAATAAATAAAAGTTCACTATTACGTTAATAAATTAAAATTTTAACAAGATAAACAGAATTTAAGATATAATTGAAATGAAATTAAGTTTGCATTAATAAAGATAAGTAAAAAGTTAAGTAAATTAATAAAAGAAATGATAAAAAGCGTGGCCGTGATCAGTACTCTTATCCACATTAGATATCATCTCTTTTATTAATTTACTGAACTTTTTAATTTTATCTTTATTAATGCAAACTTAATTTAAATTCTAGCTTTAATTCTGTTTATCTTGTTAAAAAAAATTATAGTTTGTTTTTAATTATAAAAACTTACTTGATGGTGTAGTAAGTGTTCCTTCCTTTATGGCATCTGAACTCGCTTCCACTCCGTCTTCGCCGGCAGCTTCATTTGACATTTCGGCGGAAGGGAGTGGAAAAGGAATGACTTCCCCAACTGGAGACAATCCTTGCTTAGGGACATCATGACCAGTCAAGGCGGAACTTCTACGGCTATGGGACATCAGATCGGAGGAACAAAACGATATCTCGCTAGTTGAAGAGAAGCTGGAGCGGCTTAACAGCTGAGAAGACGTAATGAGATTTGATGGGACTGCAGAACGGCAAGCTGGAGAATTACCGGAAGATAGCAATGGACGATAAATCGAATTGCTCGGGGAGGAGCCATTATTTTGAATAAGACTGACGGATACCATTCGAGCAGGGGACTGGTTTACTCTTACTGAGGATGCCGCTTCCAGTTGTATAACTGGTAGATTCTGTGGGGTAAAAATATAACATTCAAGAAAGTGTTGTTTTATGAATAATTCTGAAATGAGGTAATGTTATTGATAAATGGATAATTTACAATTTTCTAATGCTATACTTGTAACACTAATTCAATAAAATAGAATTTGCAGTTACAGAAAGGTTCAAATGTCGACCTATAGACTAGTAGAGCTTTTAAAATAAACATGAGTTGTTATAATTCCTATGATTTTGTATTTTTTATTTTTTCAAGCGAGATTTCTCCCAGAATAATGGATTGCAATTCTACTGAGAGGAATGAAAAGTGGAAGGGGTGGAGGGTGAGTTTAAAATATAACTTTCTTTACCATACTAACTATAACACTGTATAAGTTAAAATACGCCGTATTCACATTAGATAATTTGATGCCAGAAAAACACTATTAAACAAAAAAAAAAGTCACTATCCAACGAACTACAACCAGATAAACGATTGACGAGAAATTGAAAAAGGACACCTTGTAAACCGAGACTCCGATCATACCTCATTAAAGAGGAGGCACAAGCACGTGTTTGGACTATGAACTTGGCCATTGCAGCCTTGTGGATTCGGACTCTGTATTCTTTAAATATAAATCTTACTGCTTGGTATAAAAGCCTTTATTTTCCATCAAAGATACTTAAAAATGGTGGCAACAGCAAGTTATCAGGCTTCCAGTGCAATTATCGGTTAGTTTGAACTGAAATGTGCTAAAATCCTATAAATTGTTCTACCAATGCTTCATAAGGAGGCTAATTCCTATGAACAATTTTGTAAATTGTTAGAACAAAGTGTATCTCTAATTTTTAACATAATGTTTAACATTAGAAGTTTTATCACATCAATAATGTAAAATCCACTATTTAACGATAAGTAAAGTAAAGTAAAATAACCCCTCTTAACAAACCGCCTGCAAACTTGGCTCCTAAAATCACCTAAAACGTGTAGCTAATTCTGTTGCCAAGCGTAACAGACAGAAAGACAAAAAAAGGGCTTTTTCTTATCCATAGTAATCTGTTCGTATGTATGTGTATGTCGTCTAAAACGAAAAATCTGAACATAATACAGCCATGAAGTTTGGTGCCCAGATACTTCAGGATACGATACGCATCGGCGAGATTATTTTCTAATTCGAATTAGTTTTTTAGTTACTGTTTTTCTTTAACACGACTTAGCCCGGTTTTGATCCATTTTAAAACAAATCGGTTCCTTAGTGACCGAAAATATTATCACATATTTTCCATCTTAATACCATCGAAAATATTAAAACTTTTTCTTTAAGCATCCATACGATTAATAGACGACGTTTTGTTACTTTTTTTAAATATATATACTTTTTGGGCTTGAAAACGTCCCCGATTTCTAAATTACGATATAAAAGCATTTGCTGCCCATCCAATTTCTATAATTTAACGGCAGTTTCTGTAAATATTACACATTGCTTTAAAACAAGAAATTCCTGAAGCCGTCCGTTCATTAATTATAGTTTCTATAAAGTATAAATGTATCATTAATCAGGGCAAAAAGTTCCGGTTGACGACTAATTTAGACTGCTAATTTTGACTGGCACCGCTATCTATTGCACGTTCCTAAACGTGACACTTCGGCACTAATACTGACGCAGGATTTTCAGTAATTTTCACCAAATCCATTCCTTAGCGACCGAAAATATTACCAGTTTACATCTTAATACCATCGGAAATATAAATTTTTTTTTTCAAACTTTGAACGGGATCCATACGATTAATAGACTAATTTTCAGTAAATTTTGAAAATATATATATATACTTTTCGTGAGTTTAAAACACCCCCGATTTTAATATTGCGATACAAAAAATTGATTTGGATTCCGATGTTTATAATTTAACCGCAGCTCTATTAAATATTACATACTGCTCGAAAATACAAAATAATTTTCTAAAGCCAATCATTCATTAATTATAAGTTTTTTAAGCAAGCAAACTGTTAAAATTTTCGAGGCCATGAGTGTTATTTTGCGTATCATTTTTTCCCTTGAGGTCTGTCATAGGCTTCTTGCGAATGCGTTTAAAGCTCTCTTCCAAAAAAAGAATTTCGAGAAAGCATTTTAAGCCACGTCTTATCGCCTGGACATTTCTTTTATTTATTTTTCCTTCGACATTTGCCGAGAACGTGCGTGTGATGTGCTTAAACTGATTTCGCATTTCGTGGGGATTTAGATTTAAACTGGGGGGATGAAACTGACTTGTGGAATATAAACTTCCTTTCAGTTTCGTGCTTTAAGTGGAAATATAAAATTTGCATTGTTTGAGGAAGATATGACCAACATATAAACTGATCTAATTGTGCTGATCTTGTTGAAATTAAGATTTAAATTGTATACGTTTAAATTCCATCCTGATATTGTTGAAATTGAGATTTTAATTGTATCTTTCATCAAATATTGTGAAAACAAAACTACATTATACCTCCGGGTCAACAACTTGTCTTGGCCTTCCTCTTCCGTTTGTGTATTCTTGATATTGTGAAGTAACGCACAAAATGCAATATATCTAAAACAAATGACATACTATTTTAAAATAATGAATTAATAAACATTGATTAATTAAATATGCTGCAATCAATAATTAAATATCTTTAAGTGGATCATTGCTAAGTTTAAGTTCCATGCCATTGTATATATTAGAACAGAGAAAAAAACAGTACGATATTTTAATATGTGTATGGTTCTAAAACTATAAAATATGATTCTGAAACTCTAATCTAAATTTTAATACATTTTATCTTCACTTTCGAAAATTCTAAAAAAAACAAAAACAAATTTCAATCTTAGGAATATTTTAAAAACGTGGTAACAGTATGCTATACATAAGATAATATTGTGATATCTTGTTGAAATTTTTTTTATTGAAATAGTATAGGCTTTAGTGTACACTTAGTATTTGGTTAAACGTTACGTTCAAAGTCTAAAGTATTCCATCAATAATTCGACACAGTAAAAATATTCTGATTGCAGAATTGAATAATAAAAAAAGATTCGCTTATCTTCGCAGAATGTTTGATGCTTTAAAAAATCAAAATAATTATGACATCTTATTGAAACCCCAAGCGCACTCACTAAGCTCCTCACCATGTGCGTAATGACTCACCAAGTGCATACAGTCTCATTCTTTTGAGATATGAAGTATTAAAATTAGAGTCAGATAATCAGTTAATTCAAATGAGAGATTTAGATCTCTTTTTTTCTCAGAGTAAATTCATAAACTGTTAAAAACTTTGCTATGTGACTCGGTTTTGTTATTTTTGTCTAACTTTGCCCGACTGCTCAAATCATATGCATCGCCATTTAAGTTTTAATATATTTGAAGCATGTATAATGTAAAATAAATTATCCAGAGTGTAAAACATATTTTCAATCTTACTGCCCTTAAAATGTGGGCTTCAAAATGCAGCAAAATTTCTCTAATCTGCATTTTAAAGAAAAACTAGTTAAGTACCAACTGTCGAAGAATATGCCACACAGATTGATCCCGACACTAATTATTTTTAGCATTTATAAATATCCGAAACAATAAAAAATTGCATTGTAATAGACATAAATATCTTACGTTTAAAGCACAAATAAAGTAGTCGGTAGCAACCAGAACTCCAAAAAATGGATCCATTTCCTAAAAAATTATAATATATTTCTACATATTTGCTAATTTATGGAGTTTGAACATGCTAAAATTGTTTCATTATAATTCATAATATAATATAATTGAATAATATTAACATTAAAAATACATGGATTCATTCATATATAACAAATTTTAGCACACTTATGAAATAAGTCCCCATTTTTTGATTTTCTTTTATTTTTTATCTTGTACTGAAAACTATTTTTCACTACCTCCTATTATAGGAATATGTCACATTGTCAAAAACATCCACATTTTATATGGATCTATGTATAGAACTAACATTCTCTTCAATAGTAACCCATCACTTTTGCATATTCAATACCTTATCTAACAGAGATTAATGTTTAATACCTAACCTGTCGTCATTGGTCCAAAGCTGATACAAAATATTAGAAATCTGAATAAAATCAAAAAATAATATGTTAAACTGGTAAGTTTGATAATAGTGTTCCCTTATTACTCTAACTATCGATAAACTTGAATATCGTATAGAGGGTGAGACCAAATTATTTTGTTCGTTTGATTTACAGGAGTTTCTATTTAAGTTAATTGTAGAAAAATGTATGGTAGATAAATCATAGTCTACGGATCATTTTTCAAACGGGCCGGAAAATTCTATATGAAAAATACATAGAACCATGGAGAACCTCCGTTTAATTTGCCACCCTACATTAATAAGTTAGTCGAGCCATTTTAAGACATATAGATAGAGACATTGTCATAAACAGATCACGGTATTTTTGCAAATACCAGCATTCGTGAACCGAGTTTGTGCTTTTTAGCACGCTTCAGTGCGAAATGTCAAATAACAACTCTTCTAGCAGCAAAAACATTAGACGTATTCTGCAATTTTTGGAAACTTTTATAGAGACCAAAATATTCATAGCGTTTTTCTTGCTGGCATTGCAATTATTAGATATTTAGTGCAAAAGAGCGTTAAAAAAGAGCAAAAGTGGTTCACCGATGCTGGTATCTGCAGTGGGAGCGCAATTGTAGCTCAGGGAATGCCCCATTTAATCGCAATATTTGAGGGTATACTATTAAAATAGGAGTTTGGCAACATTAAAACTGTCATTTTTTGCACCAAAATTTTTTAAATAAAAGTTTTTACATGAAAATCGAACTATGATGTGACCAAACAGTGATTACATCGGTGATGTGATCACGAGTGCATACATTAATATGTACACTGGTTCCTTGATAAAATATTAGCAGTACTGTTAAGATACTAGTTTCTACAAAAATAAAATAAAATAACTAGTTCAGAACATTGTTTCAAAATATGAGCTTCCGGAACCCATTGGATCTTTACAGGAAGTCCCCGAGATACGGAAAACTTAATTTCGGAAACATTAAACTGCCATTACTGACAAAGGCATGGTCTATAAAAGTTGCTTTAGATAGAAATTAAGTAAAGATCATTTTCTCAGTAATATATTTACATTAATATTGGAGAAATAATTAATTTAGAAGAATATTTAAACGATAATTTAAAGCGCTGTTCTTGCACTTTAATTTGAATCAAAATATTTGCAAATAGTTTACATATTTGTAGATGATATATTACTCAACAATATACATCTTATCCGAAAACTTAGGACATTAACATTCAAAAATACGATTTTGAACGGATCGCTATTTGTTTCAATTAATATTTTTAATCCAATCTTCCGACTTAATTTTGAAACATTTTGCAATTTATTATTAAGAACTATAAACTGTGTTAGTACTTACGGAATCAGTAACGAGATAAAATGACAAGATGATATCAAGTATAGTAGTCAGAGAGAGGCAGACTAGCCAGGGAAGCAGCATCATTCGATTGTTCTGAGGAGAAATTAAATTACAATTTTCAGGCTTTTTGCAAAATATTATTTATTCATAAAATCAATTTCACATGCAAAATAATTTGTATGATGAAGTACCGCGATTAATATTTAACCATGCTTTAAATTTATTGTTTTCATGCTTGTTGATCATGCACTTATAAATTCAAAAAATCACATGACTTTACCAACATAATGATTTTACTTATATCACAGCGAATTAATTGTGTACAAGATTCAGAACACAATGATTTTGGCTATAAATTAACACCCCGTCAATTAAAATTGGACACTTTTGACAACTACCGAGTCCAAACCGAGGGATTTATTCATTTTCACGTGCAAAATACTCATTAAAATGCAATTAAACCTTAATGGATATCCCATGAAATAAGTGACTTTCTTTGAATTCCTTGGCATCACAATATAAAACTAGTACATAAAGTATCTTCTCTCGTGAATGAAATGAACTAGATCCACAAAAATGATAACAAACTTTTTGCATAATATTGCATGTTGTAATATCGGGATTCGAACCCGCATTCTTTCTGTGTATTAGTTATAAATTCACCTAATGTATTTTAAGCCATTTAATTTATTTAAAGCCATTTAACTAATTTAATTCAGTTTGAAACCCACTCTAGTCATGCTTTTGTGTAATTTGTGTATTTTAGAACTATTTAACCTTTTAAACCTTAATCTGAAATTTAATCGAAGTTCATTTTAAAGTAGGATTTCAAGCGAGTACTCGAAGGACCATTTCTTTCTGTTGCTCCGAGGTTACCCGTTTTCGTATGATGAAATCGAATATTTAGTTTCATTTTTCCTTCGATTTGTGTGTATCATGCTTGATATAAATGTAAAAGCTCATCTCTGCAGATGTTTTCCCCGGCTTTGCGTCGCTACAGCTTGTTCGATGCGTGGGAATGTTTCTGGCGGTTAATTTTTGAATTGGTAGTTTTCTTGACAGTCCGTGTGGTTTTGGTATAAAAGCTTCGTACACTATTTTGCGGCGCACATTTTCCCTTGGACTGCTTAACATCCGGTGTTTTCGATGCTCACTCCGGGCCTCGGGAACTTAGCTTGATTGCCGATTCCCTGGGGTTCGTGTGCGGATGCTTCCTGCTGCTATTATGTCTGGGTAAATGTGTCTCTGATATGTCAGGGAACGATCCGATACCTTGCCAGATCAAAGATGAGATTTCCGAGGATGGACCTTATAAATGCTGGATCGAAGAGATGACTCCTCCTGTGGGAATGACCTGAGGCCATTCCGGGTCCGACTCAGTGCCTTGACGGAGCGAAAATGAAGAGAGAACCCATATAATACTATACGCCCAGGCCGGGCAATGTCTAGCGCAACCTAGAGATGTGTGTGTATGTGCTTCACGAAAAAAAAAGGTAAATATTCTGTTTGGGTCCACATGTCGATGCCCATCGTTCCATCTCGGATTTTCGCCTCCGGTTGTGACAACTTTTTCGTGGCTTGAGGTAAGTCCCCTTTTCGTTCCTGTTTTCGGAACCCTAGTGTACCAGGCGTCTCAGATTATTTGTAACACCAGAAGACGACTCCTAGACGAACTGCGAGCCGAACGATATTGGCTTCTTTGCTGGCTCACCAAATGAAATTAATTCATCACTTACTTCAAATTGAAATCTAATTATATTCCAAATTTTTATATTGAAATCAATAATTTTATTTGAATTCCTTTCGAGTGCTCGCCCATGTTGTTTAATTACCACAGCATAATTTATGAAATTACTATTATTAATATTTTACCACTGTTTTATTACGATTTGATTACTACGGGTTTGAAGCTTATGAAAAGCTTGTGGTACGTTAACTATGCTCCTTGTGCTCCTGAGTCCAGTGGGTGATGCTGATAAGGATTCAACTGATGTTTTGATAACTCCTTGCATAATTACGTATAATAAATAATATTTCATTTAACTTCATTACACGTGTATTTATTTTGCTTTAACTGTGATGCTGATTTTATTTGAATTTATTTCTGAAGAAGATGAATTTCCCCAAGGTAAGGGTTTAAGCTTTTAAGCGTATTTTGTTCTACTGGGTTTTCAGGCAGGTCATCTTGGAGATTTACTGTTCCGGACAGGAGGGTGAACCCAAGTGGGGTTATTGCGGCCTATTCGATCACGGGTTTGTAATAGTGGTGCTGGTGCTTCTGTGTTCTAAATTCAAAGAGGTCAAGATTCCACCTATATAATGTGGAACATATTTGATAATTCCTACTATTTTAATAGTATTGCGTAATTCTTTTATACATTTATTTGAAAATTGTGCAATATCTCAAGAACGGTTTATATTAGTGTTCTAAAAGTAGGGACATTCGTTTTCTAAGGAAAAAATATGATTATTTATCATTATTGAAAGTTTTAATTTTTCATGACTTTTTCAAAAGTCCATTCGAAAATTGGGGTGTTTCCAAACATTCGATTGCAGAATTATACATTCTGCGAACGTACATATATTTTTCTCTTTTTCAGAGATATAAATTACCAATCGTATGATTTAACAAATAAAATTCACAAAAATATGCTAAATTATTTTCTTCAATGCACTCAAATATATTTGTGAAGTTATTTACGTTTTGAAATTTTTATTAAAATTTTATTTAAAAAGTCGGTCGCTTTACCTCTACTTGAAAATTCCTACCATCCACCTAAGCAGAAAATTGATGCTTTAAATACGTTTGTACATCTTGTTTTGCTCTACAATGATTTGATTAATTCTGAGATCAATTGTTTAAAAGCTGTTGCTGCCGATCGTGGTTTCTCTCCTAGCATTCTTGATCATGCTATTCAAAAACTTTCTAGCCCTTCTTCTAAACTTGCTTCTGAACAGGATTTCAACAGCACTTTCATTTTACCAATTTTTCCAAATTGTAATGATCAAAATTTTCAAGTTTAATAATGTGTTTGCACCTTCCAATTAATTCATATTTTCTAATCTTAAAGATCCTATAGAAATTTCTAGTAGTTTATGCATTTACAGTATTTTTTGCCAGTGTGGTCTTTCATATATTGATCAAACCAGACGTCCTTTAAAACTTCGCAATAAGGAACATAAAAATTAGGTCAAAAAATATGAATTCAATACATCTTCATCATACTCATTTTTCTCAACGTAGCTATAATTTTGAACATCGATTTGAGTTTCCTTCAGAAAGGATCATACAAAAATGCACTTCGATATATGATCTCGACCTTCTTAAAGCTTTCCATATCCAAAACATTCTAGTAATTTAGTTAATGACTTGTCCAGTACTCTATTTCCATCCTCCGCCTGACAGTGTCCCCTGTGATAATTTTGTCCTTTGTATTTAATTTGCTCCATTTCTTAGCCTTTGGTACTTTTTTTGCGTCATTTTCACTTATTTCTCGTCGTATTGGGCCTCGCTTATTCTCTTTTGGACTTGACTCGTCTTATTGGGATATTTCTATTGACTTTGGCACGCGCCAATCTTCTGTATTACTTTTTGTTTCGGATTGGCTGGATTTTCTTCATTCTGGCTCTCTCAAGTGGACTCTTAATCTAGAACATGCGTACATGAACTCTCTGCTTCTTCTTAATGTGCCCCTTTCGTTTTTTCTTTACTTCAGATTTGCTGGTTCTCTTGCACTGACGAAAGGGATCCAGCGTGTCCTCGAAACGGCTGTATGCTGCATTGTTATTTTATTTGTGCTAAAGTACTTTGCACAATTTATCCTTATAATAAGGTATTTTCTGATCGTCTAACGTATGATGAAAAATTGAATAATGAATCTTAATTTTCAGAAAATAGCAAAATGAGCGAAACGCTAAAAGTTGAATGAAATTACTTGCCAAATAAGTAAAAGGTAACTTTTTTTACAAAAATAGCACCTGGCCTAATCTATCAAGAAAGACATTGTTTGTCTGGAAAACTGTTATTCATACCCCGTATTCACCTGATGTTGCACCTTCTTAACTTGTTTTCTTTAAAATCTCGTCCATCGCATAAGTCAGAACAAAGTGTCATATATTTCTTGTTCATGCATAATTTATGGTAACAAGATAACATTACTTACCGTGCACAGTCCCACGATCAAAACCACCGAAGTCATAACCGACAAAGCAGCGAAGGCCAGCATAAGAATGCTGAATATCAGCAAAACTGGAACAGGTTCTAAAAATTAAACGAGTCAAGTATATGGAATACATCAATATTTTATTTTTAAATGTGATATGGATATGAACCATACAAATATGCACCCATTTTAGGTTTATGAATTGGCGAATTTAAAAATTAGCGATTGCATAGGGTAGGTTGTAGTACAATGGCATAGAGAAAGTTGTAGTACAATGGCATAGGGTAGGTTGTAGTACAATGGAACAATTTTAGAAAGACGCCAAATATCTCTCTCTTGGCTACAATTTATTAAAAATACAAAAACAAGGTATCCTCAGAATTACAGGTTTATTGGCTACAAGAATACGTACTCTATATTAGGATTGGTAATACTATAAAAATTATAATTTAAAGTTATGCAAATTGTTCCATAGTGTCCCAACACAGAGTGAAATATGCCGGCACATGGGGTACAATGAAACACATCTTTAATGAAACATTCAGCTTACCAAGTTTAAGATATTTAAGATTACATATAATGATATTCTTAGATATTCATTAATTTTTTCAAACAAAATTTTATCAAAACGTAATCTCCACATTTAATACCATCATAGGCTACACCAACTGTCGCACAAGTTCTTCATACGAAATTTCACTTGAGTCATTTGAATAGTTGAGAAATAAATTTGAATAGTTGAGTTATTTGAATACGAAATTTCACTTGAGTCATCACGAAAATACAAGTCGCAGCAACAGAGATTTATTTATTTTAATTAATTATAGATTTTGCAAATAAATTACATTTAATCATAGCATTGGAAAATAATGTTTCATTGGGCCCCAAATATGGTGTTATGTTGCTCCCAATGTACAATTTGTATTTAAAAGAAACCATTGCCTTTATATACGCGCACTATTTGTTTTAATAATGTTATAATGTTCATATACTCTGTTTTGACAGTTGTACTTACTTTACTCAATGCAGCGAGAAACATGACGTTTCCAATAATAGTTTTTTATAGTAACTCGAAGAACAGCTTGTCAAAAACTTACTTTACTTGCCAACTTTTACATTTGATGTCACATGGCAGCCTGCATATGGACAATTGGCTTGGAAACTTTGTGGAAAATGTGTGCGTGGTAGAGCCAGAATAAGAGTATATCAACTTTTAGCCTGTTATTTACAGAAAAACTGTTTGTACATCGATGTTCCATTACTATAATCTACACTACTTTAAATTCGAGACCTAAACTAGCCATTTCAAAAGTTACATTAAATAATACACTTAGCACAAGTTTACCATATACCATTTTTCTATCCATAACGCTTGGAAAAAATTTTAGCGACAAATTTAGAAGCATAACGTCAACTTGGAAATTTTTCAAATGTTGGCAACTTAACGAAAATGTCGTAAATCGATATAAATGTCGCCGAATTGATAAAAATAAAGCTAAATCAATGAAATCAATTGTATTTTGTTAGGACATTGATACTGTAATGATGTTTCGTTAGGGTCTACCATTCGCTTGGTGACGAATTTTACTATCTTTTAAAATGTCGCCAAATTGATCAAAATATTACCAAATAACCGAAAATATCGCCGAATTTATAAAATGATGCTAAATTAATGAGCATAACACCTTATAGACGAAAATTCAATATTTTGCAAAATTAAGCTCTATTTACATCAACCCATTTCTCCAACAGTCCGTAACACTTGACGAAAAATTTGGCAACGAATTAGGCGGGATATCGCCAACTTGGCGATTTTTAAAAAATGTTGTCAAATTGACGAAAATGTCGCTTAATTGTTAAAAATATAGCCAAATTGATAAATATGACGCTTAATCAATGAAATCAATTGTATTTTGGCATGGGATAGAAGCATTCGAAGCATTCCTACAATAGTAGGAATGCTTCGAAAAGGTCTGCCTGTCAGTTCGACAGTCCCCCTTGACGACAAATTTGACAATTTTTTAAAATATCGTCAAATTGATCAAATATCGCCAACTCAATGAAAAAGTTGTCAAATTAATAAAATTACGCTAAGTTAATAAAAATAAAGCTTAATTAACGAAAATTCAATATTTTGCAAAATCAAGTTCAATTCAAATCAACCCATTTCTCCGTCCTTCTTTAACGCTTAGTGAAGATTTTGACGACGAATTTGGCAGTATATCGACAACTTGGCGACGTTTTCTTGATTAGCCAAATTGACAAAAATTTCTCCAAATTAATAAAAATGGCGTTAAATCGATGAAATTAATTGTGTTTTGTTAGGGGATAGATTTTAATGATGTTTCGGTAGGATCTGTCTGTCAGTCCAACAGTCTCACTTGGTGACAAACTTGACGACTTTCTAAAATGTCACCAAATTGATCAAAATATTACCACATTAAATAAAATTTCGCCACATTGATAAAATGAAGCCTAATTTAACATTTTGCAAAATTTCCTTAATAATCTCTGTCGCTTTGTGGGAATTATTAATTTATACTAGATTCAAATTTAAGCGAGTTCCATTCTTCGTAGTACAGATGCATTTGGTTAGGGGGTCATAAATATATTGCGTTGTGTTAGGGGATGATATAGTATGCATGTTTTGATAGGAAGTCATGTAGGAAATAATAATATTGATTTTGAGATGTGCATAGCTCTCATGTGTCCGTATATTGTAAGAGTGCAAGTGCTACCAATGAGAGAATAGAAGGTAATGTTTTGATATTTTTTAATTCCGTCATGTAACGGGCTTCTATTTTTAAATAAAATTAACACTACATATCTGGATATGTTTTTAAGTTCAATAAATCATATTAGCTAAACATATACTATATAGCATAGATTCTTATAAAACTAAATATTTTTATAAAACTAAATATATTTGTACATAAACATTATCAAACCTGCAAAACCTTTCTTTAACAAGCAAATTGGGATACATTAATAACTGCAAAGTACAATCATATTAACTGAGCAAAACACTAACTATTTAGATTTTCAAACTTATTTTCATGTGAGTTGACACATCCAGTAAATTTATTTAAAACAATTAGTGATAAAAATAATATTTGTTATGTTTCTTTTGTTATACTTTTATTATATTTTTGTTGTGTTTCATATTATACTCTCCAAAACTAGCAGGTAAATAAAAAAACTCCAAGAATATTAATGTTTTGCTTTCATTTTATTTGGTGTATTTTTCAGACACTTATGAAAAAATGAAGGATAAAATTAAATCTATAAATAATGGATGCATAACTAAGCACTCTAAAATTTCCCAGAAATATAAGTGATTTTAAAATAAAAATTATTCATCAAATTTGATTCATCGAGTGAGGTATTTGCATGTCTTATATGTCCATCATTATGTTCATAAAAGCATCTAATAGCTACCATTCAGATCTAATTATTAAACTAGATATATGAAAAGCAATTTGCATTAAGTGAAACAATTTTTAAAGCAAATATAATAACTTTTAATTCAAGGCAAGTATAATAAGGCATTACGATGACATTGCTTACCTTACATAGTCCCACGATCAAAACCACCGAAGTCATAACCGACATGGAAACCGTTCCGTTTTCGTTTCGTTATGTTTATAATTAACCGGCATGGAAAATGAAAATGTATTATAGATTGGGGTAATTATTGGACAAAAGTCTGCTACTATTCAGGCATTTATAAAGGTAACATTTCTTCCTTGCAATTAATAGGAAATTACCATTCTAAACAACTTTCATTTATCTGAAAAATAAATACTTCGTTAGTAAACAGTATAAAAAAGTTGAATAAAGATATTAACCGGTTTCAAAGGACTATAATAGGAACATTAACGGGTTATAATAGGAATATTAACCGGTTTGAAACTTTCAGATGTTTTTATGAACATAATGCTTGCCATAAGACATGCAAATAACTTACTTGTTGAATAAATTTTGATGAATAATTTTTACTATTTTATTTCGAAATTATATATATTTTTAGGCAATTTTAGAATGTTTATTTATACATCCATCATTTAAAGAACCGACCGTAACGAAAATATTTTTATCAACTAACCTATATATGCTTACTTTCTTTAAGGCATTTTTAACACTTTACAACAAAGTTGAAAAGTGTTTATGACTTTGTTCATTCTGTCTGTCTGTCTGTCTGTCTGTCTGTCTGTCTGTCCGTTAGCACGATAACTGTCGTAAAAATGACTTAATCAAAATGAAATTTTAGTATGTTGTTCAGACGGTCTATAGGACCTATGGGAATATAAATGAATAATATCACACAATTAGTTTTGGATTGAACCCGGGTTGAAAAAATGGAATACATTGAGCCCTATGGGACCTAATTTTTCAAGCATTTTTCAAGCGGATTTAAAATTCACAAATTGCTTCGAAAATTTTAGGCAATATTCAAATTGTTCCATAAAATATATAAAAAAAAATTCAGCGAAATATATTCAGTAGTTTTTTAAATAAAAATTAAAATAATAATAACACCTCTTATATGAAGCGATCACGTGTCCATGATATGAAACGATCACATGACCCACTTCAAAATGATATATGGCATCCATCTTGTGTCAAAATCGTGATTTTTAAAGTTCTTTTTAATTCATATTGAGTGTTGCATCCGTCTTAAAACTACTTTATTTTTGCCTAAATTCTGTGCATCTACATACTAAAACAACGCAATGACAATATATTTCAGTTTAAATGCTCATCCAAATATGATTATTTCTACTATTAAGCCTATTTTTCACCTATGTAAAATGTAAACAGCAAAATATATAGAATGAGTTGTATTAGAATCGCTGTAATTCTTTAACACAAAATAATTTAGTCCATGGAGTCTGCTTAGCTGATATGAATGAAATATTCATTGATTTTAGAAAGAGAAGGACGATATTTTTCGATGAAGTTTTACGCATAGAGATTACTTACTTGTAGCTCAATGGTCTTAATTTTTAAATAAAATAAATTATTATAGTATTGTGATGAATGACATGAATGGGGGAATTATTTATGAATGAAATGTTGCTTTTATAGAGAGAGCCAGGCGTGTTATTTTCTTATGACGTCATTTGAATGAGTTTCAATTGTTTTCGATGAAGTTTTCAAATATAATAAATTATCGTAGTATTATGATAATTCTAAAATTATTACCGAGGAATGTATCACATTTTAGAGATATTTAAACCAGGCAATTTATACTTTAATGCCGTCATTTGAATGAAGTTAATTTTTTTCGATGAAGGTTTAAGGTTTCAAATATAATAAATTAATGTAGTATTGTGATAAGTTTTAAAATATTATCGAGGACTGTATTGCATTTTAGTCATGTTTAAATAAAATTGCATTGAAGTTGGAAAGTGTTTCATAATCAATGCTTTAAGCATGATTTATCTTTCTTGTTGTAAATTATCTTAAGCAGCAATTATATGTATTCTAAAGGCAAGTATATTAAATGCTTGCCTTTAGAATACATATAAAAGCAGCAATTTTATGTATTCTAAAAGCAAGTATATTAAATACCAGAGACAAAGGGAAAAAATTACATTATTTTTCATCTGAAGTTTATACAAAGTTTTGGAAAGATAAAAATTTTAACGAGCACTACTGAGAGAAAGAACGACCACTACTTTTTGACTACTGAGAGAAAGAACGATTAGTAAACAGTCTAAAAAGTTGAATAAAACTATCAAACGGGTTCAAAAGCAAAATAGAAGAAGGCGTTTTCTTGCATTTGAAACCGGTTAATATTTTTAATACTTTACAACATAGTTGAAAAGTGTTTATGACTTTGTTCATTCCGTCTGTCTGTCTGTCTGTCTGTCTGTCTGTCTGTCTGTCTGTTAGCAGGATAACCGCCGTAAAAATGACTTTATCAAAATGAAATTTTAGTATGTTTTTCAGACGATCTGTGGGACCTATGGGAATATAAATAAATAATATCACCCAATTAGTTTTAAATTAAACTCGGGTTGAAAAAATGATATACATTGAATACTATGGGACCTAATTTCTCAAACATTTTTTAAGCGAATTTAAAATTCACAAATTGCTTCGAAATTTTTAGGAAATATTCAAATTATCCCATAGAATGTATAAAAAAAATTCCAGTAAAATATATTAGGTAGTTTTTTAAATAAAAATTATTTAATATATGGAGAAAAACAAATTCAATTAAATTCTGAATATTGCGATATCCTCCAGAAAGAAAAAAGAGATATATTATATAATAAATATCTTTCCAAAAGTTTAATTACTTTGTATATAAGATAGGTTTCACATTTTAAAATAAATATGGTAGATAACAATTTTTAAAATTTTGAAATAAAATAAATTATTATAGTATTTTGATGAATGAAACGATTGGAAAAATGTTTATGAATGAAATGCTGCTTTTATAGAGGCGATTTATATTTCGATGACGTCACTTGAATAAAGTTCATTTGTTTTCGATGAAGTTTTCAAATATAATAAATTATTGTAGTATTATGATAATTTTAAAAATATTAGCGATGAATGTATCGCATTTAAAGATGTTTAAACCAGGCAATTTATATTTTATTTGACTGAAGTTCATTTTCTTCGATGAAGTTTTCAAATAGAATAAATTAATGTAGTATTGTGATAATTTTAAAAATATTACCGAGGTATGTATCGCATTTTAGAGATGTTTATATAAAATTGCATTGAAGTTGGAAAGTGTTTCATTATCAATGCTTTATGCATGATTGATCTTTCTTGTTATTCAATCTTTTTACATTGTCCTAACGAAGTATTTATTTTTCAGATAAATAAATGTGGTTTAGAATGGTAATTGACTGCATAGTTTATTTCCGGCTGATTTTATGAACTTGATAGTGACCTTAAAATATGCAAATATTATACATAATTGTATTTGCTGATTTATTTCAATTATGACAAATAAAATTATTTATTATTTTGAGTAGTTATTTATTACCTCCCTTATTTATGAGTAATCTTATCGTTCAACGGCATATCTATAATACAATAGAAATTAATCAAATTTAATAAATTAATTTCACTATTTTATTCAAAGCACTTTGGACAGCTATAGTTCATTTTCATATAGTTATTTTTACAGCCTTCACTTTGCACTTTATTTTATGTCTCTAAATTTTTTTCGTTCAAGTATATCTGTCGTTTGTAATATTCGAAGAACTGCAATATATTTGATAAAAATTTTGGAGGTTTTCTCGTGTAACTATCATTTCTGGACTGAGTATATTATATAATAAAATGTTCCTAATAATGAACTAGTGAAAATTTATCACGTATAAAAAATAGGGCTGAGAGCATAATATTTAAACAACCCTTTATAGCAAAATAGCACTACGTAGTTCCAAACTTTTTACTTCAAAATATTTTTCCCTTTATAATGACAAAGATTTTTTTATATAAAACTTTTTCATAGATTTAATTTTCAATATTATATTCCTCTAAAATATTAATTTAATATCTTGCATCAAAGATAATATTTTTGGTAATTTTTTTCTATAAAAAGAAACTGTTGAAATCAAAAAGTTTCCAGGTATTATGTAAACAAAACTTCATTTTAAAGATGTTTACGAAAATATTCCTGGAAGGATTTAGAAACTTTGCTATTTTCATTTCAAATGTTAAGATATCACAAGGACTATTGACGCTGCATTCACTGGAAAGTTTCTGTAAGATAAATAGAAAGTTATAAACGAAATTTATACACGATCCTAATGAAAGTCATTACACTCTCAAATAGCTTTTCTATGTGGGATTTTTTAACTTTAGAGCAAGATTTACATTATATATAGAAAAGTAATCCATTAAATTCATTACGGAATTCTATTACAAAATATAATTTTTATTTGTTAAATTATATTTCCAAGATATTTACTTAAAGCAATTGCAGCATCTCTAGCGATATTTCATTTCTAAAATAATAAGTTTTAGAAATGAAAAGTGAAAAAGGCAGAATTAGTAGGGGCATAAAATTTTAATTTCACAAAATATTGTACATATACCCTTTGAGTACGTTTTTTTCATTGAATTATTGTTATCTGTAAATCTGAGAAAATACCAAATGCAATTCAAATCTAGCATGTCCAATTCTGGCCAGTGTGTATTTGTTTATATACTCGAATTATGCAATACGGAATTGTTTATTATTTTTAGACCAAAAATGCTATTACATATCTATTAGTTTTATACATACATTTTGCATTACTTTAAAAATCATTTCTTATATTTCATATCGAACTAAAATAATTAAGATGCCTTTATACAAAATTAGTATTCCCTAAAATTTCAAACTCATTTGCACAAGGACTACAGTATTAATATTTATCTCTGAACAGTGTGCGCCACTAAGATTAATATGCAAAAATGTTTAGCCGATAAGATTAATGTTTAAAAATATGTTCGCTGATATGATTAATATACAAAATGGGTTACGCCGATATTATTAATGTGTAAAAAGTGTACGAAAATAAGATCAATTTAAAATGGGTACACTGTTTTTGAAAATTAAGAAAACATTGATAATTGAATGAGAAGGGGGGGGGGTTCAAATAGAGGAGGAACAAAAATGTGCATAGCGTGACAATCAGGTCTGCGTTTCTAAAAGATATTTTATACGGCGCCAAACGTTACGTACAAAAAAAAAAGAATTTCAACCTTTCATCATGCTTTGATGATTGGCTGTTGTTTTTAAGAACTGAACTTGTAACTACTTGATGGATTGTAGCCTGGTCAGTGTTTCTTATCACTCTGTCCTATGTAAGTATCTAATCAGTAGGAAACCTATATTCTGTTTATAAAGTATAGATACGGGATTTCTAGAAAATCCTTAAGCACCCCAATGATTTTGTAAGAGAAGGTACATAAGTGTACTCTTTATAGTAAAGTGAACATCCCCGATCGAATAAAAATAATTGCAACTCGTCAACAAAGCAAAATACACGAAAAAGTCGAATACAAAGTTGTATGGCATTGTCTAATTAGTAGGAATCGACGCCAGAAACGAACGAAACACGTATACGGAAGACAGCAAATATCTACTAAACTCTCGTATAATCAAGGCCTGCAACACAGTAACGCCCGCAATGCTTGTTAAATGCACTGCAAAATTCTTTCTCAAATTCAAATGTGTATTATTGCCGACGAAGAGCAATTTTAACAGGCTGTACATTAGATTACCGTGCATTTATGTGTTTATTTTAGCAGTCCTGAATAGGATAGCCATTCGCCAATAACCATATTTAGTCAAAAAATGTCTCCTGCAACAATTTTATTGTTGATTTCTATCCAATAGACACTGCTCTATAACTTTATAAATGATCTTTTTCGTCTACCTCACTTTGTTACCGATTTTATCACCCCAACCTTTAAAATTATCCGCTAGAGCACTGCAATCACTTTTTCAATCGGATATAGTTACTCTTCAATAGACAGATCAAAAGTGTACAGTCATGGACTTTCTTCAGAAAGTGATTGGGATACTTATAAACTTTCATAGGAACAGTGTATAGAAAGCAATAAATTTTATAATGCAAAATTATTTTTAAAAATTCTGTATATACTTAATGTTTAAAAAGACTGTTACTATACGTATAAAATAATACAGATAAAAGTAATAATTAAAGTCAATTTTAACAATAACAAAAAAAAGCGAACTCACGTGAAAGTAGGTTTTATATGGAGAGCGTTTATTGCTTTATTGTCTATGATCTGCTTATATTGTCTATGATCTGCTTATATTGTAAAAGTAAAACGAGACAATCATTCACTTACTTATAAAGTACTTTTACTGTACATTCAGATAAAAAGGTTATCTATGCTAGACAGAATCCATACCAGAAACACGGGATAACAAAATTATTTTACAAAGTTTACGTGACGAACTTATAATAAAATTTTAAATCAATAAATCTACACTAACCTGGTAATCCAATAATGGTGTGAACATGAAAAGATCCAGCAGTGACTACCACAGAATAAAATGTCTGAAACAAAATGGAATATCCAAATTCAAGAAAACATTACAGCATAAAAAAAACTTTAGAGAGAGGAGAAATGAGATTTTAGAGAGAGGTGCGCAGCATTTATTAAAAAGAAATTTTATATTACAGAAATTCTCATTTAAAAGGAATAATTTTATTATAAGCAGAGAAACTTGTATTTGGAGAAAAGATATGGCTACTCTGCCGATGAAGGAATGCTTGTTAAAAGTGCATTTTATTAAAAACTACGTTCTGCTAAGAAAGCCATGAAAATTGAGCTTACACAATCTGTCAATATTACCTTTTGGGAGGTTGGTCTTATGCAATGGTTGCATCTTAAACCCTCATGATGCAGTGGTCTGATTTCTTTACTGTGCTCATTTATTTGAATTAATATATTTTACTAAAGATACTAATTAAATTCGTGTGTTAAAAATGTGTTATGCAATAACCTACCTTTATTTGATGTTTATTCCACACCTAAAAAACTGCTATAAGGCAAAGTATTTATTTAGGGGCTTAATAAAGAATGTATTTTCTCTTAAAAATATTTATTTTAAAACCTTCAATTTCAATATTCATTACACAATACTATAAAATTTATTTTAACATTACTGAACACATAGATCAAAATTAACACCTGGGAGTTGACACAATATGATGACGTATAACTCAAAGGAACCTTATGCTAACCTTACTAATATTAAATACAGATCTGTGATTTTAATAATATTTAGATGGTGAATACATTCCTCATATAGTAAAATATAGTGTAAAATTACAATACTTCATTATTTAACGTCTACGTTGATTTAACTTTATATTAAATGCCATAGGTTTGGTATATAAGTGTGCTTTCTCACAGTAAGTCATGTTATTCTTGAGTTGTCACAAATAATGTAGTAATTTAAAGCTTACCATCTTGCACCATTGTTACTAAGCATTCAAACTGGATAATAAAGCACTTAAATACACATTATCGTGGCATTTCATCTCAAAATTTAGTGTAGGAAAACACGATATTCGTCGCTCCACTTCTCGCAAAGGAGAATTAAAAAATATGTCCTCCTTTATGGATCTCAAAATATCATCTCTCTTCTCTTTTTCTTGTCTAAAGCACCGACGTCTGACTGGTAGATGAAACAGACAATATTAAAATTGTGTAATATGAATTCATCGCAAACACATGGTTGTCTATGCTTCTGTCATTCGTTTCTTCTAATGTTGAAGAAGGGGGTCATAAGTGACGTCGGTGATATTGAAATGAAAATAATGATAATGATGTTGATAATTGTCAGCCGGTCTACTCACAAGAGCTGGTATCAGATTAGTCCTCGATTAGTCTTAGGTTACTCCTCGAAATCTACTCATTAGTTTCCCACTTCTCGAGTTTTCCCCAAAGAGCTCAAAGGTTTTCCCCCTTTTCTAAGCGTAAATATCTTAAAGAGAATAGAGAGGATATCTACTGGATACTCACTAGGATATCCACGTTTCTAACACCCCAACTTTTGCACCTCACTCGACGAAGTCGCGTTATAAAAACGATTACATTCTTAGCTCTTGTACATTTCATCTAAAGACATTTGTGTGCAAATGGGAGTTGCTTAGAGACACATCCCCCACTAGCCGTGAAATAATTTCAGTGTCACCACTTGTCCTTGCTGGATTAAATTCAAATCTTTCTTGCACTGCCTTTGGTTTTTTTAGTGACTTGTCTTTTGCATCACGTGATTTTTGTTATATCATGTTATGGGATTTTTATGAACCCGAAGTCAACTTATTTATAGCCCCTGCTGTACCTTTCCATGCGATTTCGACAATCTTGGTCCCACAAAGTCTGTATCATTGTCCCATCTGTCCATTTTTATTATCTCGAACTTACTCTGCCCTTTCTATTGTCACCAAGTTCTGTTATACACATTTATATCACTTTCAGGCTATAAAAAATTTTAAAGTCACGAATGCCATGTTTATTCGCTATCTTAAAATTATCAGATTAATATTTTCATTAGAGACTTCATATTTAAAGATAAATCCATATTTAAGACTCCATAATATAATCCATACGATAAATCTATAATTAAGAAGAGATCATGTACTTATTTTGCAATAATTTGTGAGTTATATAAAATTATATGCAGATTGGTGCGACGAAGGACCATTTGCAAATTTAACACCTTTTTAGTACAATTTTTTCAAAAATGCGTATCATTTAGCAGTTACAGAGTCCCTGAGGTGTAGAATGTATCCACGACAAAATGTGTGCAAATATTTTGACTTTTTGTCAATAAACACAAATTATAGAAGATGTGTTTTCGTTCTGACCTCAGCTAAATTTATCCCTTTGTTATAAAAAATAACGGAAAATATTTGTTCTCCTACTCTGATTATAGTGAGAAATATCATAGAGGTGCTTTTCTTTTATTTTCAAGTTCTACACATCAGATTACCTCGGATCCAGTTAAATATCCTAGCCGGACTAAAGGAAATTTCTATTTTTGGCATAATATAATAAAATCATTTTGTTCCCATTTTCACAAGTTGCTTGAGAAAATTCATTATTTGAAAATACTGATGTTAAGTTGGTTGACAACACTTATGTTAAGATAATTAAGGATGATATTGCTAAAATTTAAATAATATTCAATTCACATTAAGTTGATTCAAAACGACATCTCTTCCGGAAACCCCGCATCTCTATTCTCAGAAGATTAAGTATAAATTCTAAGAATCATCGATGGACGAAAATGAGTCGAATCCTAGCTAATACCCAATCTTCATGCAAATCTTTTCAAGAGCATGCCATATCAATCTTGTTTATTGACTGAGATCGAAAGCTAAAGGCTCAAGATTAAGGTTTACTTAAGAATTTATTTAAGAATTATAAAAACTTAATATTTTTACTATTACAGATTTAAAAGTATATTAGTTTAAATAATAAAATATTTCTCTATAAATATTTTAGAAACATATAAATGCAACAAAACATTAGGCAGAATTATATTCAATTTTATTCGAATTTTCGTGATTTTGAAAATAAATATATACTTTTCGAGTGTTTAAAACATTTTCGATTATTATACTGCAATATAAAAATTTCACGGACAATCCCATCTTCATGATTTACCAAATGTTTATCTGAATATTACAGACTGTTTCAATCAAAAAATTTATTTTTTGCTGTATTCCGTTCATTAATAATGCATTTTTGTGCAAGTGTAAATACAGGTTTTCCCCTGTCTTTGCACTTGCCCCTTGGTACGGTCTTAGTTATTTTGGTGGACCATGGATCCGGAAAGCTGTAGGAAGGTCAGGTACGTCATCAGCCGAAACTGACGACATCTGCTTAGGGATTATTTTGGATTCCGAGCTGGTACTAGAGCCGAAAATATTATGAGAGTTTACAGGGATTTTCATTTGCAAAATGTGCAGTTTATTTTAATCGAACGAGTATATGTAAATCATGTATAGAATCAAAAGGGTTTCTAGGATATATCACAAAATCATTTAAAGTCCATATTTAAAATGTATTACATCCACACAGAGGGTGGAGGGCATATTTGGGGCGATTCAAAGAGCTTATTTAGAGCTTATTGAGTATCAAAAGCGTTTATATAAAGTGTGTCAAAAGAGTTTATTTAGGGCATATCAAAAGAACTTATACACCCGCGCAGAGGGCAAAAGGCGCATTTAGGCCATACACAGGCGCGTACAGTTTGGGTGTAGCATTCAATGTGTCCAGCGCCGAAACCAAGGCGTATTAAATATCCGAACAGCGGTCAAAGGTGTGATTAGGGGTACTTATGTAGGGCGAGCATGTGCTGGCATGAGTTTTGTAATTTAAGCGTGTACTCCTGCATCGAGCAATTAAACCTTCCGAAAAACTTAATGAATAAATTCAATCAATCCTTTCTTTAAATCCCGAGCAACTTCGGGTACAGTTTCTAGTCTAAAATAATAAAGGAAGGAGTTTGTTTTTCTGTTCGGCTGCCTGTCTGTTTATGTTGTCTGTAGCGAAAACTCTTAAGCATCGTACTGCCACAAATTTGGTACACAGGTACTTCAAGATACAGGATGATGCGTCTCGGTGAGATTTTTTGGCATTAGGTTTTTAAGTATTATATGTTTTATAAAGATTTTAGGCGATTTTCGCACAAGTCGGTTTATTACCGACCAAAAATATTAATACAACGTTCCTATCTTAACACAATCAGAAATAAAGAAAATATTTTTCAAACGAACTTTGAACGGAATCCATACGATTATTAGACGAATTTTCGTGAATTCAAAAATATATATTTGTCATGTAAAAATTTGTTTTGTAAAAAATATATATTTATAAAAAATATAAAATTGACTTAAGAGAAGTTATTTTTATTTTTTCAGAAGTTAACTTAACTGTTCGAAACTCAATTTAACTGCGACTTTTGTAGTTTTATTGCTTAGCAACAATTCCTGTGTGAAATCATTTCTTTTAGATTGAAGTCACTGTTTTGATATAGTGTTAACTTCAAAAGTATAACTTTAATCCAAATTTAAAACTTTATCATAATATATGAAGATCAAAGCCTATGCCACGATATTAGTATTTGTAGTGATGTCGAACTGAAATAACAACCCACAGGTTTTTATTTATCGGATTTTCGCCGTATTTCTTCTCTGTATTCTGATAATATTACAAACATTCTGTCAACCTATTTTTATACAAATTGTATTAATATCTGCTATATAATCACTTATTTTAAAAAACAAACAAAAATACGGCAACAAAGTGAATAAAATACATTGCAATGTTTCTGTAGAAATAGTTTTCCTTTCGTCATACTTGAAGCATTTGTGTCCAACTCTAACGCTAAAATAGCAGCACTTGCTTCAGATCTTTTTGCGACAGATTTTCATCTGCCAGCGCACAGATGTTCCATACATGTAAAAAATAGCACGAAAGCAATACGCTTGTTAAAAAGGAAAACTGGCATCTTGCTGAGACTTAATGAAGTAGTTCTTAAAAATTATTAAAAGTAATATACAGGGTGTTCCAAAAAGATTGAAACGCACTTTAATTCTTTACCTGTTGGAGATAAGTGGGTAACGCAAATAGAAAAAATGTTGAAAGTAAGGTAGGAAATAAGACTACGTTAATGAAATAATCCTCCCATTAAATTTCAAAAAGTTATACGTTTTAAATTTTTATACGACCCCCTTAGACAAATTTGGTCAATCAGAAAATTTTTATTTTTAATGCAACAAGATGATTAAAAAAACCGCATATATGTATCTTTAAAATTGAACGAGTTATATTTAATTCAAAATAGAACATTGTGAATGGGGACCATATATCAAATTAGAAATGTAAATTTGTGACATATCACAAAAAAGATAAAACTGGGTGATAATACATAGGATACATTTTTGCGAATTCCGCGTAGGCTCACGATGCAATCACGGATTTATTTAGATGCATTTGTCACAAAAAAGATAAAACTGGGTGATAATACATAGGATACATTTTTGCGAATTCCGCGTAGGCTCACGATGCAATCACGGATTTATTTAGATGCATTTGTGATAAAAAAAATTTGACACATATTAACGTATTTTCGATCTAAACAATTTCCATTGTCAATTTGTTTATAATTCCTATTTTCTCTGATGAAACAGTCTTTCAAATGGTGCGGAAAAGTGGCATAAACGAGATTTTTTTCTTTATCATAATTCAGTTCATTTTAAAAGATACAGATATGCGGTTTTGCATTGATGCTAGTAGTACTAGGGTCACTTTCGATTTGAATAATAAATAAATGGATATAAAATTTATAAATGAACGGATTGATTTTTCTTTTAATTATATTAATTACGGACTTTAATTATATTAATTCCAGGATTCACGGATTGCAATTTTTGTATCAAATCTCATTCGAATTGCTCCATTCAATCGTGAGATATCGTCTCCACACACTCACACACACATACACACACAGACATCATCTCAAAATCGTTTAATTCGTGTTTAGGGATGCTTGAACCGTGTTCTCCCGTAGAAAACTCGAATTCGAATTTTCGACCACGTCATAATACTTTCTTTATACATTATACTATGTATATAGGGAAAGTAATAAATTGATATAAAAATATATCTCATAAATGAACGATTTGATTCTTCTTTTAATTATATTAATTGAGGACTGCATACATCACTTTCATTTATTTTGGCAAATACTTTTCAAACTTATATATTGTGTTTAGTCAATAAACTCATAGTGTTTAGCCAATAAACTCATTTAACCTATTGTTGAAACAGAAAAAGTGTAGAACGGGTATATCTTCTAATACGATTTTAATATTTTCACTTAGTATATACAAACGGGATCAAGACGTCTTATTCTTCCGATCTGGAAATTCAGATCTACGAATTTGGCGAGATATCGCTAACTTGGCAACTTTTCTTAAACGTTGCCAAATTGAGGAAAATGGCGACAAATTGATAAAAACGACTCTAAATCAATGAAATTAATTTCGTTTTGTTAGAAGAGAGTACTTAAATGATGTTTCGGCAGCATTTGTCTGTCACTCCGACCGTCCTACTTAGTAACACATTTAGCGAATTTTTAAAATGTCTCCAAATTGATAAAATGACTCTAAATTTATCAAAATAACACAGAGTTGATGAAAATTCAATATTTTGCATAATTAAGTACTATTTTCTAGATAATCTCTGTCGTTTTGTGAAAATTAAAAAATAGTTTTTTCTAAATTTATTTACAAACTGGATCAAGATGCTTTATTCTTCAGATCTGCCTGTGAAGATAATTTTGTATATCGAGCCCAGAGATTCTTAGACATTTTTTAGAAGAATTAAATGAAACGTTTTAATAGAATATTTTGAATAGCAAAATAATTTAGAATACTATAAGAATTTGCACATAATTGTGAATGTTAAGTTTCTTTATATTATTTTTTTCGTACGAAGAACGGGTATACTGTTAGTCTATATAAACAAAATTAAAAATCTGTCTCATCATCACGGCTGAATCTAATTTGATGAAATTTTATGTATAGCCTTGGAATAGCCCCACTTAAACTTTTGTCCGCCGATCCGGTGATCGAAAGAGTCAGGGGCATGCGTTTCCGTCTGATCGCTGGATTGCCGGGTTGCGGGTTCGAATCCCGCCAGCGGGCATGGATGCTATCATGTCGAGGCCAAGTCAGACTTCCGCCCTTCGGGGAGCCTCTATAAATGTGAAGCTGCAAATCTTATCCCCTTCGCCATGAGATTCCTTTGAGGGGTCATGTGGATGTAGTGTGTAGGCGCTCCTTCACCACGGGGGAACGTGCAAACGAACAAATCGAACAAAACAGCAGTAACGAACAAATATTGCAGTAACGAACAAACATTTTGTCCATGTTTCGAGATTCTAAGAATAGGGGTTGTCTAGATATTAATTGACAAGAAAGATCAATCATGCTTAAAGCATTGATTATGAAACACTTTCCAACTTCAATGCAATTTTATTTAAACATGTCTAAAATGCAATACATTCCTCGGTAATATTTTAAAACTTATCACAATACTACATAAATTTATTATATTTGAAACCTTAAACCCTCATCGAAAAAAATTAACTTCATTCAAATGACGGCATTAAAGTATAAATTGCCTGGTTTAAACATCTCTTAAATGTTATACATTCCTCGGTAATAATTTTAGAATTATCATAATACTACGATAATTTATTATATTTGAAAACTTCATCGAAAACAACTGAAATCCATTCAAATGACGTCATAAAAAAATAACACGCCTGGCTCTCTCTATAAAAGCAACATTTCATTCATAAATAATTCCCCCATTCATGTCATTCATCACAATACTATAACAATTTATTTTATTTAAAAATTAAGACCATTGAGCTGCAAGTAAGTAAACTCTATGCGTAAAACTTCATCGAAAAATATCGTCCTTCTCTTTCTAAAATCAATGAATTCATATCAGCTAAGCAGACTCCATGGACTAAATGATTTTGTGTTAAAGAATTACAGCGATTCTAATACAACTCATTCTACATATTTTGCTGTTTACATTTTACATAGGTGAAAAATAGGCTTAATAGTAGAAATAATCAAATTTGGAAGAGCATTTAAACTGAAATATATTGTCATTGCGTTGTTTCAGTATGTAGATGCACAGAATTTAGGCAAAAATAAAGTAATTTTAGGACGGATACAACACTCAATATGAATTAAAAAGAACTTTAAAAATCACGATTTTGACACAAGATGGATGCCATATATCATTTTGAAATGGGTCATGTGATCGTTTCATATCATGGACACGTGATCGCTTAATATAAGAGGTGTTATTATTATTTTAATTTTTATTTAAAAAACAACTGAATATATTTCGCTGAATTTTTTTTTATATATTTTATGGAACAATTTGAATATTGCCTAAAATTTTCGAAGCAATTTGTGAATTTTAAATCCGCTTAAAAAATGCTGGAAAAATTAGGTCCCATAGGGCTCAATGTATTCCATTTTTTCAACCCGGGTTCAATCCAAAACTAATTGGGTGATATTATTCATTTATATTCCCATAGGTCCTATAGACCGTCTGAACAACATACTAAAATTTCATTTTGATTAAGTCATTTTTACGGCAGTTATCGTGCTAACGGACAGACAGACAGACAGACAGACAGACAGTCAGACAGAATGAACAAAGTCATAAACACTTTTCAACTTTGTTGTAAAGTGTTAAAAACGCACAATTAAACCTTCCATAGAAATAGCATTATGCAGACGATATTTTTCCGCCAATTTATTTGAAGTAAATTATAAGTGGCTTAGCAACGTATTTAAATCAAAGGTGTTTATGCGGCAGGCGATTTTTATTTTTTTTTTCAGATTTAAATAATAAAGATATGTATATAAAATTAATTTCACCGATATTGCATTTTCGACTGGATTATATCATTTACGGTCTTCAGGTTTTAACACTTTGTTATTGATATTTTCGGAGATTATTGATATTTTTAATTTATTACGTCATTTGATTTATTTTTACAAAAATTGTTAAAACGCATATATGTACGTAGTACGGGTAATCTTCTGCAAATGCACAGGTATATCTTACAAATCTACGAGAATATAAGTAATACAGGTATATTGACATATATTTTGACATATATTGGCATATGTTGGAAAGAATTACGGCCTTTAAGGTTAAAGATTACGGAATTATTGATATTTTCAATTTATCACGTCATCTGTTTTATTTTGGCAAAGATTTTAGAAACTCATATATTGTAGTACATGTAATCTTCTACTAATACACAGGTATATTTTCTAGTATTCGGGAATATAAGTAGTACGGGTCCCATACAATTTTAGTGCTTTTATTTTGCATATATTGATTCAATTTGTATATTTTGTACATTTGTTTACAAACGGGACCAGGAGCTTTATTCTTCAGATCTGCGCGTGAAGATAATTTTGTTTAACAAGAACAGAAATTTTTAAACTTCTTTTTAGGAGCATTAAATTAAATATTTTAATTGAATATTTTGATTAACAATATCATTTTGTTTACTATAGGAATTTGCTTATGATCGTGAATTTTAAGTTTCTTTATATTATATACTCCATAGGAAGAACGGGTATACTGCTAGTAATGTATAAGATCCACGGTACTTTGTTTTTATCGTTCAATTATAGATTTCGCGATTAACCGGATAACAACACGTAAAGCTATTTCAAAGTACCCAATTAACTTATATTTCGCACAACTCTAAATAAATAATTATCAATATTGATAGCATCCTCATTATGCAATGTAGTCCATATATTAAAATAACGTAATAATTTATTCATCAAAAAGGCGTCACTTTTATTAATTTAGCGTCCTTTTTGCAATTTTGACGATATTTTCGTCAATCTGGTTCATCACCAAATGTTACAGACAAACAGAGAGAAGAATATTTCTTACATACTATAAGCTATGTCCGTCATGTGACGGAAATCAGAAATAGCGAAACATCACTTCCCATTTGGCGTCATTTTTATCAATTTGGCGAAATTTTTGTCACTTTAGCAAAATTTAAAATAGTCGTCAATTTGGCGACGTCCCGCTAAATTTCTCGCCAAGCGTTACAAGCGGACTGAGAAATGGATTATTCTTATTGTCTACTCTTATGATCCTTCCACGATATTGAACTTTCATCAATTAGTTGTCATTTTCATTGATTTAGCGTCTTTTTTTTATCAATTTGACAACATTTTCTTTAATTTGGCAAAATTTTTCCAAGTTATTTTTCCGTTTTAGACAGAGAAATATGTAGATAAATAACAATTGGCGTCCAAATACAAAAGTATTACCCAAAGTCTATTTTCTCATGAATGGAACGAGCTAGATCCACGAGAATGTAAACATTTGTGTACATGTTGTGAATGAAAAGTGAATAGTTAATAATTTATTATCATTTTATGTGATTTCTGGATAAATTTATTTGAAAAATATGCAATATCTCGAGAACGGTTTATGCTAGCGTTCTAAAGTTTACATCAATCGTTTTCTATTGAAAAATTATGTACGAAATAACTATTTACGTAACTTTATTAACGGTTTTGGTTTCTTGGTGATTTTTTCTTCTACATTTCACTCTGAACTTTAGGGATGGTCTGAACATTCGATTGCATTTAAAAACAATAGACTTCCAGCATTCATGGATTGTAATTTTTGTACCAAATTTAATTCGAATCTCTCCATTCATTCGTGGATATCGTCTCCAAAGACTCGCTGACACACACACACACACAGACATAATCTCAAAAACGTTTGACTAGTGTTCAGGGATTCTTGAAATCTGCTCTCACGTCGAAAACTCGAATTCGAATTTTCGACCCCGTCACAATACTTTCCTTATACATTATACTATGTATATAAGGAAAATAATAGCCATGAGTAATGAAATTATTTTAAAAGGATTTATAACTTTTATCCATAGCTTATTATTTCTTGACGTAAAAATGAGTCTATTACAAGAAAGGTGCTAAATTGTGTTTTATAATTTCTTAAAATAGAGAAAAAAAAATTCTGAAGTAGTCAGATAAAGAGAAACATTAATTATCTACCTCAGTAGAATTGCATATTTACGACACACTGCACCGCAGTTCAAAATTCTGCTAATGTATTTTAACATCGTCTTGCTAATCACAAGAATTGTGCTACGTGAAGAAGTAATTATGTTTGATTAAACAAGCATTAAATAAAATGTTACTCTTATCTTTCACTGTTGAGTATAATTTGGAGGAAATTAATAAAGCTGTTAAATAACTAGTTGATAAACATAAAGGTGTTAAAATCAATTTGATGTCCAAGTCTTCAAAGCAGTTCAGCAGTTTAAAAATATTTTTTAAACATTCTGTGGTGCAAAAACATTGAGTTGGTTTACTTTCTTTAAAAGAATTTTGAGGATTAAATTATTAATCTTAATTAAAGTGCTGGTATATCGTAACATTTGTACATTGCTATCATGGCTGCAAAACCCACCATTACTTCTTTGCACGAGTTCCTTAACAGAATCATTAAATCAAAGAACTACACTTTAAAATCCTTATTTTAACTTTTTAAATAAATTATCATTTATTCACACCTCTATATTATTATGATTAAAATTACATGAAAATATTTGAATCTTATTCCCGGTCTTTTGAATCTTATTCCAAAGATCAAAAATTGACCTAGCATGCATGAAGACTGGCACATACCTCTGTATTTCGGGTCTGTAGCTCAACATGACTGTCACGTTTTCCGATTATTTTTCTGATATTTGGAGTCAAACTTTGTATCTTTCTATAAATAATCAAATGAATAACGACTCTCTCTCTAAACAACACTGTTTGAAATCACGATTCTCTCTCACTTCAACTCTTAAATAATCATTGCATTATATTCGTTGACTTTTCTCCTTGCAACCCTATCATTTGGCCTGGGATTCAGATACGCCCTTCTTGTTCTCATTGGATGCTCCTCAGTGCGATGTCGTATCTTTGCATTATTGGTTCTTTCAGTTTCCAATGAAGTTTGGTTTAAGTCTTGGTCCTAGGATATTTTCCCCCAACCACACCTGCAATTTGTGTGACATCTATTTATTGGGATCATAACTTTCCGGGCCAAGACTGTCATAAAACGGTGACTAAAAGTCTGCACTGTGTTTCGTCGTAAATATCAAAAAATGCATATTGTGCCTCCTGATATCATATATTCTAAATCAAGACATCAATTTTCTGTTCAATGTCCGTAATTGTATATGTGTATTAATATTCAATTTATATCAGTACGAGCAAAATTACTTTGTCGGTATGAAAAGAGAAAACTTCATTCTACTAAAGAATTGAAAGCAAAATTGAGGGTAAAAAATGTTTGAAGGAATTTTTAAAATAAAGGGACATATATAACCATATGCAATAACATTATTTTAGGTGATCGCTGTTAACAATTATTTTTTTAATAATACAATTTTTAAGCTTAATAACATGTGAGTTGGCTTGGAATTGATTCGGTTTCAAATATTTTTCTTTTACCATATATACATTTTCTAGCCATAGTGTCAAAGAAGATGACAGAATTTTGAGATGCTCAACCTGTCAGACGGACCTGCTTATTACTTTCCCTATATACATAGTATAATGTATAAGGAAAGTATGTTGATGGGGTCGAAAATTCGCATTTCGACAAAAGAGCACGTTTCAATCCTGAACTCGAATCAAACGTTTTTAAGATGATGTCTGTGTGTGTGTGTGTGTGTGCATGTGTGTGTTTGTTTTCGTGAGTCTATGAACTCGATATCTCATGAACGCAGGGCGCATTTCGAACGAAATTTGGTACAAATATTGCAATTAGTAAATTATCACAACCCTATTCATTTGAAGCGCAATGAAATTTTGAAAAAATCATTAAACAATCAGAACTTATAGGAATTTTATGCAAATTATGATCATTTTTATGTAATTTTTCATTAGAAAATTAATGACACCAACTTTAGAAAGCTAGTGTGAGAACAGAATTAGATCTCACATTTGTTGGTGAGACAGTTTTATGCCAGTAATTCATGTGTCCGAAACATCGGACAATACCTCCAGTCTGAATGACGCCAAGTTTTGCAGCACGTGAACCCAAAGGTCAGATAAAACCATAAATTTAGGGGTGTCAAGACAGAAGGGGTCGAACGATCTCGTAAGAAAATGGAAGTAACGACATTGGATAAAAGGCCATCCAATGGAGAAAGTGCTTGGAGCGTCACAATGAATGCCGCAAATGAGAGCAAAGGGGGGAATGTCAGTCCTGAGGCAAAAGAGCCACAACCTCTGACTTACAGTAAAAAAGAAATAACTTAGATACACGATGACTTGACTTGGTAAGAAACGGTTGTACAGCACGACGCTTAAGGTATAGCGAGATAGCGAGAAGATGACTTACGTATGACTTGGCGAATACAGATATGATTACGAGAACTTCATAAGTACGAGTGTTCGAGCCAGCAGAACAATATGATCGTCGTATTACGTGTGGTGAAGAATACCTCGAGTTAATTCAAGTAATATGATCGGCGAAGTACCTGCCGGTGGCCAAGCCAAGACAGCCTGGAAGGTATGTGTTCCTCAAATTAGATACCAGGTCCTAATCCATTTTAAGCATTTTTATTAATGGTCTCACATGGTTTCTCCGCCGAAATAATTAATAAGATAAGTAATTGTTGCAATTGAGTAATTAAGTATGTTATGTTGTTAATAAATGTTTTGTTGTTAAAGTTAAAATGGAGCAATCAATTTAGTATTATATTAATTCATATTCTTTTACAAAACTCGCGTGAAAGATAAATAATTGGAGGGTTATTAGCGGGCACACAAAACGCAATGTACTACAATAATAATGAGTTCCACTATGTACGATTTTTCGGCCATGTTAAAATTATATTATATGTTAATAATAATTAGGCTAAAAGTTCAACTTTAAGTTCTTTTTAAAATGTGTACCACAGCTAGCATAAACCGTTCTCGAGACATTGAACATTTTTCAAATAAATTTATTAAAAAAAATCACATAAAATTAAAAGAAGTATTAATTATTGTGAAATGTGTTCACTTATCTTACGTAATATTATGCGATAGATTTGTTAATATCATTCTCATGGATCAGGTTAGCTCCATTCACGAGAGAAGACACTTTGAGTAATAGTTTTGTATTTGGACGCCTAACAATTCGCCAATAGTTATTTATTTATAAGAAAAAAATTTTCCCCAGATTGTCGAAATATCGTCAAAATTGCATAAATTACGCTAAATTAACTAAAAGGACTCCAAATTGATGAATTAATTATTAAAATATTCAAATATATGGACTACGTTGCTTATTGTAGATACTATCAATATTGATAATTGTCAATTTAGAGTTGCGCAAAATATAAGTTACTTGGGTAAACTGAAATAATTGTAAATATTGTCGTCGGAAAAACAGAAAAATGTTCAATTCAGCGTTTAAAACATTTTGCCGCTGAGTTTATACATCCTTTTTTTCACTGTGAAAGAAATATATTCGTTTCATCATATAGGGAATGTCATGTGCTGCCCCCAAATCGTCTTCTACCCAAACCGTTCGACTTACCCAAAAGTGTAAGATATCTGTTTGGACAGCCGGGATAGTGACACCCAATTTGTACCGGAACCCAGTTGGGGAGGCATCCACAGAGACCGTACCCTCCTTCCTCTACCACCTGCATGGCCCACTATACCTAACGGATTATGTTGATCGGGCGCCATTGTGCCGAATTTAGAGGTCCCATTAGAGATCAAAACCACCAATTGTTTACCGTCATGTCAACGTTCTAGTCATTGAATTACTGAGATTTTTATCCTTTTTTACTTTCCTTATATACATATAATGTATAAGAGGAAAGTATTGTGACGGGGTCGAAAATCCGGATTCGAGTTTTCGACGGGAGAGCACGTTTCAAGCATCTCTGAACACAAATCAGACGTTTTTGAGTATGTGTGGGTGTGGGTGTGTGCCATTGAGCCTGTGGAGACGATAACTGACAAACGAATGGACCGATTTGAATGAAATTTGGTACAAAAATTACAATCCGTGAATACTGGAAGCCTATTGTTTTTAAACGCAATCGAATGTTCAGACCCCCCCCCCCTAAATTTTCGAGTGAAATTTTGAATAAATCATCAAAAAATTAAAACCTTTAATAAAGGTACGCAAATAGACATTTTTTATGTAATTTTTCCTTAGAAAACGATTAACGTAAACTTTAGAACGCTAGCACGAACCGTTCTGAGATATTGTACATTTATCAAATAAATTTATCAAAATATCCCATAAATTAAAAAAAAATATTAACTGTTTAGAAACATGTTCACTTTTCATATGTAATATAATGCGATAAATTGGGAAATATCATTTTCGTGGATCTAGCTCATTTCATTCATGAGAAAAGATACTTTGAGTAACACTTTTGTATTTGAACATCAATAATCATTTATATGCTATAAGAATAACTTATTTCTCCGTCCATAACGCTTAGTGATTTTGGCGACGAATTTGACAGAATATCGCCAACTGGGCGACTTTTTCAAATGTTGCCAAATTAATTCAAATCTCGCCAAATGGATAAAAATGGCGCTGAATCAATGAAAATGACGACTAATTGACGAAAATTCAATATCTTGGAAAGAATATAAGTATCTACTATAAGAATAACCTATTTTCTTTACTGTAAAAGTAGTAAATTTATTGCATTATATAAGGAAAGTCATGCGCTGCCCACATCAGATTTTTTCAGATTACCAAATTTAGACCTGAACCCAGTGAAGGAGGCATTCAGAGGGGTCGTAACCTTCTTCTCCCACCACCAACCTCTCGGAAGGCCTTACAGAACCACATATTTAACATGCCCGTACTCCGTGTAAACACAGGGACAGTTTGGGCAAAGCTGGAAATCTAACTCGGGTCTTCCAATTGCAATCCCCGCCCACTAACTAATGGGCTTTCCCACCTCTTGCTGCCCACATCAGATTTTTCTAAGGTTCACATTACAGATTGTCCTCAACGCTAAGTATTTTGGTCATTAGTTCTGTATGATAACGCGAGGACATAGCCGGAGTTGCGTAGCTGGAAGCATAGCCAACAAATACCTAAGTTTATCAATTCCTAATTTCGCTCTAGTGTATTTATGTAGATAAAATAATTAAATCTAATGCTCTATATTTCACTAACCAAATAGCTTTCGCTTTCAGAATGATTGATTATTTGTAATAATTACGATTATTTGTAACGAGTATTATTCTGATACATTTGAAATGGAGTTTATAAATTTGAAGATGAATATCAGAAACTAAAGAGAAGTTAAATACTATATTAAAAGTAGTTTATATAGAACCAATGTATATTTTATACTAGCCAAATAAGACACATTATGTACCTACTTAAGTCTAATTACCAATACACAAAACGCTACTTAATTTAAAATTCTATTAAAATAATACAACGTTGTCTCACTTAATTTCAAGAATTAGGTTTAGTGTTGAGAAGTAATTATGCTTCATTAAACCAACTATATGCCTTAGATAAAATGTTACGCTTCCCTTCCGCTTTACGGGATAATTTAGAGATAATTAACAGGTTGACTTTAGTAAATGGTTTAAGTTCGGAATTAGGACATGGGAGTTCTTGAAAACATGTATCTTAAAAAAAAACACTTGCGCAGAGTTAAGAAATATTATGAACTAAGTTTACCATTGATCACTTGTTTAAAGCTGTTGAATTTCGAATGGACTAAATGTGTGAGTTGCAGCAACGTTTCAAGAATTTAACGAACATAGTTTTATTCAATGTGAACATTTACATTATGTGCATGAGTTCGATTTAATAAGAGCAAAATACATTTAACAATCACAATTTTTTAAAAAGATCCGATAAATAGGATCAAAGATATAAGAATTACGATAATTAAATATGAATTTGCTGTTTCTTATATATATATATATATATATATATATATATATATATATATATATATATATATATATATATATATATATATATATATATATATATATATATATATATATATATATATATATTATCTTCATCAAAACTAAATACTTGGGAAGGATTATTCTCCAGGGAATAAATCGGTATATTTCTTTTTCCTATATAACGTACAATGTATGTTGTTATTACTGATCGTTATTTGATTCGCCGGAAAGCGAATTCTGGAGGGTCATATATTCCAAGAATTTACATTCCAGAAGAAGATAATTTATATAATATATATTTCTATTTAAATATCGCATCAGAAGAGTTGCTTTTGAGAAACTAAAATCATATTAATTAGTTACAATTTCGAAATGTTAAAACAACCACCCCTAAAAATAGAAACTTAAGAGTGTTATCAAATTACTATAAATGAAAGACAAAAACAAAAGCATTTTTTCTTATACGAGGGTCAGACTGAAATTTTTGAGATACGGCTAAGTGGTACAAGTTAAACTTACCAACTCTTACCAACTCTCAAAATACTCACATCCAACATCAATGCACTTTTGTAGGCGAATTTTCCAAGGATTAAATGATTCAAGCCATTCATTTCTTAGAATCGATGAAAATTATGCTTTTATAGCCTCATCAATCTCGCTAAAATGAAAACGATGCCCACGTATTCTTTTTTTTAAATTAAAAATTTGACAAAAGTCACACACACGAAGATAAGGAGAATAGGGTGGATGTTCTATCACTATGATGTTTTTTGTTCAAGAAATTCGACTGTCATTCTTACTGAATGAGAAGATGCATTGTCATGGTGAAGCATGCGTCCCCTAACATTAATTTCCTGAAAAATTTCTGGAAGACACTTAGTAGTGTACCAGTTTGCTGTAAATGTCTTCTGTCCCTCTAGCTTTATGGCTTTGACCAAACCTGTACTTCTGAAGAACCCGGCATACATTACTTTTTTCATTGCTCGTTGTCTTTTCACAATTGTTGGTTTGGTCATCTTCAAAGACTCATACCTTACTTTCTTGACGTGTTGGAATGTCAAAACACAGTATGTATGTATCATCACCAGTTATGATTTTAGAAATAATGTGGTGTCCACCATCATTTAGTAATTTTAGGGTTTCTTTACTGATTCTGACACGCTCTACTTTTTGGTGTTCTGCTAAGTTATGGGGGGGGGGGCAATAGAAACTAATTTTTTCATATGCAGTCCTTCATGAATAATTTTATGTATAGCTGCGGATCCAATGTTAAGTTCCTTCTGTATCTGTGAGACCAGATTTGAGAAAGATTTAGTGAGACTCTTTTATGTGCGTATTTACGATGTCTGTAATGTTTAACAATGGCATCAGACTTAAGGAAGCCAGTTTATGGCACCCTGACCCGAAAGGTCAAAGTAGGCAATAAACCTTGGAAGCCAAGGTGAAGCCACAAGAGTGGTTAAAGATGTTAATTATGGAAGATGTCTGGTCGCGTTGGCCTGAGGTCGACCAATCGTAACGTAAGGGGTTTTACAGACGGCAGGCAAAAGGAAGCGGCATCCGAAGTTTCTAGAGTGATATAAACGACTTCTAGGTGGGATTCAATAGCGGTTTTTCATAGAGAGATGCCAGGAGACTTTTACGAAAGATCCGCAGTGAGAGCGATAGCAACAAAAATAGCCGCAGAGATGCAGTAAAGAAGTATTCCGCAAGTTTTGTAAACAGCATTCCGTAGAGAGTCCACAGAAATGTCCATGTTCTGATATACAGAACTGCAACGGCAGATTTCGAGATGCAACAGAACCAAAGTATGAGCTGTGTGTCAACGTCTAGAGACAACCAACAGGTATGTGCGAGTCAAGTATTGTTGAAGGTCATAAATGCAATTTAGGCATTTTAATTAACTGGTCTCACATTTTCTCTCTCCGCCGCAATTAATGCATAATTGTTGTAATTAATTTAATAAGTAATCTATGTTATTAATAAATTATTTTATTTTAAAGTTAAAATGGTGCAGTTAATTGTAGCATTATATTAATTGATATTCTTTTACAGGAACTCGCACTAGAGATAATAAGGTGGGTTAACGCGGTATTTCGTTGTTGTTGTTGTTGAGACCCAGACCGTCCGACCTACCAGAAAGGTGTAAGGTAACTGTAAACGCGGTATTTCGTGTTACAACTCAATGTAATTAACCCTACAATGCATGATTTTTTATTTTTTCACCAAACATTTTTTTTTCTTAATGATATTGGCTTAAGTATATGTGGAAAAATATTAAAAAAAATATTTAGCTTTTTCTATTGGTTAATTTTTGAATTTTTAGGTTTGATTCATATATGAATCAGTATGCATTTAGCTACCACTTTCAATTGGTATTGAAGAGATAAAAAAAATGATTTACCACCATATAAATAATAAATTTGGTACAAAAATGCTAAATTATGCTTTGTTTATAAAGAGAAAATATATTTTAATTAAATTTAAATTTTTAATTAAATTTAATTTTTTTATTAAATTTAAATTTCAGATATTTTAATGTATTTTATTATTATTATATTTATGTAAAATGGAAAACATCCCCTTTTTTTACAACCGATAAAAGGCTATGTATTGCACATGGACAAATTTGTATCTAGTGCGATTTTCATTGCAATTAGCTTAGATTTCATTGCAAATTAGCGTCGATTTCATTGCAAATTGTTCGATATTGCCCTGTCTAACACATGTGGGAGAATGTATGCTGCAGGGCTTTTCCTTCTTTTTACATTATAATATTTCGGTAAGCTACTGTTTTGTCTTCCCCATTTAAAAGCAACACAGTCAACAATTTCTCTTATATTTGAATAAATAATTCCAATACTATTCAATTGATATGTTCTTTGTTATATGTTATCTTACAAATTTATCAGTATTGCTAATTATAATATTTTAAGAATTAAAAATTCATTAATAATCTAAATATTCGATAAAATTACATTTGTAAGTTAAATCTTTAGTAATTGCATTACAGTTGCTCGCAAAATATAAAAATCCAAAAAATAAAAAATAAGAAATCATGGTCTTCTGATAAGAAATATGAAATATATGAATAATTTATGTCTCTAATTAACAATATACTAAGTAGTTATTGAATAAGGATTGCAGGGTATATGAATCAGTACAAGATACAGGGTGTTACTTGGTATTATAACACTAATGTTTGTTTAAAAAAAATGAAATTGATTCATATGCATCACTATGTGTTGTGAGTCTAAACCTACCCGTTAATGCATGGTGATGCATATATGAATCAAACACAAAAAACGAAAATTTTAATACTAAAATTTATTTTAAATTAAATCAATTTACAGAAATGAAAACTGCATACCTTGAACTTCGTAGAATAAATTCTTTGAAGCTCTTGGAAAATAATTACTGCCAAAACACACTATATGTAAACATGGGAATCAGAAAGAAATTCTTAAAAAAGAATCAATTACTAAAACTATACATAACGTATATCGGTGGTGCAATTTACAGAGGCCAGCAGCAATAAATTACTAAGAGGGTATTCTGGTTATGGAATAAGTACAGAAAGCAGACAATTTCTTGATTTTTTAAGACGAAATTAGCTAAAAATTGGATTGATTCATATATGAATCAGTATGCATTGTAGGGTTAATTAATTTCAGTGAACTTCAAATTCTATTTTTAAATGTGCATCACAGTATCATTTGGAAAGTACAGCGATTATCATCGATTAGCATTTTTCGAATGGCCGACACATTTTCTGGAACTACAGCTGACAAAGGTTTTGTTGTGTGTTTTTCTTCCAGGAGAGAATTCCGACCTCTTCTAAACTCTGTAAACCATCTGAATACAGTGGCACGAAATGGATCATCATTTCCATATGCTAATTGTAGACGTTGAAGACAATCGATTTACCTCCACTTTAAAATCATAGAAAATCATAGCTCGATAATGCTCTCGCGTCAACTCCATTTTCTTTTCTTTCACGATTTATTCTACGATAGCTAAATTGTAATTGTTGCTTAGATTATAGTCTGCGGACATAAAAGAGTTCAAATTTATCTATCCGACCAATATTTTTTTTTCTAGCGCATCCTGCCTCAAAAATTTCATTGTAACCCTTGTATCTCCATATTAAAAAAAGTAGCTGACGCAGCTGCTTGACAAATTTCGCGTTCCACGTAGCTCTCTATCACGTACCGCAAAATCTATTGCATACAAAAATATGAAATTTAGTTCAGTTGTGGAGAAAAAATAGGGAAATACACTGATATAAACCATTTTTCTATTTAAAATTCAGTTTAAGAACTACTTAATGTTAAAATAAAAAAAAGATTATTTGAGCTATGAGTTCACGTTCTGGACAGGATAGAAATAGCAAGACCTCGAATTTTTGTTGGCATGTCGAATTTTTGTTGGCTACACAGTTGAATTTTTGCAGGATGGAGCCCTTTTCTTTTTAATTTCAATTTAATTAATGAGTTATTCAATTTTTATGCACTTCTAAAGTGAACAAGAAAGATCAATCATGCTTAAAGCATTGATTATGAAACACTTTCCAACTTCAATGCAATTTTATTTAAACATGTCTAAAATGCAATACATTCCTCGGTAATATTTTAAAACTTATCACAATACTACATTAATTTATTATATTTGAAACCTTAAACCTTCATCGAAAAAAATTAACTTCATTCAAATGACGGCATTAAAATATAAATTGCCTGGTTTAAACATCTCTAAAATGTGATACATTCCTCGGTAATAATTTTAGAATTATCATAATACTACGATAATTTATTATATTTGAAAACTTCATCGAAAACAACTGAAATCCATTCAAATGACGTCATAGAAAAAATAACACGCCTGGCTCTCTCTATAAAAGCAACATTTCATTCATAAATAATTCCCCCATTCATGTCATTCATCACAATACTATAATAATTTATATTATTTAATTAAAAATTAAGACCATGGAGCTACAAGTAAGTAAAACTCTATGCGTAAAACTTCATCGAAAATTATCGTCCTTCTCTTTCTAAAATCAATGAATATTTCATTCATATCAGCCATGCAGACTCCATGGACTAAATGATTTTGTGTTAAAGAATTACAGCGATTCTAATACAACTCATTCTACATATTTTGCTGTTTACATTTTACATAGGTGAAAAATAGGCTTAATAGTAGAAATAATCAAATTTGGAAGAGCATTTAAACTGAAATATATTGTCATTGCGTTGTTAAAGTATGTAGATGCACAGAATTTAGGCCAAAATAAAGTAGTTTTAGGATGGATACAACACTCAATATGAATTAGAAAGAACTTTAAAAATCACGATTTTGAGACAAGATGGATGCCATATATCATTTTGAAGTGGGTCATGTGATCGTTTCATATCATGGACACGTGATCGCTTCATATAAGAGGTGTTATTATTATTTTAATTTTTATTTAAAAAACTACTGAATATATTTCGCTGAATTTTTTTTTATATATTTTATGGAACAATTTGAATATTGCCTAAAATTTTCGAAGCAATTTGTGAATTTTAAATGCGCTTAAAAAATGCTTGAAAAATTAGGTCCCATAGGGCTCAATGTATTCCATTTTTTCAACCCGGGTTCAATCCAAAACTAATTGGGTGATATTATTCATTTATATTCCCATAGGTCCTATAGACCGTCTGAACAACATACTAAAATTTCATTTTGATTAAGTCATTTTTTCGGCAGTTATCGTGCTAACGGACAGACAGACAGACAGACAGAATGAACAAAGTCATAAACACTTTTCAACTTTGTTGTAAAGTGTTAAAAATGTTCTTCTCCACCAGCAAAGACTTAATTGGTTGCGCCAATTATCAGCTTCCCTCTGATTGGTTTCTAGCAGAAGCGTTACAAAACGGCTGAGGACTGAGATATTGAAGTATTAGAAACATTAAAAATATTTAATTCTAACCATGACCACAAGGTTAGTTAGTGCGTTGGTATAATTCGAAATACTGATAATCGTATGCCTTATCTTTTATTCTTACAAACAGAACATTTCGTAACTATTGTTATAATGAACATTACGATTTCATTGTTATATTGCACAACATTTTATGTTTTATTGTTGTAAATCTCTCTACACTTAAAACGTACCATGATATTTTGCCACTGTATTGCAACAAAACGTAATTATGAAATTTTGCCGTTTGTTCGTAATGCAGTAAACAAAAGTTCTTGATAGCAGGCGACATTAAAGAGTTCGTGATGCAGACTCAGCGAGGACCAGGAAATTGGAGACGAAGCCCCCCAACTCACGAAGTGAGTTTTGAGGTTGGCGAGTACAGCAAGCTAGGTGAAATTGCACGCGACGCGAGTAAAGAGAGTTGGTGAGCGTCAGAGGGGAGCGTTGGTGAGCGAATTAGGGTGCAAATCCCCAACAGGTGCATCGCACCTGCAGCGAGCTCGGATTAATGAACGGCAGCGAATAGAGGACGGAGCCCCGGGATTTTAAAGCGACAGCGAGCATAGGACATATAGGCGGTCCGGTGTGCCTGCCGAATTGAAAGCGCTTGCGAGGGTTGGTGAATGTCATTTAACACGGGACGGCACCAACAAGTTATTAGCATTGTGTCATAAGGTAAACTTGTCCTTATCAAAATTACCACTATAGGACTTACCTATGATGCCGTCGCTAGGGGTGGAGCATGTAAGCTCCAGGTTCTCAAACTGGAGAGACGAACACACAAAATATAAATAATTACACTTGACTTAATTGATCAATTTATTTTAATATTTTAAATAAAATAGATATCCATTGTATCTTGATTAATGATACTATTATTAAATCTATTATTATAAGACATATAATACTGACAACATTTCATTAATACATATTTACACATATAATAAAATTGACATATATTTTTTAAAACAGTTTCCTTTAATCAATCGACACTCAAAATAGTTCTTTTAGCTCAATGTCTAAGAACTCGTTAATATAATCTACTCTTACGAACTGATTGTTCATTATTTGCATAATCGATAAAAGTGTGCCTTCCGTGCTAATTAGTGACAAATTGAAAGTTGATTTACCTCTACTCTTTGTGTTAAGTACGTATTCGTGCAATCTCGATGATGTGCGAAACTGTTGCACATCTCATAATTGCAACAAGCTTCCATTTTTATCGCTCACGTTCGATATACCTTTTTTCACAAAAACCAAGAAACATGATGTTAGCTCGTTCGAAAATTTGAAGTCGACTGAACTTTTTGGAATACGGCTTTGGGGCGCTTTTTTCTTTCCCCCATTGATTCCCTATCACATCTACCATTCGTTGTTGATGCAGACGGGGATGACCACTGTTTATGTATGCCTGTGTTGTCATTGGCTCCCTCTGCAGCATTTAGATAGTTCATTATTTTGGTTGGCATCCGTAATTGAAATTACAAAGTGTCGTGCACGCCGTACGACACATTGCATAGCAGTTAGCACGAAATCGCTCGTGAAGCGAGTTACGGGGGTTGGCGAGCGTAGCGAGTCCCTAACTGTATATAAAATATTTCAATACCATACTTTAACAAAAATTCTTTAGAACAGCATTTTTTTTATCCCAAAAATGCATTCGAGATGAACTGGTAATCGAACAAGGGTCTCCTGGATTACGCTTAATAGTGCTACCAGTTACACCATTCTGTCAATGTGAGTAAGTACCTTGAATTACATTCCATTATTTTCTTTCTCAACAAGACAAGGGATAACCTCAACCACCTCCGGCCACCAAAACACCATACTTCACCTATGGTACCATTTGTAGAACATAAAAGACTTTTCATCTCAACACTGGCTCAGGCGAATTACACCTTGACTTGCATTGCATTCTTTCTTTTCTCAACAAGGCAAGAGATATCTTGAACCACATCCAGCCTCCAAAATACCATACTTTACCTGTGGTACTATTTGTAGAACCACGGCAAAATTCATCACTTTTACCATTTCAAGAAATATTTTGAATTATTTTAAGTACGTGAATTCAATACCACTTAAAGGCATTAAGACTTTTAGGAATTGCCTCATTTTTATTAATTCATTTGTATGTAAATGAAAGGAATTAAATATTAACATCGTCATACTTCGAAAGATGAATGTTTGCGTTTAATTAACATTCTGAAGGTAAAAAGATCTTATTCGTGTTATATTCTACATAATAAAACTTCCTAATATCATAAAGGATCTCTTTGAGAACCAAAATGCAAATCATCATTCATCCACTGATGGGCATATTTATGCTCCAACATGTAGACTCAAAGGTGTGTACATATGTATGTATGTATATTTATATAGGATGATTCGAAAATCTCTGTTCAAACTTTAATGTGGGATAGGGAATACTAAAACAAACCTTTTTCGTTAATGAATGATGTTCACAGACGTCGCCCTACGGCGCTGCTGGGCGACGCGGCAATTGACTATTCGCAATCATCATCCGTAACGTGGACTTCGCACATAAAATTTTATAACCTAGATCAATGCATGCAATCTAAAGTGGCAATCTAAGGCATGCATCTAGCGTATTGAGCTGCCAATAGAAAGGAAATATCTGTTGTAAAAATACGGTAAATCTTACAGAAACTGGACCATTTCGACTGGCAGTAACATACGCTAGATGCACACCAACCATACTACCTATACCCCCTGACCTATCCGAAGGTATAAGACATCTGTTTGGATAATCGGGAGAGAGCCGCCTAATTAAATTCGGAACCAAATGAGGAGACAACTGCAGGAACCGTACTATCCTTCCTCTAACCTATCATATCTCGAATAGACTTTCGAGCATACAAATTTATAGTGCCCACACTAACCGCCGAAACGGAAATAGTTTTGTAGGGCATCAAGGATGGAACACAGGACTTTCACATGCGACCATTTCGCCATAGCTATTGCGCTATCTCGACCAAGATGCATGTAAGATATCTCAGCATTCTCAAAATATCCCATTTTACACATACGAAATCCGTGTTCGAATAACGATAAAAAAATAGCTAATTTCCGGGCCAGATAACAGCGCCCTCTAGTACCAAAGTGTAAAGTCAGATGACATACGTTGATTTAGTGTTCCTTATCTCACATTAACGTTTGTACAAAGAGTTTCAAATTACCATGTGCATAAAGGAATCACGTCATATATGTTTCGATTTAATTATCTAAGGAAAATCGCACAACTTTGATCTAATTTTAGGTTTGAAAGGAATCTACTCAACTGAATACAGATCAATTTTACTTTTTGCACAGCGTTTCTACTGCCATTATCTTTACAAAAAAAATCTAATGTGGGCAGCGCATGTCTTTCGTTATGTAATGCAATGAATTTACTACTTTTACAGTCAAAAACTAATGTATAAGATCCATGGTACTATGCTTTTAATGTTGAATTATACATTTGGCGATTTTTCGGATGGCAACATGTAAAACTATTTCAAAGTACCCAATAAACTTATATTTCACGCAACTCTAAATAAATGATTATCAATATTGATAACATCCTCAATAAGCGACATAGTTCATGTACTAAAATATTTAAATAATTAATTAAAAAAATTCGGCGCCATTTTTGCAATTTTGACGATATTTTTGTCAATCTGGGGTGAAATAGCGCCAAATTGGCTATACGTCGCTAGATTATTCGCCAAATTCACCAAATGTATCAGCAAGTGTGACAGTTCTTTCCAAGATATTGAAATCAATTAATCGTCATTTCATTGATTTGGATTCGGTTTTATCACTTTGGCGAATTTGGGTGACATTTTCGCTAATTTGGCAACATTTAAAAAGTTAGCAAGTTGGAAATATTCCGACAAATTCGTCACCAAAATTTTGACATACGTTACGGACGGAAAAATAGGTTATTCTTAAAGTTGATACTTATATTATTTCCAAGATATTGAATTTTCGTCAATTTGTTATTATTTTCATTGATTTAGCGTCATTTTTATCAATTTGGCGACATTTTCCTTAATTTGGCAACATTTAAAAAGTCGTTAAGTTGGCGAATATTGACAAATTCGTCGCCAAAATCTCGTCAAGCGTTATGGAAGGAAAAATAAGTTATTCTTATACCAGATAAATGTCTATTAGCATTGAAATTCAAAAGTATTACCTAAATTATATTTTCTTATGAATGGGAGGAGCTAGATCCACGAAAATGATGTCACTCAATTTTTTGCATTATATTACATATGAAAAATTAACATATTTTACAATAGTTAATATTTTTTTTAATTTTATGTGCTTTTTTGATACATTTATTTAAAAAATGTGCAATATCTCGAGAACGGTTCATGCTAACGTTCTAAAGTTTATGCCAATCGTTTTCTAAGGGAAAAGTACATAATAAATGACTATTTGCGTAACTTTATTAAAGTTTCTTTATGACTTTTTAAAATTCTACTCGGAAATTTAAAGGGAGTTCTGAAAATTTGATTGCGTTTAAAAACAACCAGCTTCCAGAATTTATGGAACGTAATTTTTGTAAGTTTCGTACGAATCGCTCCTTTCGGTCGTAAGATATCGCCTCCACACACACACACAGACATCACCTCAAAAACGTTTGATTCGTATTAACTGATGCTTGGAAAGTTCTCTACCTTCGAAAACTCGAATTCGAGACAACTTCACAATACTGTCCTTATATATTATTCTATGTATATAAGAAAAGTAATAAAAGGTGGTTGCAGGTTTGTTTTGCATTAATAGATAGTATGCATAAAAAATCAAAAAATCATTTAATGCTTTAAAAATTTGGATATTCCAATGTTAATTTAGGGAAGTAGATATTTAATCAGGGTTCTTTTTAATGTGCTGTATCGCATAATTTGCGCAGTACAAAATGAATATTTGCAGTGTGAAAAAACTGTAACGGTTTTTGTTAAAAAAAATTTCAGTGTTGCTGTTTGGATTTAGCGGATACATTTTTTTCACTGTAATTAAATTTGTTTTTTCTTGTGGCCCTAAATGTTTTATTAAAATATTAAAGATGTCGGGTTAAAAGACTTTTCATGTAAATTAAGCTATTTTATTCAGTGAAAAGTGCACAATACTTTTTGTATGGGGAATTAATGATTCATCGCTAAAACGAAAAAAACAAAGTGATGTAAACACCTATTAAACATTTTTAACATTTTAATTTGTTATGCTTCATAAAACGCTATTCAACTTCTATAAAATAGCATCAAAATTTTTAATAAAAATATTCAATTTGCTGGCGTTGAAAATTAGTTCAATAATTTATGCATCACATTTTATTAGAGTCGCGTATTTCAGTGACTATCAATATTTGTTCATTCTTTTTTATTTTAGTAATTTAGTTAATTTTAAATATGTTAACTAAGTATTATCCTTTTTCGCGGGCCATCAGATGAACAATTCTGCATGAGAGCTTAGATTTCACGGCCAAGTGATTTAAAGAAGGGCAATATATGTTCCCTCCCGCAATGCAAATTAAGGATATTTTATAAAATTACTAAAATATTTATGTTTTAAACTTTGATATATCCAAAAGTTTCCTGCTGAGATACACTTTCCCTCTTTCCCCCAACAATTTACAATTTATTACTTGTGCCTGCTTGTATGCCCAGTACAAATTTGTATTGAAAAAAAATTCTGTTTCTAACTATATGTATTTAACATTACCTTTAAAATTATTTTTACATTTTTACTCTAAAATGTGTAGTTTCATAACAGAAAAGGCATGCTGTTTTCAGAATTTTTCCAAATAGTTTCACCTTGAAAAAAAATTACAGAAATGCAAACGCAAAGTCGTTGCTACCAGAAAAATTTGTAGAAATTTGTGAAGATAATCAATCTATTTTTAACCTTTAAACTGTATCAGAAAGAAGTTACGTTCCCAATGAATAATGGGTCGATTAAACACACACCAGTGAATGTCTGCATAAAGTAAAAAAGTAACAACATATATGTTTATTAAATACAATTACTATACAAAAGTGAAAAATATCACACAAATAAAATTACCTTTTATACAAAATACAAATACATTTGATAGGTTTTCTGAAGATAATTAATAACATTCCCAAACTCTAAAATAACATTCTCTAACTCTATTCTATACAAATTCTGCAGCCCAGACTTATGTATTCCTGGCATTATTTTGCATGGTAGATTACCTAAAAAATTAACTAAGATTTTTAATTTTGGGGCCACATCCATTACATATTTATATAGCGTACTAGTGTTTGAAATACATCCATTGGAGACCTTCTTTTGATATACTGGTTCCTTGGCTTTTACTGTTAGGTTACCATGTACGCTTGAGCGTCTGGATGTCTGACTTGCTTTCTTTCAGCCTTATCAAGAAGTTTATCGTCTTAAATGACTTCAGAGAATTAAATATCGGATTGATGTATGTAAATAAGATATAAACATTCTTACTATGCCCAATAAAAATAAACAGACATGACACCATCTGTCTTCCTTTTTGCATGCGTACGTTCTTGCCATAAGTTGTCTTAGCTGCTTCAAGCCATATTTGATTATGATAAAGTATATTCTCTGGCTTTTTTTACTGCAGCATAAGGTATCTTACTACTTATGAGGCTCTGTAGACATGAAAATAACAAACATGCAGTATATTCAAAAGTTGTTTTTCGCCAGCGGAAAGCTAAGTTTGGGACCGCATTTTCCTTTTGATTTTGATGGAAGATATTACTGAAATGGACATTTTACATCGAAATAGTACGAGTTATATACCAAATGCATTTTTTCCACAACCTAAAACATTTTCAGTAGTTGTAAAGCAAACATATTAAATAATGTTCTATATGGAGCACATTTATCATTGCATTCTATGCGTACAAAGGTCAGTTTTATCTAAGAATATTTGAGAAATCACTTTATTATTTGAAATAGCTTCACCTTAACATTTGAAATTGCTACAGAGATTGTTGCAGGTAAAATGCTATGACAGTATCCTTCACGTATAGTGATTTTTCCTAAAGATTTTAGCACGTCGGAGAGGAGTAGTAAACCTACATATGCATTAAACATTTCTGTTGTAATAACGTTCGTCTTGTCTTTTCTTTGAGTAGTGCAGTCATCTCCCAATTTATTTTGGTCAAAACCAAGACTAATATTTCTTCTGTACAAAATAAGTTTCAAGATGATGAAAGAAAATCATGTTCCATATAAATGGCAAAAGCATTCTTAACACTGAGCCAGTATTCATAATATCCTGTGGTTTTGTCAGAAACTGTGCCAGCAGAGCACCATAAACTATCTGATGTGAGCAGCACATGACTTTACCTACATACTCAAATCTATTTTCTCTTTATTTGTTTTACAATTCATTAAATGTTTGTTCATTAATTTGTTTTACAATTTCATTTAGTAGCACAAAATGACACGGAAAATTATTTTAAACTACACTGAATTTACAGTTTTGGTACAATTTTTGATTTCCTTTGGCGACTGCACGTACTTTTAAAGACGACTGGGTAAAAATATAAAAACTAAAATATTTCCAGAGCGGTTAGTCCTAGCGTTATGGGGTTAGTCGTATTAATTTTGTCGCTACAAATTACATATATAACAAGCATCTAATATATACATTTGAGCACACATACTTTTTTATTTTAGATTTTAGCAATTTTTGCAGGTTATTTCGCAAAGAAAGACAGGTTCTTTTATTCTGAATCGTACAAAATCTATTCAGCACCAGGGTAACCCACAAGTAACTTATCTACCAAATTTTGTGATATTTGGTCAATTAATTTTTCAGCTAGAGTGGATACATGTCACAGATAGATATACACAGAAACACACACATACAAACGTCAAGCTGAAAATAAATTTTTCAGGTTCTAGAGTGCTCGAAACGTATAAATCCATCAAAAACTCGAGTTGCGATTTTCGACACGATTCCAATACATTCCCTATACATTACCATGTATTGTATGAAAAGTAAAAATGGTACTTATAATAATAACCTTTTCATTTATCTGTATAATAAAAATGAGCCATGGGTTGAATCAACCCATTCGCAAACACTGTAATTTTGCGTTGGTTGAACTTTAAGTTTTTATTTATTCTTGTTTGATATGTACTATATTGTGTTTCTTCGTGTGTATCCATTGTCTAGGTGTGTATCCAAAATTTTTATTGTTTTATTGATAAGGAATGTTTCTAGTTTTAGACACTGTCGATGTTTAAAGTACATTCATGTTTCTCTAATTTTAAATTTGTTTTAAAAAACATACTAAATTCTTTAGAAGAACAGATCACAAATACAAACAAGAAATTTATAAAAGAGGCTTCATATCGTACATTCATACAAACTTTTGGAAAAAATGGCAATGACATCTCTAGAACCGGAAGTGGAAATCCTTAGTAAACGGTCCAGCCACCTCATGTATTCAATCCATATCAGTCATCCCCTAAGCTCTATCTTTAACCAATCTATATGTTTCAAGAATAATTTCTAAACTAAAAGTGGAAATCCTTAGTAAATCTCCTACTTCTTCGGACTTTAATGTTTAATTCATATCAACCATAATCTAAGCTCTGTCTATGACCAATCTTGAAAAATATATATATCAAGAAATTTTTGTAAGTCGGAAGTGAAAACACAATCGAATCTAGAAGTACTTAAAGAGTCCTACTCTTTCCCAAAATGTTATGCAAATTGCATATCGGTTATCATCTAAGCTATATCCATAGCAGATCCCGAGTAATAGGTGCTTCAAGAAAAATGTAAACTTTTGAATCGGGTGTGACATATCCGGAACTAGAAGTGGAAATTCTTAGTAAGTCTCCATATCATATCCGGATTTCGTTTCTGAGTCCATATCAGTCATTATAAGCTCTATCTAAAGCCAATTCTTAGAAATAGATATTTCAAGAATTTTTTTTAATTAGAATTTAAAAAGGAACCATAAGCTAAAGATCTTAATGAACCACACTACCATCTCCAGAATTTGATGCTGACTACATATCAGTTATCATTTAAGTTCTATCTATAGCCAATCTTGAGAAACAGATGGTTCAATAGAAAAGTAAGTTTTTGAACAGCCAATGGGAAAAATAACCGAATGTTTAATGCCTTAGTGAATCCCTAATTCTCCCTAAGAATTTGATTCTGAATCCAAATTAGTTGTGATCTGAGCTCTATCTATAGCAGATCCGAAAAATGGATATTTCAGGGAAAACAATTTCATAAGACAATAGTATAGTAAAATTTTTACTAACAATAACCGTTGGGATAATAAAAATTTTCCTCCAAAATTTGCTCCAAGTTCCTATCAGTTGTTATCTGTGTTTTATCTATAACCAGTCTTGAGAAATAAACGTTTCAAGAAAAATAAAAATTTTGAATCGGAAATGAAAAAATAACCGAAAGTGAAACTCTTTAATAAGCCCCCTACTTCTCCGGAAAATGGTGATGAATCCATAAGAGTCATCATCTCAGTTCTCTCTACAGCAGATCCTGATAATAAATATTTCAAAGAAAAATATAATCAAACCAGTAGCATAGCAGCATTTTTGTCACCAACAAAATACTCCGTATCACACGGATGTTGCCCTTGCTGTAATCGAAAAACATAAATGTTGATTTAACTCTGTTATTTTTATCTAACAATGTAGATTTCGACCTATTAGGAAATAAGGGTCAGTTTATCATTTAACTTTCACACACCGAGAACCTCTAGTACTTATATGGAAGGGAGCTGCAGTAGATTACTAAAACTGTGTGTAGTTTTAAGTAATTGTTTTAAAATATTCATCGTATCAGTTACAGATTCCACTTCGACGATAACAACTTGTAATTCCGTCCCAATAGCTCAATTGTAGCGCATCTGCTGGCCAGTACGAAGGTATGTGGTTGGATTCTCGGTTGAAGTAGCAAGGTACTTTACAGTGGTGCTCGAACAAAACAACCCTGTAGGTTAGTGCAAAGATGTCAGAGATCTGTAAGTGACTTTAGTATAACTAGCACGGATTCAGCGAACCCTGGTATATTGAAAGCCGACATCACATCGAGAGGACAACGACCAAACAGAAAGCTAACCTAGAGGATAAAAGTAGCATCAGGAGGCTAATTCGGGGCAGAAATAGCAAGAAGTGATCAGTCAGATTATCAGTCGCACGTCAATCTGACATTATAGGGCGAAGAATTCCCTTGGAAGATAAGAGCTTGCAATGAACTTCCCAGTAGCTCAATGGTAGTGCTCTAGCTGGCCAGTACGAAGATCCGTAGTTTGATTTCCAGTTGGGGCAGCAAGGTTCTTTACACAATAAAGCAACTTTGTAATGATTGACGTTCATTAAAATGTACAATAAATAAAACATTTCAAGTAAAGTAATAATGCGATAAAAATGTGTTAAAAAGCTACTAATATTTTATAAATAATGTTTAAAACTATATTTTAACAGTATATTTCATTACTTTCGTAATAGAAATCCTTAAGCTTTCAAAATAGAATAATCAATTTATTTCGGTAGGTTAGTTATTTTATACAGACTGTTATATTTTAATTCTCCCTTTAAATCCCTTTTGGAATTACCGAGAACATTCGCTACTAGTTTATTTTATAGAATTTTTTTTCATGATCTGAATGATATTAGGATTGTTTAATACAAAAAACGTAAGTAAATATTTGCTAGAACATTTTTCACTAAAACTACAATGTTTTCACTTTATTTTTATTTATAAAGAATGTTTGCATATTTATTCACTGGATATTACATCCTGAATGCTTTTTAGTCAGAGTGGCACGAGCATATTAAGTTTACTTGAAAAAACTGAGGTGGCAAACAAAATGGTCTTGTATAATTGCAACAAATACTGGTATTGCACTATATGAGAGTATTAATCTTCTGCTAATAAAAATTCAAAGAGATAGTTAAAAGTTTTTGTTTAGGAAGCTTAAATTATCTTTGTCAGTGTGCATAAATCTTAAGCACACACATATTTTACATAATAAAAGAAGATTTCCATTTATTTGTTCGTGTTTATTTATCTTTCCGCGGCGTAGCGGAAATTTGAAGAAACCCACAGCTACTGAATTCAGTATAGTGATAGTTCACACCAGGTCCCAAGATACCTCAGCGACATTTTTAAAATTCGAATTAGTTTAAAAATTGTAAACTTAAAAGTGAAAAGTCAGTCGAAATTTTGTCATTTTCAAATCAAATTTATCTAGCAGACACGAGATAGATATATATTTATCCGAGAGCAAAGAGATAGACATACATCGGAGATCGATAAACGCAACCTCTGTGTCAACAGAAATTGTAGTTTAAAATGCAAAAATTCTAACTTTCTGAATTTTAGAGATATCATTTTGATATTGAAAATGTACGATCATTATTATAAACATTCCTTAAAAATTTCACTTGAATAGGGCGCAAAATTATAAAAATAGTATTTAAAGCTTTAATTTTACTCAGGTGGATGAGTTATTTTTACCCCTTTTCCAAAAATTGCTTCACATCGACTACCAAACTGTTAAAAGTAAAAATTCAGATTCACGCAAAAATGTGTAACTCCAGGTATTTCCAGATTTTTGTTTTATATTTTGGCTTTCGAAGTTGCAAAAGGTGGGATTCCCGGAGAATTCAGACGTTCTGTGAATATCAATTTTGTCATTGCAGCCTCCTGTAGTCTGAACTTTATAGAATTTGAAACCGGCTGAGTGACAGGATTAATTTTGTTAGTCTTTACACAGGTTCCCAAAATTGTGGCATATTCCAAGTTTTTTTACCATCATTCCAGATATTAGTTATTACATACTAAAAAGCCTATGAAAAATGCGAAATTAGTCACTGGATGCGTTTATTTGCAATGAGGGCACGATATTTTCAACATTATGTTAACTAGAATTATAATTCTCTTTCGAAAGCGAAATTTATTCCTTCTGTCACCAAATAAAAACGTTAAATGGCATCAAACACTTTCTCCGACTTCAGAAAACTCCCTTTTCTCAAACAATGATATAACAAGAAAGATCAATTATGCATAAAATATTGATTATGAAACACTTTCCAACTTCAATGTAATTTTATATAAACATCTCTATAAAATGCGATACATTTTTAAAATTATCACAATACTACATTAATTTATTATATTTGGAAACTTAAAACTTCATCGAAAAAATGAACTTCATTCAAATGACGGCATTGAAATATAAATCGCCTAGTTTAAACATCTCTAAATGCGATACATTCCTCAATAATATTTTTAAAATTGTCATAATTCTACAATAATTTATTATATTTGAAAACGTCATCGAAAACAAATGAAATTTATTCAAATGACGTCATCGAAATATAACAAGCCTGGCTCTATAAAAGCAGCATTTCATTGATAAACATTTTTCCATTCATTTTATTCATCACAATTCTATAATAATTTATTTTATTCAAAAACATAAGACCATAGAGATACAAGTAATTAAACTCTATGCTTAAAACTTCATCGAAAAAATCGTCCTTCTCTCTGTAAAATCAATTGATATTTTATTCATATCAGCTATATTGCAGACTCCATGAACTAAATAAGCTTGCGTTAAAGAAATAGCAAATTTTGCACATTCAACATCTTTTGGTATTTACATTTTCCATAAGTGAAAAATAGGCTTCGTTGTAAACATAATCAAAGTTGAATGATCCTTTAAACTCAAATATATTGTAATTGCGTTATTTCAGTATGTAGATGCACAGAATTTAAGCAAAAATAAAGCGGTTTTAGGACGGATACAACACTAAACATGAATTAGAAGGAACTTTAAAAATCACGATTTTAACACAAGATGGATGCCATATTTCATTTTGAAGTGGGTCACGTGATCCTTTCATACAGTTGTCACGTGATCGATTCATATAAAAGGTGTAATTAATATTTTAATTTTTATTTAAAAAACTACTGAATATATTTTGCTGAAATTTTTTTTATATGTTTTATGGGATAATTTGAATATTTTCTAAAATTTTTGAAGTAATTTGTGAATTATAAACCCGCTTAAAAAATGTTTGAAAAATTAGGTCCCATAGGGTTCAATGTATTTCATTTTTTCAACCCGGGTTCAATCCAAAACTACTTGGGTGATATTATTCATTTATATTCCCATAGGTCCCACAGACCGTCTGAACAACATACTAAAATTTCATTTTGATAGTCATTTGTACGGCAGTTATCGTGCTAAAAGATAGACAGACAGACAGCATGAACAAAGTCATAAACACTTTTCAACTTTGTTGTAAAGTGTTAAAAATCACGATTTTGACACAAGATGGATGCCATATTTTATTTTGAAGTGGGTCACGTGATCTCTTCATATAAAGGGTGTAATTATTATTTTAATTTTTATTTAAAAACTACTGAATATATTTTGCTGAATTTCTTTTATTATATTTTATGGGATAATTTGAATATTACCTAAAACTTTCGAAGCAATTTGTGAATTTTAAATTCGCTTAAAAAATGTTTAAAGAAATAGGTCCCATAGCGTTCAATGTATTTCATTTTTTCAACCCGTGTTCAATCCAAAATTAATTGGATGATATCATTCATTTATATTCCCATAGGTCCCACACGCCGTCTGAACAACATACTAAAATTTCATTTTGATAAAGTCATTTTTGCGGCAGTTATCGTGCTGACAGACAGACAGAATGAACAAAGTTATAAACACTTTTCAACTATGTTGTAAAGTGTTAATAAAGCGTCTGTAGAAAAAGAACGGAATTCAATGAAATTTTGTGGGTAGCCTTGTAATAGCCCTACTCAAAATTTAGTCCATGTTTCAAGTTTCTAAAACCAACGGTTGTGGAGATATTAATGAAAAATGAAACTTTTTCTAGGGGTCTACTCTCTAACTAACTCCCTGGTTCCTCCAAACGAAAATGGTTAGAAATCGCTGGTTTAAAACGTGAAAGTGAATTAAAATTCTATATCTGAGTTTGGTGGGAGTTTATTGCGCTTATTAGTCAATTTAAAAATAGCAGGCTTGGAACATGAATTTAAATCGAAACACTATCACCATGATTTATTTTTCACAGACTCTTACTCAACAATGAAAACTTTTAAGAAATCAAAATGGTTATTTAATTATCAGCATTGTATGGGGAAGATTCTTTCTTATATCATGTTGCTCAGCAACGCAATTAAGTCATATGTGTTTGTTGATTATTATTATTATTTCTTCGATTTGTATTGATATATTTTTATATCGATATATTTATTATTCATGAATAATAAATAAATGGATATAAAAATATATCTTATAAATGAACAGTTTGGTTTTTATTTTAATTAGATTAATTGCCGACTGCGTACATCACTTTCATTGATTTTGGAAAAGGATTTTCAAACTTATATATTGTGTTTAGCCAATAAACTCATATATTATGTTTTACCAATAAACTCATATATTGTGTTTAGCCAATAGATTCATATATTGCGTTTAGCCAATAAACTCATTTAGCCGATTGATGAAGCAGAATAAATGTAGAACGGTATATCTTCTAATTCAATTTTAGAGTTTTCATTTAATATATACAAATGGGATAAGGATGTTTTATTCTTCAGATCTGCACATTCAGATCTACAAATTGGGGGGATATCGCTAACTTGGCAACTTTTCTTAAACGTTGCAAAATTGGCGGAAATGTCACCAAATTGATAAAAACGACTCTAAATCAATGAAATTATTATTTTTTTGTTAGATGAGAGTACTGAAATGATGTTTCGGTCTAATTTGTCTGTCAGTCCAACCGTCCTACTTAGTAACACATTTAGTGAATTTTTAAAATGTCACCAAATTAATTAAAGTGTTTGTAAATCCATAATAATATCTTGAAATTGATAATATTGTGCTAAATAAATGGAATCAATTGTGTTTTGTTAGGGATTAATATTGTGATAATGTTTCGTTAATTTGTCGCCAAGTGAGACTATCACTTCTACATTCCCACTTGGCGATAAATTTGGCAGTTTTTAAAATATCGCTAAATTGACGAAAAGGTCGCCAAATTCATTAAATGACGCTAAATTTATCAAAATAACACGAAATCGATGAAAATTCAATATTTTGCATAATTAAGTACGATTTTCTAGATAATCTCTGCCGTTTTGTGAGAATTGAAAAATATTTTTTCCAAATTTATTTCAAACTGAACCAATATGTTTTATACTTCACATCTGCCTGTGAAGATAATTTTGTATATCGAGCCCAGAGGTTCTAATATATATTTTTAGAATAATTAAATTAAATATTTTAATACAGTATTTTGAATAACAAAGTCATTTAGAATACTATAGGAATTTACACATAATTGTGAATGTTAAGTTCCTTTATATTATATTTTCCGTACACAGAACGGGTATACTGCCAATAATCTAAATAAAATGAAAATCTATCTGTGTGTTTATTTGTGGATATATTTGTGTTTATTTGTGGATATATTTGTGTGTTTATTTGTTTCATCACCACGGCAGAACGACTGCACTGAATTGGATGACATTTTCAGGATAGACTTGGAATAGCCCTACTTAATATTTAGTCCATGTTTCTTTCGATTTTTTAATACCAGGAGTTATAAAGATATTAATAAGAAACGCACTATTAAACCTTCCATTGAGATCGCATTATACATACGATATTTGTTCTGTAAAATTATTTGAAAAAAAAAATGATGTAATGTTGCTAAGTGACGGAATTTAACTCAGTGAATTTATATTTGAGAAATATATATATATATATATATCATGTAGCTAAGAAACGGAATTAAACCTAATGAGTTATTACAACAGTAAATATTTTTCGATTTAAATAATAAAGAAATATATATATATATATATATATATATATATATATATATATATATATATATATATATGAACACATTTTTATTGGAATTGCTGTTTTGATTGGATCATATCATCACGTCTTTGGGTTTCACGAATTTAGAATATTGATATTTTCAAATTCGTACACAATCTGTTTTATTTTGGGGAAACACTTTAAAATCCATATAATGTAGTACGGGTATATCTTCTAATACATGGATATAATCTTCTAATCTGCGAAAATATAAATGATTACGTCCGTCCGTTCCTGTAACGTTTGGCGAGAGAATTGGCGGGCTTTTTTTTAATGTTGCGAAATCGCTAAAAATGCTGCCAAATTGTTAAAAATGTCTCCAAATTGATAAAAATATCTCCAAATTGATAAAAATGATGCCAAATTAGTGAAATTAATTTTGTTTTGGAATGAGATAGTATTGTAATGATGTTTCGGTAGTTTTTGACTGTCAGTCCATCCTACTTGACACCAAATTTGGATTCCTTTTAAAATGTGGCCAAATTGCTCAAAAATCACCAAATTAACGAAAATATTGACAAATCGATAAAACTGTTGTCAACTTGATGAAAATGACCCCAAATCAATGAAATTAATTGCGTTTTGAAAAATGATAATACTGTAATGGTGTTTCGGTAGCGTTTGTCTCTTAGTCCAACTGTCCCACTTTCTGACAAATTATTTTTAATATGCCGTCAAATTAATGAAAATGCTGCCGAATTGATAAAATGATACTAAATTACTGAAAATTTTGCAGAATTGATAAAATGACACTAAATTAATGAAAGTTACTCTTAATTTATGAGAATTCAATATTTTTCAAAACTAAGGTCAATTTCCTTGATAATTCCTGTCGCTTTGAGGAATTAAATAATAATTTTTACAAATGTGTTTACAAACGGAACCAGAATGGGTTTATTTTCTTCAGATCTTCCTGTGAAGACAATATTGTGTAGCGAGAAAGATTCTTATACATCTTTTTAGGAGAAAAAAATTAAGTATTTTAATAAAATGTTTAGAATAAGAATGTCATTTAAAATGTAACAGGAATATGCACATAATTGAAGTTTTAATTTCTTTATATTGGATATACCTTTCGAAGAACAGGAATACTGCTAGTAAATATATGAAAGCAAACTGTGGACCCCAATACCGCAATTTGGTTTTTTTACGTAGGAAATGCATGTGACTGACTGTACACGATAATACATATACACTCTAAGACAAAAAAATCGACGCATCAAGAAAGAATCATCCAAATGCGACAAGATTTGGTATATGTAATATGGATGTACAGAAAAAAAATGATTAGAATTTCAGAACAATTGGATGATTTATTGCACTGAAAGATCTACACAAAGTGAGATGTCAATATTGCGTTGGTCCACCTCTGGTCTTGATATAAGCTGTTACCTGACGTGGCACTGATGCATAAAAATGTCATATGGTGTTCTGAGGGATGTCATTCCAAATAGTCTCCAACTGGCGAGCTAGTTCGGCTACATTCTGGAATGGTCGCAGGCGACGCCCCATATCAACCCAAATATGCGCAATAGGCGAGGTGATCTGGGTATCTGGCAAGGAAGTGTGTCGTAAGCACGCAGACAATAAATAGAGAGGAGTTCCGAGTGTGGTCTGGCATTATCTTGCTGAAAAGTTTGCCCGGGGTGTCAACAAAGAAATGGCAATACAACGAGTCGTAGAATGTCGGGGCAACGTACCGCTGTGCTGTGATGGTGCCACGGAGGACTATCAAAGGGGTCCGGCTATCAAATGAAATGGCACCCCAGACCATAACTCCCAGTTATCGGGCCGTGTGGCGTGTGGCACTAAGAGCAGGATCCTGACGGTGTCCGGGCTGTCTCCAGACACGTCTGTGCTGGTCGTCGGGACTCAGTTCGAAGCGAGACTCATCACTGAAAACAATTCGTTCCCAATCCGAACAATTCCACGTTGATCGGATCAGCCACCATCACAATCGTTGTTGATGGTGCATACTGGCCAGTGGTGGACGGCGTAATGTGAGCCACGAGTATAGATTCCGCTCCTGTAGTCTTCTATTAATGGTCCGGGTGGTCACTTCCGTGTTTGTCACACGCTGGATGCTTGATAACGACGAATCTCGTGATGTCATAGCTGCTCTGAAAATCGCTCTATCTTCTCGTTCTATCATCGCTCTAGGCCATCCGCGGCCCGCTTGCCTCTAAAATCTGCCATTCCGGGTCCATTCCTGCCAACACCGTGTAGTTGCATTGCTCCTACCCAAATGCCGAGCGATCCATCGGTATGCCCATCCAGCCTCACGCAGTCCGACCGCACGCCCTCTTTCAAACTCCTTCATATGTTCATAGTGGCCGCGAATTTGCCGGTGAGGCATTGTTATAATCAAAGTACGTAAACGCAATCAAAATTTACTTCATGTTTTGTTCCTGAAAGCGAGATTCGCTCCTTATATATACCACCATGGTGCTCAGATTCAATACACTGTAGTTCCGATTATTCATTCATTGCCTGCGAATTTTTGATCATTTGCATATTCAGTCGAAAAGTGTTTGCATGTAAAGTTTCATTGCTGTCGGATTATTTTGCGGGGTACTTCGATTTTTTTTTTTTTTGCCTTAAGAGTGTATAAAAACAAACTGTGGACACCAAATACTTCAATTTGGTGGATCATAAAATAATGATCATAAGTGGATCCTAAGTCCATTTATCAGCATGCAAGGGGAAAACTTGCATTTTAAGGACAAAATTTATGATTTTAGTATTTAATTTGCATTTAATTAAAAATTTATAAATTACAACATTTTTGAATAGCTATAAGACTTTCTCGGAATCTTATGTTTAACTCGACACTTCATATGCTTTGTTACGCCACTTATTTTGAGGAAATATGGCTGTATATACAAACAAACATACAGATACTCACAGCAATTAAAATCATAGATAAATCAATCTGCATTAATATTCAAGAAACAAAATATTTGTATTATTTAGCAACACAGGAAAAACTAAATACAGATCAATTCATAGTGTGAATTATTTTGAAGCACAATATTTTGTAAACACTACTTCGAAACAGTATGTAAATTTAAATATTTAATCAGCATAACACGCGTTATTTACAATACAAAACAAGTACCTAAAATTGAGCAAGGGCTGTTACAAGCGTAAATATCTCTATTACTGCTTTCAATTTGATGTTCGTAAATGCAATTAAACCTTCCTGTTTTGCACAAATCTTATATTCACGTAAATAAATACGATTGTCTATTGAAAAGAAAGATTTCCGGTTTGCATGCTATCTATATTATTAAAGAATATCTTGCATTTAGGTTTAAAAGCGAATTATTAAGTTATCGTATTGAAAAAAATACTAAGCTTTTCAAACTTAAACTATTACAAAATAAATAAAATGACTTTGACTTCAAATTATTTAAAACTAAACATTCTACATAAATTGCACGAAAAGTTAGCAAGTAAATATTGAATGACATTTGCAATAACTCTACAAATTCCAACGTATTGTATTGATAAAATATTAAGGGTTGAAGAATTATAGAATCATGTTTTGAATCCCTGTTGTCTCATAACTCCAGTTTTTGAAATTGAGACATCTTTTGCATCGTATTGAGTTGTACTAAAACCTAGTATCCTAATTAGAAGTAAAATTATACATAATTTTTTATGAATTGAAATAACTCTCTTTCTGGAATGCACAAAGAAGAAACCTTAAACCCTATTATTTCTCTTTCTAAAATGTATTTTCTTCAAAAATACATCCAAGTAATTCCACTATACAAAGGTGTACTTTTTTATTTTTCGTTTAGTTTGACAGAGACATCTCTTATCATTGAAATGTTAATATAAATAAATTCTATTACAAGTGGTTACGATTGCTTTAATGGGCAGCAACTAAAAAATCTGATAGCAGCTCATGATTTCACTACAGACTAAAATTTATTTTCTCTTTGATAATGCATTAAAATGAATTTAATTGTCACACATGACACGGATACTATTATTATATACAATTTGCAGCTTTGAAACTTCTTCTTTGTAAAAACTTAAACATTCCGAAAACGGTTCATCGTTTCGTCGTCAAAAATTACGCGGAAAACGAGCATTTAATTAATACATTTAAGCATACTTATTTAGTTCAGATTTTAACGATTTTTGCTGACCATTTCGCAAAAAAAGCCCCATCTAATCATCGGAATCGTACCATATTTAATCAGCATCGTTATCACCCACACGTGACTTACCTACCAAATTTTAAGACATTTTGTGGAATAGGTTTAAACAAAGTGAAAAACATACGCAGCTCAAATTTCCAAAAACCTTAATATCTCAAAAATGGTTCATCCTAGAGTAATGAGGTTGATTTTATTCGTTTTGTCGTTAAGAGTTACATATAAAACAAGCATTTAATTAATGCATTTCGGTATGTTTAATTTTAAGCTTCAAACTTTGACGATTTTTGCGCGTCATTTTTCAAAAACAACAGGTTCTTTTTTTCCGACTCTTACTGAAATCTAATCAGCACCAGGATAAACTCACCTACCAAATATTGTGATGCTTCTTCCCTCAGTTGTTGAGCTGCACAGACAGACATTGCACAGACAAACAGACATTGCACAGATAGACAAACAGGCATTACACAGACAGACAAACAGACATTGCACAATCAGACAAACAGATATTGCACAGACAGACATTGCACGGATAGACAAACACTCACATAGACGTCAAAGATGTGCCTTTTAGTTCTAGCATGCTCGAAACGTGTAGATCCGTCGAAAACTGGAGTTCCGATTTTAGACACGATTCCAGTACTTTCCCTATACATTGCTATGTATTGTAGAGAAAATAAAAAACTGGTAACTTTAAAATACTTAAAATTGCTTTTTACAATTTTTAAATTTATCTCTTAAAAATAATCAATACAAAAGTTATGAAAAGCAGGTGCATATTTTGCATTATATATGGTGTATTTAACACCATATATAATGCAAAATGCTAGATCTTGTATACAAATATCACTGTATTTAAATCATGTAGTAATTATTTTGTTAAAAGGACATCAATCAAGGGCATTGATCATCTGCAAAAAACGTTGGACGAAAACTTTCATTTAGGGAAAATTGTAGATGGACAGATCAGCTTTTATCCTTCTATCAAATTTCGATTTAAATGCGTTTATCAAAACATTCTGATACGGTTGGTAGCAAGCAAATTTGCCATCTATGTTCTTGTGAGAATTTTCCTTGAAGTGTCTGTTTCTGAGAGACTGATAAAGATAGAACTTAGGTGATAAATGAAATGGATTCAGCACCGAAAACCGGAGGGAAAATGCAGTTCATAAAGGATTTCTTCAAACTTTTTCAGTGAGATATTTATTTCTGATGATTGGCTATAGATAGAGCCTAGATAACGACTGACCTGAATTCAACGTCGAATTCTGGACGGGGTTTGGGGATTCACTAAAAATTTCCACTTTCTTTTAGAAGATGTCATTTCCGATTAAAAGTCACATTATTCATGCAACATCGATTTATCAGAATTGCTGCGCAAATAGATAAATCGATTAGATTAGATTATGACTGATGTGGATTTAGCATCAAATTCCAGGGGGGGGTTAGAAGGTTCAAAAAGAGTTTCCACTTTCGGTTAAAAAAATTTATTTTGTTTGAAACATCTGTTTCTCAGAATCGCCAATGAATATAGCTTAGTTGATGACATATGAATTGAGCATCAAATTCCATAGTGGGAAAGGGGATTTAATATAGATAACAAATTTTATTTTTTTTTAACTTTCGGTTTAAAATTGAAACATTTATTTTTTTTTAATCGGCTATAGATAGAGCTTAGATGATGAGTGATATGAACTCAGCATCAGAATTTTTTCTTGAAACATCTAGATTGGTTAAAGATAGAGCTTAAAGAATGACTGATAGGGATTAAATATTGAATTCCATGGGGGGTGATGGGGTTTACTAAGGATTTCCGCTCCCGGTTCTGGAAATGTCGCTTTCAGTTTAAAATTAGAACATTTATTTATTTTTAATCAGCTATAGACAGAGCTTAGATCATGACTGATATAAACTCAGCATCAAATTCCGTAGGGAATGACGAGGCATACTAAAGATTTCCGCATCTGGTTCTGGAGATGTCACTTTCGGTTCTTTTTCAAATTCGGTTTAAATTCGAAATATTTATTTTTTAATCAACTAGATATAGAGCTCGGATGATGACTGATATAGACTCAGCATCAAATTCCAGAGGAGGTAACTGGGTTTACTAAGATTCCAATTCTGGATACGTCACTTTTTTCGAAACTTTGTATGACTGTACGGATGGAGTGTGCAAAGGAATATAAAGATGTTTAATATTTCCATCAAAAATAACATGTACACACCTTTTACTACCATATGAAAGCACCTTCATAAATTTCTTGTTATTTTTGTTTAAGGGAGTTCAAAGTCTTCTCAAATAACACATAAAACTTTAAAACTACATAAATTTTAATTTAATTAGTTAAATATGTTTATAATTTAATTTTATTTTATTTGTTTATTAGTTACTAGAAGAATCAACCACTTCCTTACACATATGTATGTGCACGAATATATTTTTATACGTTCGGTTTCAAGACTAATTTAAAACGGTAGTATTCCAGCATAGTTTTTGTAGAACATACCACCACAGACTTAATTTAAAATCGATTTATTTGTTCCAATTCAAACATAAGTCAGAGCTGCATTAAATCATCACGCTTAGGAGTACATTTTTTATTTATTTTGCTACTAACAATAAAATATAACCAAATATAAATATAATCAACTTTAAAATATAACTAAATATAAATATAACCAACTTTAAAATATAAGCAAATATAAATATAACCAACTTTAAAATATAGCCAAAGACAGTTTGATTCTTAAAGGTAAATTATACTTGCACAATAATATTAATTTAGTATTGCTAACATTTATCTGAAACAAAGATAGTGAAATTAAAATTAACATAAATATTTTAAAATCTTTTATTTTACATACATATTCAGGTATTTGATTTAAAATTTCATATGTACACAAGGCCAGCTGAAATATAAATGGACAGCGAAATGATTTCATCTCTCCAATTTTTAATAAAATTTTATTGAAATCTTATATAATACAATGTGCCGTATTCAAAATGATAAAAATTTTACTGTCTCAAATCATATTTCGTTTTACCTTGTACAATATATTTCATGAAATATTTTTGCAAAATGATTGAAAGTGACATTACATAGTAAATTGCCTTTATACATTTCAATATGTACTTCTTAAATAGAAAGATCGTTATTAGATAAAACTATTATTTTTTTTTAAGAAATGCAATATAGTAAAGTGAATTATATTACCATCTGGTATTTTACTCTAATATAAAGGACTGGCTAAAATTATGTCAAAACAAGTAAAATATGGAAGTTTTGCAAGCAAGATATGTATCTGCCTCACTAAAACTTGCATTTGGTGTTTGAGGTAAACATGACAGCTTTTGATTATCTTGTTACTTTCCTTATATGCATAGTTTAATGTATAAGGAAAGTAAAGTGACGGGGTCGAAAATCCGAATTCGAGTTTTCGGCAGGAAACCACGTTTCAAGCATCCCTGAACACAAATCAAACGTTTTTGAGGTGATGTCTGTATGTAGGGTGTGTGTGTGTTTCAATGGAGTCTGTGGAGACAATATCTCACGAACGAATGGAATGATTCTAACAAAATTTGGTACAAAAATTACATTCAGTGAATGCTAGAAGACTATTGTTTTTAAACGTAATCGAATGTTTGGTAGACCCCCAAATATTCAAATAAAATTTTGATAAAATTCAATAAAGTTACGCAAATAATCATTTCTTATGTAACTTTTCATTAAAAAACGATTGACACAAACTGTAGAACACTACTAGCATGAACCGTTCTTGAGACACATTTTTCACATAAATTTATCAAAATATCACATAAAGTTAAAAAGAAGTATTAACTACTGTGAAATATGTTCACTTTTCATATATATTATTTGATAGCATCAGTATTATTTGTTAGCAATAATTTGTTAGCATCAGTGTCGTGCATCTAGTCCATTCCATTCAAAAAAGAATATACTTTAGGTAATAGTTTTGTATCCTGACGCCTAATAATTCGCCAGTAGTGATTTATCTACTAAAAGGATGTTAATATTCAAAATGGCTTTAACTGTTTCAAACTATATCCTTACTCATAAATGTTTCTGTGTATTTATTACTTTCATATTCCTTTTGAAATTTAAAAATTTAATGATTCCTTATTTATAGTGTAGTGTATCACGAAGTTAAATAAAAAGAAGCTGTTTATACCCAATATAAAATAAATCCCATGTGGGCAGCACATGACTTTCCATATATAATGAAATGAATTTACTCCTTTTACAGTAAAAAAAATAATACATAATATCAGCGGTACTGTGTTTTTAATGTTGAATTGTACATTTGACTATTTTCCAAATGACAACATGTAAAACTATTTCCAATAAACATATATTTCGCGCAACTTTAAATAAACAATTAGCAATATAGCTAGCATCCTTAGTAAGCGATATAATCCATATATTAAAATATTTTAATAATTAGTACATCAATTAGGCGTCATTTCCATGAATTTAGGGTCATTTTTGCAATTTTGACAATATTTTCGTCAATCTGTGACGAAATATTGCCAAGTTGGCGATACTTTGCTTGATTATTTACCAAGTTTGCCAAATGTATCACCAAGTGTTACAGACAAACTGAGAAAAAAGCATTTCGTATATACTAGAAGGTATGCCCGTCATATGACGGAAATCAGAATTTGGGAAACATTACTTCCCATTTGGCGCCGTTTTTATCAATTTGGCGACATATTTGTCACTTTGGCAACATTTAAAATAGTCGCCTAGTTGGCTAAGCGTTACGGAGAGACGGATGAACTGACGGAGAAATGGGTTATTCTTATAGTCTACTCTTATGTTCTTTTCAAGATATTAAACTCAATTAGTCGTCATTTCATCTATTTAGCGTTGATTTCATCAATTTGGCGAATTTTTATCAATTGAGTGACATTTTTGTCAGTTTGGCAACATTTAAAAAGTTGGAGATATTCTGACAAATTCATCACCAAAATTTTGCCAAACGTTACGGGCGACAAAATAAGTTATTCTTACAGTAGATACTTATATTCTTTCCACGGTATTGAGTTTTCATTGATTTGGAGACATTTTTATCAATTTGGCGACATTTGACGACGTCCCGCTAAATTTCTCGCCAAGCGTTATGGACGGACGGAGAAATGGATTATTCTTATAATCTACTCTTACGTTTTATCCAAGATATTGAACTTTCATCAATTCGTCGTCATTTTATTAATTTAGTGTCTGTTTCATCAATTTAGCGAATTTTTATCAATTTGGTGATATTTTTGTCAATTTGAAGACATTTAAAAAGTCAGCAAGTTGGAAATATTCCGACAAATTCTTCACCAAAATTTTGCGAAACGGTACGGACGGAAAAATGGGTTTTCCTTATAGTAGATTCTTATATTCTTACTAAGATATTGAATTTTTAATTAGTCGTCATTTTCAATGATTTAGCATCATTTTTATCAATTTGCCGACAGTTTCGTTAATTTGGCAACATTTAGAAAAGTCGCAAAGTTGGCGATATTCCGCAAAATTCGTCGCCCAAATCTTGCCAAGCGTTATGAACGGAAATATAAGATAAATGGCTATTGGCATTCAAGTAAAAAAGTATAACCCAAAGTATCTTTTCTCATGAATGGACAGAGCTAGATCCACGAGAAGGATATCTTCAGATTTATCGCATGATGTTACATATGAAAAGTGAACATATTTTACAATAGTTTGTATTTCTTTTTTATTTTATGTGATTTTTTGACACATTTATTTGAAAAATGTGCAATAACTCAGGAATCGTTCATGTTAGCGTTCTAAAGTTTGTCTCAATCATTTTCTTATGAAAAATTACATAAGATATAACTATTTACTTAACTTTATTAAAGGTTTTGATTTCTTGATGATTTTTTCAGACTTTCACTCAACAATTTATGGGTTCTGAACATTCGATTGAGTTTAAAAACAATAGGCTTCCAATATTCACGGATTGTAATTTATGTACCAAATTTCGTTCGAATCGTTCCATTCGTTCTTGAGATATCGTCTCCATAGACTCACAGACTGACACACACACACCACTTCAAAAACATTTATTCGTGTTCAGGGATTCGTGAAAAGTGCTCTCCCGTCGAAAACTCGAATTCAAATTTTCGACCCCGTCACAATACTTTCCTTGTACATTATACTATGTGCATAAGGAAAGTAAGTATATAAGGAAAGTAATATTTAATTATTTTATCAATTTTTAAAATGTTCTTCTATAATGACATAATTTATTATATTTTAAATTCCATATTACGATAAATAGCAAATACGTAAACGTTAAAAAGGGAGTTATAGGTTTGAAACTAAAATCATGTGCACTCTTTAATACCATCTACTTTTTATTATTTATATAAAATGAATTATGTTATTTCATAAACTAATGACGAAGATTTTATTAAATATTTGACAACCATAAACATCAATTTTTAACTAATTTAATTTCATTCTTGTAATACGCGCAGAAGTCTTTAAAATATATGACCAAAACCTTATTTTTATAGCATTTATTTTGTAGTTACAAATAAATTATTCAATTTACATGAATAATTTTAATTTATATGAAATGTATTATTATTATTACAGGCGTATTATATTAAATCGGAGAATTATGCTTCGTTGGTGTATAATTGACTATTATGACCCATTTCGTTTACATTTTGGAAGCTATACGTATAATTTGCATGTTAATCCTTATTGACTTTTTTAATATACTGACTTCCAAAAGTTAAGCACGCAATGCAAATTTTCATTTTTCGAAAGCGTATTTGAATTTGAAGATCTGAAAATCGCTGCGAATGTATATGGCAGTATGCAAATATCGTATGTTACAGGAAATTACGATTGACTGTTGGGATACATGCTAATTAGGCAGTCGTTGAAGACTCCAGCATTTTGAAGGGTTTGAGAAGGTACATTTAATTGCTGATACGAAGTGTTTATACCTTTTGTAGGATCGTTTTTGAGGATATTCGTATCTCTATGGCTGAAAGAAGACGAATGACAGATAGTGAGCTCTGACGTGCTGTCGGACGCATTGAAGCACGACAGTCAACAAAGATGTCGCCTATTTCTTTGGCGTTGCTCATTCGGTAATTTCTCGATTATGAAAACAATTCCAAACAAGTCAAACAGTTGTCCGAAGACCTGTGCCCGGTCGTCCAAGGGTTACCACCCTTTCTGATGATCGGTATATTGCTATAGTAACCAAGCGGAATCGACGAACGACCTTCACAACTGTTATATCCGTGGTTGCAGCGGCACTTGGTAGAACAATATCTGCCAGTACTGTGCACCGAAGACTCCACATGAAGAGACTGTACTCCCGAGTACCACGTTTTTTGTTCCAAGCTAGAGTGGCAAGACTAATGTGATGTCGTCAACATGTCAATTGGATTGTCTCAGATTGGTGCAACGTCCTGTTCACGGTCGAGTCCAGATATGCCGCGGAATCAGATGATAAGCGTGTAAGGTTCTGGAGAGAACGAGGCATACGCAATCCGGCCAAGAACATCATCGAACATCACGCATTCAGAAGTGGAAGTGTCATGGTGTGGGCTGGAATTTTAATGGGATATCGCAGGGACTTGCACATCTTTAAAGCCTGTTCTGTGACGGATGCGTGGTATCGGGATGAAGTTCTAGACCCCATTGCGAGACTCTACGCTGCAGAAGTTGATTCTGATTTGCGCCTTATGGACGATAATGCCCGTCCTCATTGAGCTAACACCGTTGACGAATACCTGGAAAGTGAGAGCATTCCTCGTATGGAGTGGCCGGAGTATTCAACCGACCTTAATTCCATTGAAAAGCTTTGGGATGCCCTCGAGCGTGCTGTCTCTAGACCTACCTCCTCCAATCAGTCTCAGAGAGTTGGAAACTGCCCTATTGTATGAATAGCCATTGCTCGCATCTGCGATAGTTGATCACGTCATTGAAAGCATGGAAAATCGTTGTAAAGTTTGTGTGACGGTCCAGGGTGGTCACATACCAAGGTTTATAGAATACTACAGGTTGGCCCATCCGGGGAGACGGGATCAGTCCACTGAAAGGGGGAAAAGGTTATGACGTCAAAGTGGCTGAAGGCTGTTTCCCTGCTTTCTTTCACGTGGATCTTTCGTGAGCGATAATAAGTGTAAACCATTTGTAAATCAACGTAACAGAGTGTGTAAAAACATATATCACTACTCCTTGTTTAAAAGGATTATTCCTTCAAAAAAAAATGCCACAACAGAAGTTTCAACTGCAATAAATTCAGAAAATAATTTAATTGAAAAATTAGCTATTGGAGAATGCAATGACCTTAATCCAAATTATTCATTGGTTCATGAACAATGTTCTTCAGAGAAAAATATTAGGGAGAATATTATAGAATATATTGCTGTATATTTGTCCTTTAAAACAAAAGAAACGTTATCTAAAAATAAAGACAATGAATTTGGGGGAAAATCTTGGATTACATGCTTCAATAGAGGAGAACTTACAATGCCCTCGATTACTTGGGTAGAGACAGTCAAACAATTTGATATAGGGTTTTGCAATATTCACGGAAATGAGCTGAATAGGCAACCAAAAATAATTCAGAAATTAATTTATATTCCAGATTGAGAATCTTTATTTGCTTTACTTATCTCAATAAAAAGTTATTAAAACATGCTAATGATAAACAAGAAAGATCAATCATGCTTAAAGCATTGATTATGAAACACTTTCCAACTTCAATGCCTTTTTATTTAAACATGCCTAAAATGCAATACATTCCTCGGTAATATTTTAAAACTTATCACAATACTACATTAATTTATTATATTTGAAAACTTAAACCTTCATCGAAAAAAATGAACTTCATTCAAATGACGGCATTGAAATATAAATTGCCTGGTTTAAACATCTCTAAAATGTGATACATTCCTCGGTAATAATTTTAGAATTATCATAATACTACTATAATTTATTATATTTGAAAACTTCACATACAGCAATTCTAATACAACTCATTCTACATATTTTGCTGTTTACATTTTACATAGGTGAAAAATAGGCTTCGTTGTAGGAATAATCAAATTTGGATGAGCATTTAAACTCAAATATATTGTAATTGCGCTATTTCAGTATGTAGATGCACAGAATTTAAGCAGAGTGCTTTTAGGACGGATACAACACTCAATATGAATTAAAAAGAACTTTAAAAATCACGATTTTGAGACAAGATGGATGCCATATATCATTTTGAAGTGGGTCACGTGATCTTTTCATATCATGGTCACGTGATCGCTTCATATTAGAGGTGTTATTATTATTTTAATTTTTATTTTAAAAACTACTGCATATTTTTCGCTGAATTTTTTTTTATATATTTTATGGAACAATTTGAATATTACCTCTAATTTTCGAAGCAATTTGTGAATTTTAAATCCGCTTAAAAAATGTTTGAAAAATTAGGTCCCATAGGGCTCAATGTATTTCATTTTTTCAACCCGAGTTCAATCCAAAACTAATTGGGTGATATTATTCATTTATATTCCCATATGTCCTACAGACCGTCTGAACAACATACTAAAATTTCAGTTTGATTAAGTCATTTTTACGGTAGTTATCGTGCTAATGGACAGACAGACAGACAAAATGAACAAAGTCATAAACACTTTTCAACTTTGTTGTAAAGTGTTAAAAAGTTAGCGAAAAATGCTCAATTTGTAAGAAAGCAGTATTTCTGCAAAATGCATTTTTGCTTTAATTGTTATTAAAAAAATAAATAAATAAATAAAATAAAATAAATCTTTTGCAATCAAATTCTTAAATTCGTGATAACTAATTCTCATTCTACCTTTTTTAATCTATATTATGTAATTGTATTGAGTACTTAATACTTTTAGAGATTAATATTTTAATGAAAGGTAATTATTTCCATAAACATATTTTAAATGCTCTCAAATAGCGAACTATATCTTTGTATTAAGTATTATTTAATAGATTTAAAAATTATTATTTTATTTTTAAACGTTGATCAAAAATTTGAATAAATAAACTGGCTAAATTGCTTTCAGAAACATAAATTAAGATACAAATTTGTTTAAATGTAAATGTGGTAAATATTCGTATAAATGTAAATTTAACCAAATGTTTGTATGAACGTAAATTGAGCTAAACACCTGTATAAATATAAATTGGACTAAATATTTGTAAAAATGTAAATTGGGCTAAATATTTATATAAATGTAAACTGAGCTACATATTTGTATAAATATATACTAAGTTAAATATTTGAATAACCTTACATGTTTGTAAAAATTTCTTTATTTGTATTTACATGTAAAATGTATATTTTAATAAAACCGCATTATTTAATTATAAAATAATTAAATGGTATTTGTGTTTAATGTTCTCTAATGTCGCTAATGTTCAGAATAAAGCCATTTACAATAATAACAGTAGAACAATTCGGAAACAGCTCCAAATAAGTTCGGATTTAAAAACTTTACCTAAGTAGATACCATTGATTCGCATAGCGAAGTGCACGGTTTCCAGCAACTTTGACGCCATCGTTACGCGTTTCCTCCAGTCAATACCGTGAGACTAGCGGATGGACCAACCTGTAATATCTATAAACCTTGGTCACATACCATATTAATGTAAGTTTAGTTTGATTTGTTTGCCTTTAAACATCATTTTGTTAATTGCGCAAATGTGATGTCATCATATAACTTACAAAAAGTAAACATTTTTATCATCTTTGTACATAATTCTTGTCTTGTTTAATGCATAAACACATTTGCTACCTTCATGTACAATTTTGAGTTAATCAAAGCTTTACTTTTCCATTTTTGTTGATTTTGCCGTCCGTGCTTAACTTTTGGAAGCCAGTGTATTACTTTTACTGAGAATGCAGCATTAATGCAACTGGATATTTTGCAGAATTTAATGTTTTTCTATGACTTGTAGATAAACCACCTTTCATATTTCTCCTTCCGTATTTATGAAATTAGCAATCATCTTAAAAGTAATGATTAAGCATATATTTCATTTTTTATTCATTTTTGTTCTCTTATTTTACAAATATAAGATTGTTAAATATTTATTAAACCATACGACTAATGAGAGAACTCTTAACTAATATATTATAGTGCCTATTATTGGTAGTGGAGATAAAACTGCGTAGAATAGGGAATGGTTGACAGTCAGTTGTTCTAGGGAATATTCTTGCCTTGGATTAATACTCTAATGCCCGGGGTGGAATATTTACTACAATATATTTGCAGAAAACGCTTTCTTAGATTATTTAGTACTTTAGCTAAACCATACTAGAAGTTTAAGCTGTATTTAATGAAGATATAAGATTGATCAAATGTAATATGTGGTTAAAGCTTTGGCATACAGATTCTAAATTTACTGTGGATGCCTCATTTCTATATTTACGGCAAATTACATATATTGCTGAGAACAGACATTTTTGAATACATTGGTAAAAGATATGTTATAATCAGAAGCGAGAACAGCTCGATCTTTAATGAATAATTCTAAAAAAAAGACCTCGAAACAGACAACCAAATTGATTAAACTGAAAACTGTATTAAGGCTAATAAACTGAAAATTGTATTAAGGCTATAAAAAAAATATTCATAATTTGGAAAATGCTATTTTATTTATCATGTCAATTCAGTAGTCAATATATTTATAATTATGTTTCAGGATGCATGAAACAATTCTACAGACAACCTTCCCTCCAGGAATCAAACATGGAAAATGGAAAAAATATTTAAGAGGAACATATGCACATGTAATGTTTGAATAATGATATGGTTACTTCTGATTAATAAAGATAGAAAGTGTATGAGAGGTCAAAAGTCAATAAAAATTTAATTTTTTGACATTCGGAGAAACTGTTTACTTGAACTTAATGCACGCATAATAGCATATATTCTGCCAGTAAGTACCAATAAAAATATATATACATAATATGTAAATGAAACTGTTACCTTTGTCTAACTTCAATTAAGAATATAAATGTATTAAACTCTTTTCAAGCCAAATTTATACAATGGGATATTTGAGTTAAGATAAAAAAAATTTCTTTACATTATTTGACATATACTTTATCCAACTACCATCTTTACTATTAACAAATTTAACATATAAACAAATAAAACAAAAATAATAGTTAAAATCTATAACAATTTATACTTTTATAATAGAGCATGACTTAATTATGTACTCGTTAGAATATATTGCTTAAGTATTTTATAGCGCGTTTAGCCGCCCAGGCGGTGAAGTGGATAGCGTTTTCGGCTGCTGTCTTGTGGGCTCGGGTTCGAATCCTAAATAAGGCATGGATGTTTCTTGAGGATAAAGTTAGTCTTCCGCCTTCTGGGTCCTCGTCAAAATGCGAAGCTGCACCCCCTCCGACCTTCATTAGTGATGCTTTCTTGTAATAAACTTTGTTTACTCGTCTTGTGTCTTTCTTCTTTCTTTCCCGCTTCGCTGGTCCTGAATTGGTTCCACCAAAACAGGGGGTCATTTAGTCAACAATAGCGCGTTTCATGAATATTTTAAAGATATAATCAGTGAACTCAGCTATAAGTGGCATTCTGAAAACTGAAAATCGCGTTCCCAGTGCAATAAGTACCAACCGAGGACATATTTTGGGCTCTGTAGAACTCTTCAGCATCGAATAGCCCATAATAGCAAAGACAGCAAGAAACCTTGCTATGTGGCGTAATTTTGTGAACCTCTGTGGTGACCGGTGAGTCAATTATATCACGCCCTTACCTTTTCCGAGAAGTTGGTGGTAGGGGAAGGAGGGGACGGTCCCTGTGGATGCCTCGCCCACTGAGTTCCGGTCTAAATTGGGTGGCACTTCCCGGCCATCCAAACGGTTACCTTACACTTTTCTGGTTGGTTGGACGGTCTGGGTCTCAACAGCAACAACGCCCTTACCTTTACGTTTAAAGAATATTGAGCTTACACTAAACGAAGCTACAATGACCAAGTTTACAGTCGCATATTTAACCTCTAGGACGCGTTCCCATAATTTGAACCAACATTATCGGTGCAAAGACTGGCATACGTTTTCAGTTTTTGCGCTCTTCAACACAGACACTGGAAGCATGAAAAATTATATTTGAACTGACTGCGACTTCATCGACCAACACAAATTAGGAAAAATGGTGCACATTTCAAGATTTTTCTTTTCATCGCGTGTAACTATCGGCTATGCTGTACTAAAAAGTTTTCAAAAGCGAGTTGCACTGGAAAAGAGATTCAAAATCAAAAAGAATATTGTGTATCTATACTATTTAGGTTTTATTTGTTAAACTGTAATTTAAACATTTGTTTCTTCGATATTGAAACGCGCATTTCTCTATTTCCTGACATGCCAATTTAAACATTAAAAATAGTTTAGTGATAAGATTTAAATAACTGTACGCTTCAAAATATTTAAATTAATAAATCAAAAGTAACTAAATATTGTCATAATAATAACGTTATATATTTCATAAATATTTATTTAAACTTTGCGTTTTATTTAGTCTGTAATAAACCATAGTGCGAAATATAAATGTTAGTATGATATTCCATAGATATTTTTATCATTACTGTAATGGCATCCGGTCTCCAAATCACAAAAATCTGATGTGGGCTATGTAGAAGTTATCTGATGTGGGAGTGTTCTGAACATTCAGTTGTGTTTAAAAACAATAGGCTTCCAGTATTCACGGCTTGCAATTATAGTACCAAATTTCGTTCAAATAGCACCATTCCTTTGTGAAATATCGTCTCCACAGATTCACTGACACACACACACAGAGAGAGAGGGAGAGAGAGACATCATCTCAAAAACGTTTGATTCGTGTTCAGAGATTCTTGAAACGTGTTCTCCCGCAGAAAACTCCAATTCGAATTTTCGACTCCGTCACAATTCCTTCTTTAAACATTACTATGCATGTAAGGAAAGTACATTATACTATGTATATAAGGAAAGTAATACACCGTGTGACATAAAATTCGCCGCGCATAAAAGGGAGTAATATATCGCTATCAAATTGGGCACATACAATGATACACAAAGATAAACAAATAATGCGCTGTGTTAAAAAGGACATTTTATATTAGAGTAGTATCAACGTAATGGTCACATAATAATACATTGTAAACCCGTCTCTAGAAGTAATAAATGCCAATAAATAGCACAACATGGAGCCAAGCAACAATTTTATGTTGTCATCTGTCAGATTTCGGCAGGTGATCAGGAATTTCTCGATTAGATCATACAAATATGCAATGGCTGCAACTGGCGTCCTCCTAACATGTCTTAGACCTGCACGATTAGCGATAATTCAGGAAATCTGCTTGCCCATGGTAGGTTAGCAAGACTCCGGAGGCACGATAGAAAGAAGTGTGACATGTCTGTCCGGGCTCCAGCATGTTGGAAAATATCTCCAAGAAGATATTACAGCACAAACAACCTTACAAACTGCAAGATGTATTTTACGTACAGGTAAACTGCCAAACTATGATGTAGCATGATTGGTGCACCGGTGAAGCCGGATTGATGCACTGATTTGATCTCTTTTATACATAAATTTGACTGTCATTCCTCCTGGATTGAAGCAGTATTTATCCTAAACACTACACATTGCCATTTGGACGCCGTGAAGAATATGGGCTCGACAACACTGCAGTCGATGTTGTCTAGTAATAGTCAATGATAGATATATTTAAGGGCGTCGAGAATACATCCCTGCTTCTGCAATTGCCTCACAATAGTACGTCTTCATACTGCATTCTGAGTAAAGGCCTGCATTCTGAGTAAAGATCAGTATTCTGAGTAAAGATCTGCATTCTGAGTAAAGGTTCTGGGTAAAGCTTGGTGCCTCTGGATTATCAACCGGGTCATCGGTGTCTTTTTTGCTACTCTTCCTATGACAAGATCATCGTCTTAATTTAGTACATCTTTCAAGATAACGGCCGATACTCCCGGCTGACCACTAGCCTTCTCTGAAGCCTAAGATAAGTCCTGACTCGAACTCACTCAGTTACTCGCACTGCCGTTAGGGGGCAGAAATTTTGAGTCATCTAAACCGAGTACATAAAACATCGCAACCACAGCAGTAATCAGATTTGTTCTATTGATTGATCAACGATCATTATAGGCCCTCCAGAATGCGCACTTGCCATACTCTCTGGAATCCCTCTCTTTCTCTTATCGGCAACGAATTTTCAATCATTAACATGCCTGGCGAGGTCGAATTTCAGAGCTCATAATGTGTCATAACATTTCATATATATCTGGGAATTTGTTCGAATTTGTTATAGCTTAAACAAACTGAAGCTTCCCAGTTTTTTTTCTCTGATGAAATGTTGAGAAATGAATTAATACCAACTCATGAATTTTCTAAACAGCGATTAAATTTAAATTTAAATTTCGATTTACAAAAGATAAATTTTAGTGTTTATTTGAAAAACATGTTATGATATACAATTTTGAATAGACAATTCGATAATTCACATCTTAGTTTTATTTAATCATAGAGAAAAGTAAAATCATTTTAATAAGACAAGGTTGAAAATCATTTCAATAATTCAGCATATAATTTACAGTAAAATATTATTATTAGGTTATTCGCTTTTGATTATTTCAATAGTAAGTTCAAATAATTTTCTATTCGATAGCAAATTATTATTAAGGAGTTATAAGAAATTAGAAAATTGTCTTAAAATTATTAATAAATATGTCCAATGATGAATTTTTATCCCAAAATAAAAAAAAACACGTTGTGCAAAGGATATGAAGAAACTTAATATAATCACATGTTTCTGCTTAATTGCGTTGCTTAAGTTTTTCCGTACTGCCTTCTAAAAGTTAAGCAAGCACGTAATGTAAATTCTCAAATAGCGAACACCTAACAGGAAATGATGTGTCGTCCAATAGCGGTTTGCTTCTAATTGCGAGGAGTGAAAACGCCTCGCTTGCGACTAACAATTTTAATGCTCAAGGAAAGTTTTTCGAAAAGTGTTAGTGTTGATTTTAAAATAGATTAGCTTTATTATGATTCAAAGAATGCATTTCTAAGATTCTGAGCGCTGGCATGCTGTTGGGAGGCTTGAGGTAGGACAGTCCATTATGGAAGTCTCTAATTTCTTTTCTGTGAACCATTTTGTCATTTTTCGTTTATGGAAACAATTCCAAATAAATTAAACAGTTTTCTAGAGACCGTTTCTAGGTCATCCTAGAGCTATAATATCTTCTGATAACCAGTACATCGCATTACTAGCCAAACACAAACGCTAAGCGGCCGCACCAGCTCTCCGATCAATGGTTACCACAACAATAGCAAAGTCGGAATCCACCAGTACTGTCAGACGAATGATGCATTTCAAAGGACTCTACGTCCGGATACCACGATTTTGTTTCCCATTTAGCGCTAAGGCCAGAGGATCACAAGTGAAGTGGTACAGCACGGGACTTGGACAAAAGCACAATCATCCAATCATTCCCATAAATCGTTATTCACCCTAAATTCAGAGATAAATGAACGTGCAAGAGTATGGAAAGTACGAGGAATATGCAATTAGCCCAATAATATCGTTGAACATCATGGCTTTAGTCGGGGGTAGTGTTATGGTATAGGATATATTTTCTTTGGGATATCTCACCGACCTGCATGTATTCACAAGGAGTACAGTGATGACGGAAAGGTATCGGTATCACGTCCTTGAACCCCTTACCCCTCCAACTACTCCAAGAGCTGAAAACTGCTTTTCTACAGGAATAGAAGTCATTGCCCTATGCTGCGCTGGATCACCTCATTGAAGAGATAAACGTCAGTGCGAAGCTTGTATCAAAGTCAGGTGAGATTAAATCTGATATTAAGGCTTGTTTGGTTTCTTTGAATAGCATACGAAACCTATTCAGAATGTAGTAAATGTGAATTAAGTATTCAAAGGGGTAAAAAACACACCTAAATATTTTTACTTTAATTTTATTATTATGCACTGCAGAGTCCACTTCAACTATAAGAACTTACAATTCCGTCCCAGTAGCTCAACGGTAGAGCGTTGGCTGGCCAGTACAAACATCCGTGGCTCAATTTCTGGCTGGAACAGCAAGATTCTTTACAACGGCGCCCGAACAAATCAACCCTGTAGGTTAGTGCAATAATGATGTCGGTGGTCTGAAAGTGACCCTAGTACAATTAGCACGGATTCAGTAGAATCTGGGATATTGAGCGCCGATTTCAAAATCTGGAGGACAACGACCACGCAGAAAGCTAACCTGGAGGATAAAAATAGCATCAGGAGACTAACATGAGTCAAAATAGCAGGAGGTTGTCAGTCAGGTTGTTAGACAGGTTGTCAGTCAGGTTGTCAGTTGCATGCCAGTCTAACAGGAGTGGTGAAGAATGCAGAATCCACCTCGACGATAAGAGCTTGCAATTTCGTCCCAGCAACTCAACGGTAGAGCGTTGACTGACCAATGCGAAGAAACGTGATTCAATTCCCCGTTAGGACAGCAAGGTATTTTACAACTCATGAATAGCCAACGGCCCTACCGTGCTGAAAACACCATTTCTCGTTAGATCACCGAAGTCAAGCAGCATCGGGCGCGATTAGTATTTGGGTGGGTGACCACCTGGGAACACCGCGTGCTGTTGGCATATTTCGGAAGCGGTAGACCGGTGGTTTGCGCGCTGGATTTGCACGCTGCTACAACTGCCGCCGTGTCCATGCGGAGTACGATCACGTTAAACATGTGGGTCTGTAAGTCCTTCCGAGAAGTTGGGGGTAGGGGAAGGAGGGTACGGTCCCTGTGAATGCCTCCCCCACTGGGTTCCGGTCTAAATTGGGTGGCACTTTCTAGCCGTCCAAACGGTTACCTTACACCTTTCTGGTAGATCGGACGGTCTGGGTCTCAACAACAACTCATGAATACATTTCTGAATTGTCTATATTTTTATGAAATTTGGCGTCAGTCAAACCTGTTGGGAAATAATTTTACTTAATCTAACTGTAAATTAACCTTAAGGTAAAACGGTAACTGTGAACCGTAACGCTAGAAAGTATCACGTATAAAAAAGGATGAAATGAAGGGTTATGGCAGAGAGAGACAGACACAGAGGCAGATGGGAAAAGGCCGTATTGTAGTAGATACGTACTATCGAATGTCATTGTAGCAGGATGTGATTTCTAATTCATTATGTAAGCTAAGATAGGTATTTAAGTTTGTTAATAAATATTTATGTCGTTAAAGATGTCACTTCATATCTGAATAAGCCTCACTCAAGAAACGCTACAAAAGCAGAAATTTTGAGTGATGCCGGATTACTTAACTTTTGAAAGGCAGTATGACATTCCTCCTTAACATATTTTAAATTCCAAAATTAGAACATTTAATGAATTCTAATCGGGTAGTAGCAAGATGTTTCGTTTAATAATGATAGAAGCAGCAAAATAACTAGATTCATTACAGTAGCAAGCGCAGTTGGAGTAAAGCTGGAGTAAAATAAATAATGAAAATTCAAGAAGTAAGTCAATTGAAGAAAAGTTATATTTTCTAATATATCATGAATCTTATACAGCAAAAATAAAAATAGTAACTCATTAGCCATATATAAATATTTACACTGAATATAAATTTTCAAATAAATCCATATATTATTTCCCTTACATACATAGTAAAAGGTATAGGGAAAGTATTTTGACGTGTTCGAAGATTCGACTTCGAGTTTTCGACTGAAGAGTGCGTTTCAAGCATTCCTGATCACGAATCGAACGTTTTGGGGATGATGTCTATGTGTATGTATATTAGTGTGTGTGCGCGCGCGCGCACGCGCGATATTTCACGTTTATACAAATACATTTGTAAAAAATTACATAAAATTAATAAAGTATTAACTATCCTGGAAAATGTTCACTTTTCGCATATAATATTACGTGATAAATTTGTTAACATTATTCTCGTGGATTTAGTTCGTTCCATTCCCGAGAGAATTTACTTTGCGTAATAGTTTGCATTTAACGCCCAAGAATTTTCTCAATAGCCATTTAGTTAAAAAAAAACCTTAGTTAAAAAAAAACTTAGTTAAAAAAAAACTTTAGTTAAAATCTGCCTCTGAAGCTCAGCGATAAATTCGGTTTAGCTGGCGACTATTTTTGGTGGTGCGAAAATGACAAAAATATTGCCAAAATTGCTAAAATTACCCAAAATTAGCGAATACGACGCCAAATCGATGAATTAATTAAAATCTTTTAATATGGACTTTATAGTTTATTGCAGATGCTATCAATATTGATGATTGTCACGTTAGATTTACTCGAAATAAAAGTAAATAGGGTACTTCGAAATACCAGAAGTGTCGACGCGTCAAAATCTCAAATCATTAAATCAACGAAACAAATGACACATCTTAAAACCAGATCCAAAGGTCAGTTTTATTAAACAATCATCCTACAGACGTACATCAGATACATCCAAAGCGCTTTCGAACATCCTCATGTTCATCTTCAGTGGCGATATAATTAAAAACAGATGCCAATATGCTTAAATACAATTCATCGCCGTTAAATAAAATCTGCATATCTTAGAAACTGTCAGCCGTACAAAATAGTGAATTATAAAACAAAAATTAATTATACGATATATTAATTATACGATTAATTATACGATTAATTAATTATACAATATATCGTATAATTAATTTTTGTTCTAAGATATGCAAATTTTACTTAACGGTGATGGATTGTATTTAAGCATGTTGGCATCTGTTTTTAATTATATCGCCACTGAAAATGAACATGAGGATGTTTAAAAGCGCTTTGGCTGTATTTGATGTACGTCTGTAGGATGATTGTTTAATAAAAGTGACCTTTGGATCTGGTTTTACGATGTGTCATTTGTTTCGTTGATTTAATACTTCGAAATAGTTTTATATGTTGGCATCCGAAAAAGTTACCAAATACTTAATTCCACGTTAAACACATTGTACCTTGGATCTTGTATATTATTTTTTGGCTGTGAAAGAAGTAAATTCACTGCATTGTGTAGTGAAAGTTATATGCTGCCCACATCAGGTTTTTTAAGTTCAATTAACAAATCGCCGGTTTTGTCCGAAAATCGTAATAAAGCAGTACAGAAAAAATATTCAGACTTACCATTGTAAAGCAGTACAGAAAAAATATTCAGACTTACCATTGTATAGATTGCGCTTGCAAGACTTCCATTTCTGACGGATTGCCAGCAGCAGCAAGATCTTAATAACACCATTGTGATTTCTTTTTTCTGAGTTTTCCTTTAACAAAAAATAATATTTACCTGCTTGGTATCAGTTTAGAATTTTAAAGCAATTTTACAATTCGGAATTACTCCTAAACTGCTTCTCATGAAGCAATTATGATGTAGAAAGCTTCATATAAAACGATATTTAACAATATAAGAGTTTTAATCTGATTCGAGGACGTTTCTTTCCTTAGAGTGAAAAGACAGCGCAGACACATTCATCGAAGCTGGACTGAGAAGGAAGCCGGTCTAACTTTGCTGAGCGTTCCGGCACAGTATTGAAGAATGAGGCTGTTTTATGCCTCCGAAACAGGTTGACACCTTTATTTAGATATATGGTACCAAGCTTTCTGCATCATGTTTTAATTTTTCAAATATTTATGTACATAATGAAACATAAATTATTATTTCACAACACAAACTCCCTCCAAAGATTAGATAAGCTATAACTGAATTATATTTAAGCCGTTTGAGATCTTTAAGTGACATTAGAATATATATAGTATTTTATCTTATAAATAATAATTCTAACATGAATGAAAATTATGATAATAATTTATCTTATATTTTAACATGTTATTACGTTCAAATTTATTTTAAAATAGTATTTGCAATGCAAGATGAAAAGTTAAATAATTTTAAATCTAATGGAATACTCCCTACAAAATATTAAAAAATATATTTTAGTCAAACTGAGGTTTCATGTATAGTAATGAAATATTTAAAGACTTTTTTTCATTTTTATGTATTTCTATACATAAATATGTATTAATAAAATTATGCGATGTATATTTTAAACAATATATAATTATTAAATTCTATTTATAAATTATATTAAAAATCGTATTCTTAAATTTATATTTGTTTCTGATATTTTTTTAATTACGTACGTGATTTTTAGGTCAATATTTAAGATTCTATAACAAAGATGCAATAAAAAATGTATTTTTGATGCAGTTCATTTCCATAAATAAGAATGTCTTGCATTGTAAGATATGATTTTTACATTTCTATTTTTGATTATAGTACATGAAAAGTTTCAAATTGTTATTTAACATTTTTATTTTATTTGTAGAACAATTTAAATAACAGATCTATGAAAGAATATAAATAAAAATATTCATTTAATACACTAAACTACCGTTTTATTTTAACATTTTATGCAAATTATGCTGAAACTATTAGATATTAACATTTGCTCTGCAAATTTTTTATATTCTAGACTAGTAAACAGTTGAATTTGCGATTTATACAATTCAGCAAATACATTCTTAACGAGTTGTAAAGTAATTTTTAAGGATTAAAAGATTATCATAAATTATCAGTGTTTGAATTTCGTAATAAAAGTTTTCAATGTTTCATAGAAAATGCTAGTATTATTTAAAATGCATTTTTATTTAAGAGCTATTGCATTTTTTTATCACATGCCTGTGTACCTTTAAATTATAAAAAAATTGCTTAAAATAACACTAATAAACGTATTCGTGCAGTATTCAAACACTATACTATAAATATTACACTTCCTTTAAAATTGTATATTAAGTTTTCATAACTAAAAGTAATTATTTTATATGTACAAAATATTAAAATGTATAATTAATTCTATGTTAGTTTTCTACTTGTTAGAATAAGCATGCAATCTATTCTTTAAATGGATACTTAAAGTCATGCAAAGTAGTAGATAAAAAATTTGCCAAAGTATTGAAAAGCATTCTATTCTTCCTGTTAATTATTTTTTCTCATTTCTTGGAATCTAATAAATTTTAAGGAGCATTAATAGAATTGCAATTTTAATTCACCCAATATCTTTAACATGCCTTATACAGCCTTAAAGTATTACAACAGTGTACGAGCGCATGCTAAAATGCATTCTTTAGAAGATGCAAATTCATAATCGAAGCTGCAGTCAAAATAATAGAAGACACGTTTTAATAATATTTCAGTTTCTCTTTGAAACTTAAAATGTTTTAACTAACTTACTTTCCACCAAAAAGAAACTTCCCAAAATTTACGTTTTGAAGAACATCGCGACACGGACTCCTATGAGATTTGAGTCTGGTCCGGAGAAGAAAATTTTTCTCCGGAACACCTTTTGGAGCACAAGGATAAATGTGAGGAGAAAATCAGCTATCGAACGCACGTGTAACAGATAGAGGGCGTTTTATGCTCTCACGTGGTAAAGATGTCGTGTTTCTATTGGCTACCAGGAGAAAATATTTAACAAAGAAAGTGAGAACTACTCCGAAATCATCGGGTGTTGATGAAGTGAAAAAATGTCTTTGAATTCATCTTACATGCTCGCCTTTCACAAAAATTTTGGCGAAATGTCTGGAAGTTTGAATTAATATTGTCATGTTAAGAGACGCGAAATTTATGGAAATAAGTATTCTGGTGAATTGACTAATCAGATATATATTGCCATTAAAACGAATTTAGAATAATTTTGAAACATAATTTTATTGAATATTATGAAATAACAAATTCATTTTAAACTATTTGTTTAATTTTATAAATATTTATTATATTTGCAATGACATTTTGTTACCATGGTTTATAGGCTAAGACATCTATGTTATATTTAGCCCTCTCAATTTACAAACTCGATACAATCATGCCGTAGTTATAAATTATACAAATATTAAATTTAAATAAAATAAAATCAGAAGCAATTCATTTTTCAAACAATTGCTTACCTATGAAGTCGTTAAAAAAATTATTTAAAACACAAGCAAACATTTTATTTTAAATTTCTTTATCGGTTTTCTATAAAAGTATAAATTATTTATTTTCAAATCAAGTTAAAAAGTTAAATCGCTTAGAAAAATCACTCCAAAATTATGTATATTTGACAAGTTTATGTAAGCGTGGACACCACAATAATATTCTGCAGTTCTTCTGAAGTCTTGATAAAGTTATTATATTTATCTTAATATTTAATGCATCATTTCCAAAATGTTGTGATTCGCAAGTTAAGTACCCCCCCCCCCCCCCAATAAAATATACTCATTGCACAAAAGCAAAAAATGTTCTGATTTTAAATACTAAATATATTGCGTTTAAATCATAGTATTAATTATCTTTCAAAGGAATAATTTTTTTAAAAAATCACGTCTCTACTTTTTAACAGGTTTTCTCCGTTCCTGCGTTTAATACGTAGCACAATCACTTAATATGTTAGGTCTTAAACTTCTGCTGCAAAGTAGCAAAATGTGCGTAAGTTTGTAGCTTTAACTTTCGATTTGCTTCAAATTTTTTATGCATACGCCCGATTGAATTTATATATTTCTTTGTTTCGAAAACCAAGTTAGGAATAGGATTGATTCTGCATTCGACATGAGGAGTAGACTTTCGCACAACATCCTGTTTATAAATAAATTTGTGATTAAATAAAATATAAATATTATCCAAATACTACATACTTTATTATCGCATTCCATTAAAATAGAGTTCTTTTAAATAACTTTTCCATTTAAAATTCTATGTATAAAACATTATTTAAACAGAATTTCCACAATTTTAACATCTGACTTGACTTTGATATTTTCCCTTTAAAGTATTCGCATAGAAGTATTCGTCTGCTGCTTTGTAAAATAAAATATTTTGAGTATTAATACTGCAACTTTTTAAGTGAAAATGAGCGTAATAGGTTAGTATTCCATAATTATGCAACAGATTTAAAGCGTACAAATTTCGTGACACTGAAAATATAGAACATTACAAGTTTACCTAGATAGCAAAAGCTTATTTTGTATTAGTCATGTATCATTATAAATATTTTTATTGTGAAATAAGCATATTTCATAACATAAATAATATCCAAATATATAAATACTTTAGTATCACATTCCATTAAAATAAAATTATTTTAAATAACTTTTCCGTTTAAACTTCTATGCTCAAAAGTTAGTTAAACAGAACGTCTGCAATTTTAACTTCTGATTTGACTCCAATATTTTCCTTTTAAAGCATTCACATAGAAGTATTCGTCTTCTGCTTTGTAAAATAAAATATTTTGAGTATTAATACTGAAACATTTTAAGTCAAACTGGTTAGTATTTAAGTCAATAGATTAGTGTTCCATAATTACGCAAGATATTTAAAAATATTTAAAAAGTACAATCATGCAAAATGCGTGAAACTGAAAATATAAAGCATTATACGTTTAATAAGATAGTAAAATTTTAGTTCCGCTATTATGTACTTTTCTTGTACCATTATAAATGTTTTTAGAGTGAGAAAAGCATAATTTTATGACTTTTTTTAAAAAAATAGATGAAACAAAATGTAAATAATATATAAAATAGCAAAACTTTTCATGAAATGGCGAGGTACTGAAATACATTAATCAAAGACTGGGAAACGCCGGATGCAAGTTCGAAAACCACGCATGTCATATTTTGTTATAAGAAATCGCTGATCAATGATTTCGGCAGCTATTTTTATTCCCTACTTTTATTCTTTTATTCTTACAGATATACTTCAAATAATCGATTTTTATACTTTGTGACATTTTTTTAGAGATTCTATGTAATACCTTTATAATAAAATAATACAAACTATTTATACTGTCATAAATATATGACTGTTTGCAAGAAAAGAATCCAGTTGTCGGATATTTTCAAAATTGGGTTTAGGACCTTGTTAAGTATAACTTTTAAGTACTAAACAACTTTAAAAATAAAAGATTTTATTTTCACTACAAGACGTCGAAATCGAATGTGGGTATTTATAGTAGCTTAATAGATGAATCATCGACTGGCAGAAGGAGATTCGCGGTTCGAATTCCAGTTAGTAATCGACTACTTTACGAAATTTACTATTTATCAGTGACTAACAAAAAAAAGTCTGATGTGGACAGTGTGGCGTTAAAATCTTAATGTTGCGATTTTAAACCAAATGCGAAGATATGTTGAGGCCAAAATTTGACATTAAATTGGACATTGGTTTATAACCCATGAATTCTAATTAAGATTGGAACCAACACATAAGAGCGACACCAAATCTGGATGGTATGGACCTACGCTGAGAACCAACATCCAATCTGGGCTAACCCAGAAACCGCATTTATTGATGAGGGGGCAAAGCAGCATCAATCAGATTTCGGCGATCTTGAAGAAAGGTATTTTACCCCGAAGCCAAATTGATCATTACCTAACTAAAAGCAGTGAACGAAAAGGTGAGAAAATACTTTTCATGACAGCGGTCGCTTAAAAATTCGGCTTTCCCTGCAGATATGTCAACAAGGTTCTATTCAGTACTAAGGTATGCTATGTTCCAGGGGCGGCAAATAGGGGGCGCGAGGGGGCGCGGTCGCGCCCCCAAATTTTTCCTCGTCGTCTATCGGCGTCTCTCTATTTTTATCGACTGTCCACTGGTCAGTTTTCTCACGCTATGGAGGTTGGAGCTTCAACAGAGCCGACCTTCACAGTGAAGCTTCTCTCTTCCTGCTGGAACGAATCATTTTCAACTTGAATAGATTGAGTTGATGTTATCCTTTTCACTTGAAAATTTCAAGTGTCCGATTCAATTTATGAGTAATTAGTGCATGATCATCCATTCCTTCTGCTAGAAATGCATTTCAGCAGCTCAATGCATTATATTCTTTCATAGAAACATCCTATAAAAGACATGCTATTTTCGAAAAGAATCGCTCATCAACAAATACTTTTTCTGGAGGCTCTTCAACTCTACAATCACTAAGTGATACGAGGTGGTCTTCCAGAGTTAAAGCCATAAAAGCACTACTTGATAATTTTAAAGTGGTGATTTTAACATTAGAAGAATTATCTGAAAACGATTCTCTCAATGGTGGAAGAGCCGAAGCACTTTTAACATGCATGACATCGTTCGAATTTTTATTCCCTTTGTTTGTATTTTCCAGTGTTTTTGATCAATGCAATACTCTCTCAAAGCATCTTCAGTCATCTGAACTTAATTTTCAGAATGTGCAAGCTTTGGCTAAAGCTAATATTGAAGCTGTTAGTTCTTTTCGCACTGATGCAAATTTCAATCAAGTGTGGAGTTTTGTGACAGAACTTTGGAAAAAAAAATCTTACTCTGGACCCAAACTGAAAAGGCGTAAAAATTTCCAAGCGAATTCGGAGGCGGTGAAAAAAAATCCCCATGTTGATGTTAAATCATATCACAGAATCAATATTCAATATGAAATTATAGATTCAGTATCTAATGAAATGGAGACATGATTTAATGAGAACAATATATCTGTTTTATTTGCCCTTAGTTCAGTATTATCCGGATCAGATGTCGAAAAAGAAAAAGAAAATGTTTCAACCATATGCAAAATATATAACTTCCAGAAAGAGGAATTTCTATGTGACTTGCGACTGTTTTATTCAATGGTGAAAAATGGAAGCATAGACCATACCAATTTTAAATGTCGCCTGAATTATTTTAAAGAGCGGAATTTAAAAATGTGTTTCCTGTCATAACATTATTAGTAAAATTATTTTTGACTGTGCCAATCAGCTCAGACAGTTGTGAAAGGTTTTTTTCGTACCTCAGAAGACGGAAAAATTATTTTCGCAGAACAATGGGACAAGAAAGACTTTCATCTTTAGCTGTTTTAGCTGTAGAACAAGATATACCACTGGATTATGATGATACTGTAACAAAATTTTCTCTTCTTCCAGACTCTAAGAACCGGCTTTTAAAACTTCAATAAAAGGTAAATAAATATAGATATTTGTATTTAGAAAAATTATGTTAACACAATTATGTACAAAAATTATGTTAACAACAATTATTTTTCTCAATATCAATTCAATTTTGTGATCCCCCCCTGTTAACAAACATTTTATTTATTCCATATTGTGGATTTTCATACATACAAATCTCGCACCCCCAAATGAAATGCTGAAATGCCGCCCCTGCTATGTTCATATGAGTCGAGTATTTAATAAAGAAACTAATTTCGAAACCACGCTGGTCTCTCTCTCTCTCTCTCTTCTCTCTCTCTCTCTATCTCTATCTCTCTCTCTCTCTCTCTCTTAATCTTCCGAAGTAAAGATTATTATCGTAATTAATAACGAGCATGTTTTTGTAACAATAAGGTATATCTGCAAATAACCAAAATTAAAATGAATTTAAATATTACTAAAGACTCTATACTTATTATGTGAATTTACTTTACGGTAAATAGTATCTCACACTGGAAGAAAGTTGGAGGATTATTTACAACGCAACTCTTTAAGGATCAGTTGAAAAACAATTTATCACCACATATTCAATTATAAATCTATTATATATTTATTTATGCGACAGGCTATTTGTAATGCTTCTTGCAGATACGGTTAGTAAGAGTATTCTCACTGGAAGGAAATAGAGGGTTATTACATTCAAAACGCAGCTCTTTAAGGAGCATTTTAAAACTAAATGATAACCATGTTTAGAAATTAATAATAAATAAGATAAGTATGACCACATGTGGTTTAATATCACAGCAGTAAGATTTTAACGTCACAGACAGCGCATAACTTTCCCTACATAATACGATGATTTTACTTCTTTCACTTCGAAGTAATAATGTACAAAATCCACAGAACAATGTCTTTGGTATTAAATTAATACCACGTAAATTAAAATTGGGCACTTTTGGCAACTCAATTAGAAGAACTTATTCATACGCAAACTTCAGCAAAAAAGCAATGGACATTTAATTCATATCTGGAAAAATAAATAACTATTGGAGAATTCCTGGAATTCAAAATACAAAAATTTACACAATGTAACTTTTCTCGTGAATGAAACGAGCTAGATCCACGAGAATAATGTTAACAGATTTGTTCAACAATATTGCATATGAAAAGTGTCAATCTGATGATGCACTGTTTTAAGTTTATGTAAATCTTGAAGAAAATTTATTCGAAAAGCATTCAATATCTCGATAGCGGTTCATTTAATGTATGTGTCATTCGGTTTCTAATGAAAAGTTACGAATGAAATGATTATTTATTTTACACTGTTAGAATTCCTGATTTACAAAGATTTTTAAAAATATCATTCAACAATCGTACAATACAAGATGAACAGATTATGTTAGCATTCAAAAATTTATCTCATTCGATTTCTAATAAATAGTGCATCTAAAATAATTATTTATTTTTCATTACAGAAGCTCCTAATTTTTAATGATTTTTTTAAAAATTCATTCAAAGTTTAAAGGATCTTTCAAACATTCAATCGCTCTTAGAATCTATAAGGTTCCAGTATTTATTTATTGTAATAATTACACCAAATTCCATTTAAAACGCTCATTCGTTAGTGCGATATCGCATCCACAGACTCACTAACACACACACTAACATACATAGACACACACACACCAACATACATACACACACCAACATATATACACACACACTAACATACATAGACACACACACTAACATACATAGACACACACATACTCTGACATACATACTCACTCACTACCATACATTCACACACACACCCGAATTGAATTCAGGAATGCTTGAAACGTGTTCTGCCGTCCGAAACTTGAATTCGAATTTTCGACCCCGTTATACATACCTTCGTTGCACACTACACTGTATATGTTGAGAAAGTAAAAGTTATAATCTCACATTTATTTCTCTGAAAAGTGGACTTTATTCACTGGGAAATAACTTTCAAGCATCTTATAACAAATTAATACGATAGCAATTTCTAGAATTTCCTTATATTTTAGAGTAAAAATACTCGAGGATTTTTGTCATCTCGGTTAACTGCAGAGACACTAGAGTTCATAAATTCCTTACATTCCTCACATTTTCGTTTCCATTAAAATGTTTCCAAGTAAACATTTTATTTTTTTTCTGTAGCTAATAAAATATTTTTACTTTCCCTATTTACATAGCATAATGTATACGAAATGTATTGTGACGGGGTCGAAAATTTGACCTCGCAACATTACACTACCGTGCTCATTCGTCGAAAATTCGAATTTTCGATGAATGAGCACGATACTAATGAGCACGATTCAAGCATCCCTGAATACGAATCGAACGTTTTTGAGGTGATGTCTGTGTGTGTGTGTGTGTGTGTGTGAGAGAGAGAGAGAGACTATGAAAACAATATCTCACGAACGAAGAGAGCGTTTCGACTGAAATTTAGTACAGAAATTACAATCAGTGAATACTAAAAATGTATTGAAACGCAATCAAATGTTCAGAAAACCTCCAAATTTTCTAATTAACTTTTGAAAAAAATCATCAAAAAATCATATTCTCCAATAATGTTATCTACATAATCATTTGTTATGCAGTTTTCCATTAGAAAACGATTGACACAGCGTTTAAAACACCACCATGAACAGTTCTCGTGATATTGTACATTTTATAAATAAATTTATTATAAAATTAAAAAATGTATTATTCTCGTGGATTTAATTCGTTCCATTCATGACAGAAGGTACTTTGTGTAATAGTTTTTGTATTTTGACTCCTAATAAATCACAAACAGTCATTTATATGTGAAAAATGCTCTTTTTTCTATTTGTCTGTAATACTTGACCCTGAATTTGGCGGCTAATTTAATGAAATATAGTCAACTTGGCAATAATTGGCCTAAAAATTGACGTTGAAAATGTTATTATGAAAAAAATGCTCTTTTTTCCATTTGTCTGTAACACTTGACGCTGAATTTGGCGGCTAATTTAATGAAATATAGTCAACTTGGCGATAATTTGCCTAAAAATTGACAAAAATATTGTTAAAACTTCAAAGTCAACGATAGCAAGTTAACTAAAATGATTCCAGATTGATGAATTAATTATTAAAATATTTTAATATATGGACTATATTACTTATTATGGATGCTATCAATAATGATAATTATCAATTCAGAGTTGCATGAAATATAAGTTTATTGAATACTTCGAAATAGTTTGTCATCTGGAAAAGCGCCCAATGTGCTTCAACAAACAACATTCAACATTATTCAACATTCAACATTATATAATGTGCAAAATTCAACATTAAAAATACTGTACCCTTGATCTTATATATCATTTTTTTCGCCCAAAAATAAGTATATTTATTGCATTATATAGGGAAAGTCATGTGCTGCCCACATCAGAATAACTACATTACTATCTAAGATCACTATCTAAGATCACACTACTAAGATCACACTATCTAAGACCTTACTATCTAAAATCACACTATCTAAGACCTTATTATCTAAGATCACAATCAATAATGAACTGATTCATATCGTAAAATACAGCGCTGGACCCGAATGCCCTAACAAGTGCAAAACTATGTAGTCCAAACTGAAAATGGTTAAATGACAGTCTCCACTTTAATCCAGCACTTTAACGTTTGAAGCAAAATTATAAATATACTCTAAGACAAAACAATTGACTCACCAAGAAAGAATTATCCAAATAAGATAAAATTTAGTACGTGTAATGTGGATGTACAGAAAAAGAAATGATTAGAATTTCAGAACACTTGGATGATTTATTACACTGAAAGATCAACACAAAGTAAGCACGTCAATATGGCGTTGGTCAACCTCTGGCCTTGATACAAGCTGTTACCCGACGTGGAATTGATGCATAAAGTTGCCGGATGGTGTTCTGAAGGATGTCGTTCCAAATGGCCTCCAATTGACGAGCTAATTCGATTACATTCTGGGATGGTCGCAGGCAACGCCCCATCTCAGCCCAAATGTGCTCAATAAACGAGAGATCTGGCTGGCCAAGGAAGTGTGTCGTAGGCACGCATACAATCAATAGAGGGGCGTGCCGAATATGACCTGGCATTATCTTGCTGAAAAGTTTGCCTTAGGTGTCACGAAAGGAATGGCAATACAACGGGTCGTAGAATGTCGGCAACGTACCGCTGTGCTGTAATGGTGCCACAGAGGACTATCAAAGAGGTCCGGCTATCAAACGAAATGGCACCCCAGACCATAATTCCCAGTTGTCAGCCGTGTGGAGTGTGACAGTAAACGCAGGTCTTCTATTAATGGTCCTGCTGGTCACTTCCGTGTTTGACACAGTCTGGATGGTTGATCACGACGAATCTCGTGACGTCATAGCTGCTCTGACAATCGTTTTATCTTCCCGTTCTGTCGTCGCTCTAAGCCGTCCACTGCCCATTGAAATATGCCACTCCGGACCCATTTCTGCCAACATCGTATAATTGCTGTATCGCTCCTACCCAAATGCCGAGCGATTCGTCGGTGCGCCCATCCAACCGACCGCACGCCCTCTTTCAAATTCCTTCATATGCTCGTAGTGGCCGCGAATTCGCCGGCGAGGCATTGCTAAAATCAAGGTACGTAAACTCAATCGAAATCCGCTGCACGTTTTGTTCCTGAAAGCGAAGTCCTCTCCTTATATGCACCATCATGGTGCTCAGTTTGAATGCGCTGTAGTTTCGACTATTCTTTCATTGGCTGCGAATTTTTGGTCATTTTTCATATTCGGTCGAAAGGTGTCTGCATGTAAAGTTTTATTACTGACGGATTATTTTGCAGGGTGCGTCGATTTTTTTTTGTCTTAGAGTGTAAATTAAAATCTCATAAATACTTCAATTAATAATGCGGGAAAAACTATTAATTTCATTTTCTCAAATTTCAGATAACTCATCTCTATAATCAAAGCAATTTCATAAATCGACTTCATTTCAGTATTCATTTGAATTCATCATACACTAACAGCTCCCTAATTCAATCGTTAGCTATGTTGAAACTGAATATATGATAAATCTTCATAATTACTATGATAATGCATTATACTCTGTGTTCATGAGATAAGTTTGGTAGCGTACATAGGAATTACCTTACTACGTTGTAGCCATCATCTAATAATTCATATCAAATCCGGATTACACAGAATATCCTTTTCAGTTTCCACGTATTGTAGTACAGTTACAATTAAATCTATTTCTTGAAAAGCCCCGGAAAAAACTAACCTTGTTGAAATTACAATAAAAATGCTGGTAAAACAACCGACCGTCCAAAAACGTCAAAATTTTGAGGGATTGAATTATTTAATTATGTTTGAAAGTTTCATGATATATGGAATTCATAGAATAAACGATTATTTAGCAAAGAATCGTGAAAACTTAAGCATCAGTAGACATACAATTTCATAAAATTATATGTTCAATAAAATAATATTCAGTAAAATAACTTCCTTATAAGTTACATACAATTCGAACTTTGTTTGGCTTTTGCATGTTGTATGCTATTTTTAACGAAATTATTTTAGTTTTATTAACACTTTACAACAAAGTTGAAAAGTGTTTATGACTTTGTTCATTCTGTCTGTCTGTCTGTCTGTCTGTCCGTTAGCACGATAACTGCCGTAAAAATGACTTAATCAAAATGAAATTTTAGTATGTTGTTCAGACGGTCTGTAGGAACTATGGGAATATAAATGAATAATATCACCCAATTAGTTTTGGATTAAACCCGGGTTGAAAAAATGAAATACATTGAGCCCTATGGGACCTAATTTTTCAAACATTTTTAAGCGGATTTAAAACTCACAAATTGCTTCAAAAATTTTAGGTAATAGTCAATTTGTTCCATAAAATATATAAAAAAAAATTCAGCGAAATATATTCAGTAGTTTTTTAAATAAAAATTAAAATAATAATTACACATCTTATATGAAACGATCACGTGACCATGATATGAAACGATCACATGACCCACTTCAAAATGATATATGGCATCCATCTTGTTTCAAAATCGTGATTTTTTTAAGTTCTTTTTAATTCATATTGGGTGTTGTATCCGTCGTAAAACTACTTTATTTTTGCTTAAATTCTGTGCATCTACATACTAAAACAACACAATGACAATATATTTGAGTTTAAATTCTCATTCAAATTTGATTATTTCTACAACTAAGCCTATTTATCACCTATGTAAAATGTAAACAGCAAAATATATAGAATGAGTTGTATTATAATTACTGTATTTCTTTAACACAAAATAATTCAGTCCATGGAGTCTGCATGGCTGATATGAATGAAATATTAATTGATTTTATAAACAGAAGAACGATTTTTTTCGATGAAGTTTTAAGCATAAAGTTTATGAATTGTAGCTCCATGGTCTTAATTTTTAAATAAAATAAATTATTAGAGTATTGTGATGAATGAAATGGAGAAAGTTATGAATGAAATCCTGCTTTTATAGAGAGATCCAGGCGTGTTATTTTTTCTATGACGTCATTTGAATTTATTTCAGTTGTTTTCGATGAAGTTTTCAAATATAATAAATTATCGTAGTATTATGATAGTTTTAAAAATATTACCGTGGAATGTATTGCATTTTAGAGATATTTAAACCAGGCAATTTATATTTCAATACCGTCATTTGAATGAAGTTCATTTTTTTCAATGAAGGTTTAAGTTTTCAAATATAATAAATCAATGTAGTATTGTGATAAGTTTTAAAATATTACCGAGGAATGTATTGCATTTTCGACTTTTTTAAATAAAATTGCATTGAAGTTGGAAAGTGTTTCATAATCAATGCTTTAAGCATGATTGATCTTTCTTGTTACTTTAGCAGCCGTTTCAGATATATGTATATAATTTCATATCGAATCACATTCTTATTCAAAAATTTTTTATCAAAAGAAAATAAACTACATGTTTGAATAATAGTATAAAAATATGCACTGACATATTTGTGAAATTTAAAAAAATCATTATTACTGAAGTTGAAATTAATGAATTGAGACAAAATTAGCATGAATATAGTATATAAATTACTATTGTTCATCCAAACCATTTCCACATATTATTATCTCATCACTATCACATAGTGCCTCCTCGCATTCAAGTTGCATTTCTCCTTACTATTCAATTGTATTTCTCATCACGACCAAGTTGATTTTCTCCACACAGATAGACGCGGTTACTGACAATCTAATCGACCACTGCCTGCTATTTTTACCTCAGGTTAGCCTCCTGCTGCTATTTTTATCCGCCAGGTTAGCTTCCTACTTGGCCGTTGACTTTCCGATTTGAAGTAGGCGCTCAATATCCCAGAGTCCACTGAATCCGTGCTGGTCGTCCTAGAGTCACTTTTAGAACCCCGACATCACTTCACTAACCTTCAGGACTGATTTGTTCGAGCGTCATTGTAAAGAACCTTGATGCCCCAACCGGGAATCGAACCACGGATCTTCATACCGACCAGCCGACGCTCTACTGTTCAGCCACAGGGACGGCATTTCAACCATCGAAGTGGACTCCTCAATGTGTATACAGCAGTGTATATACGGAAAGAAAATAATTTATGGGGAACAAATAAAATATTTGCTGGAGAGCTGAGGCCATAGAATTAATCAAACAAAGCGGGTTTTCCTCATAGTGTGTATCTACCACTTGAGAAACGATTTTAATTAAAATGAATATAGGAAAAAAAACTCTCGTATTAATAAGTGGTTGAATGTTTCAAGATATAAAATGATAAGATACAGATGGTTTGATGGGACATTCAAAGGGCTTCCGCTGCCAGACTCCTATCCAAACGTAGTATATATTAAGTGTATGTTGCACTAATTACATAACCAGGAAATTAGCGTCAGAATTTAGCAAACTAGTGAGACATTGTCGTTTCAATGTCAGATCCACTGCAATACACAAAATCGCAATTTCGCACAGAAGCGAGATAAATGATCTGATTCACACTAGTATAAACTATACAACTAAGAACAAAAGCCATGCGTTCCGATTATTTTGCGTTCTTTTACCAGAGTAGTTTGAACTTGTGTTCAATTGTAATAATGTATACCAATCAAATCGCATCGCATTTATTCCTTACCTGCCTGTCAAAGCACAAAATATAATATAATTGTGATTATGTTACTTAATATCCGCTTTCGGCTACCAGCTAGATCGCTGTTTTTGAAAGCTTTTAACTTGCTATAGCTTTCTTTCAGCAACTACCAACTGCGTAATCAACCACTTCACAGGCGCATGCATTCCGAGTATGCCCGATTCCTGAATTGTCTACGCATTTTTAAGTGGGTCTATAAATATTCAATATATCAGTTCAAAATCTAGCAGGGAAACTGTTCCTCCGTCTTCATGGCATCTGAGAAGTTCATGTCTGTTACTGTTGGGAGCAAGCGACGCCTTTATATAATCGTTGTTAAGTTTTATTGTACAATTGATCATTTATTGGATCGCACATTGGAAATAACGGAGCGATAGAAAGATTTTGTTCAAAATTAAGTGGTGTTACCTGTATTATTTATGTAGACGGTGCTTAATTAGTACCCGGGTGACACTGGATAATTAGTTCAAGTAAAAAATTATGACATCTTTTTTCACCATACAATATTATTTTCATAGGCAAATCAGAATAAACCAACCTAGTTATTTTCATAAACGAACTTTCAAAAAATAACATGAAGTTCGTGAAACCAGGAGGCAATTATGCAGTTTTGATATTTACGACTATTTACTACAAAACAAAGCGCAGACTTGTAGGCGTCATTTTATGACAATCTTGGCCCGGAGGTTCATGAGCCCAATTAATCCCTTCACACAAATTGCAGGTGTCGTTGGGGCAAAGATATCCTAAGGTCTAAGAATTAAACGAAGTTTCATTGAAAAATCAAAGAAGCAATGAAGAAATGATGCTACATCGCACTGAGATGCAACCAATGAGAGAACGGAGGGCGTATACTGGACCTCAGGCAAAATGAATTGCCAACAAGGAGATAATTAAATGAATATTCAAGCAATGATTGTGCAGAAGTGTGACATAAGCAATGACTGTCCAAGAGCATGGAGATAACGAATGATTTTCCAGAAGCGAGAGCAATTAAAGCAGTGTTGTTCATGAACAGAATGATTATCTAGAAGTTCAGCGAGTCGAGTTTTCAAGCAGTGTAGTGGTTATTTTGAGAATTGAGAATGTGTTAGAAAAGAGAAAGCTAACGCCAAATGTCAAAAAAAGAAGCGGCATGCTGAGAAACAGACCCCAAAACAGAGGTATGTGACAGTCTCCGAATATATTAGGTCAATTGTTGATTTAGGAAAAATATTTTAAGACCTGGTCTCAAGCTGTGCATTTTCTTCTCATAAGCGTTTAATGTAATTTTAATCATAACAAAATATGTATGAATAAATAATATTTATTTCAAAAGTTAAAAATGTGGAATTTTATGTGTAGTGTTTTAATTAATAATTATGTTTAGGAATTCGTCCAAAGAAATATTGGTGGGTTATTGCGGCTACGAATGCAATGTACAAATATACAATTCATAATCACTATTAGTTAAAAATGAAATTCAATCCATAAAATAGAATTATATTTATAAAAGTATCAAACTCCAACTTAATGTTTCTTCTTTTTATTCACCACAAAGTTAAGTCATTAGATGCAGAATTAAAGACACAGAATTCGTAGCAAACGGTATTCCCGTACCTCTTATTTCCCTTTACAAGAATCAGTTTAGCCCATAATAATTGGAAACATGTGAGTTTGAAAAACATTTACCACAACAAGTTCATTTAAGAAATTGAAAGATTCAGAACTCGTGGCAACATCCAATAAAACAAAATACAAAATTTATTGCAACCATTTATCAAATTTACATTTATGCCAATTTCGTTATTATTTAGATCAGATAGCTAAACTAAAATCGTCTTCTTTACTAAAACTTTTGACTAACAAAAATTTTGTTTAACAGATTAAAAACAATTTAGTTCCGTTGCTCAGAAGCATTATACAAAATTTTCTTCAAGTAATGTTCAGAAAATGTCATCTTGTCTGTTATTTCTATGAAATTTTGTGATTTTATTGATATCTGGACAACTTCTTGGTTTAGACACCTGAAATACGAACGCGATAACCCTCAATAAAGACACACTTAGAGCCAAATCAACCTTTGAACTAAATCAATTTCGAAAAAAATGTGCATTTGCAGATGAGACAAGCATTCCATTAAACATGGTTCCTAGGAAAGTATTTAAACACCCCAACAACATTGTAAGCAAATGTACATGAATGTATACATTGGATCTATCTGTGATAAAGTGACCAAGCCAGATTGAAAAAAGCAGTTGCAGCGCCACTAGCGGAGAATTTAAAAGTAAAAAAAAGTTAGGATAAAGAACTCGACAAAGCAAAATAGACGAATAAAGTCAATTACAAAATTGTAAAGCACTGTCTAATTAATAGAGACAAAACTGTTACAAAAGGTATTTACTTCACACAATAAGGTTATTAGCGAATTGCTGTCATATTTAAAAATTCTAAAATAAGCAACATTTACATGCACAAGAATCTAATCTACATCCTGTTCAAAATGCCTTCGGTCAGTAACAATGCACATTACAATTCGAGAAAAAATATTAGAGCGTACTGTAACAAGTATTGCAGGTGTCACCGTATTACAATCCCTGATGTTACGACGTTTTGATGGGCATTTATTGTCTTCCATATACGCATTACTGGTGTCAAATTCCCATTAATTAGACAATCCCTACAATTTTGATATTTTCCTTTTATCTCGCTTTGTTGCCGAGTTCATGATTCTCACTTTTAAATTCTCTACTTGGTGCTCTGAAATCATTTTCATTCTACCGGGGCTTTCCTAAGAACCCTTAGAGCTATAGAACATTGAGCATATTTTCACTTTCATAAATATTTTCTCATCGGATTAATTGAATCTAAAATAGATCTAAAACAATCTAATACCACGAAAAAAACTTTGGGAATTTCACATATGGTACTATAAATAAATTTCTATTTAGTCAACGTACGTATGAATATATAACTACTCACTTTAATATTTAACTATCCGAAAATCTCTATTTTCTATTAGAATCCATTAAACTAAGCACACTACCAGACAGGCGCTAAAGATGTATTTTAGTTTTGCTTCACCTAAACTATTAAAAGTCTTTTAGCAAAATGATGTCGTGGTGGAACATACAGAGATCTTATTCCTTAATACTATCTTTGATATAATAGGGCTCTATTCAAAACTTTCTCGGTTTCAATAATATTTTAAGTTTCTGTCTTGGTTTTACATGAAAATAACCTTGCGTGCAAAACACACATTACATTAAAAGTTTTCAGAGCTAGCAGTTTTCTCTTAATGCATTATTCTAAGAAAACAATCCCAGGGCTTTCTTCGTAATCCTAAACCGAATAAAGAAAAAAATACTGGCTTTTCTCTAATTAAAATGACTGAAATAGTAGCTGAATGAAACGTAGGAAGTAATTATCTTAGAAAATTTGTATGGAAGAGTCAGGTTTAATTCAGGTTCATTAATCAATTTCACAAAATAATGAACTTTGTATAAGTAGAGAGCAAATTCTGTACAGATAAGAGTGAATGTACTGTCAAAAGGAATAACTCTTGTCTTAGACAACGAAAGATAAGACCTGTCTTATTTTGGATGGATGGAGGTCTCTCTACCCATTGGGCTGCTTAAAATGTTATCTTCTTCCATATTTGAACACTGTATTTTCCTCTTATATACACTATTATACAGTATTATACACTACATTCTCCTCTTTTAAATTTTAGAATAATATTTTATCTGTAAGGCTTTCTATTTTCTCTCTTTTTTATATTGGATAGTATCTCTTTCTAATTTCTCTTTCTATTTTGTACAGGATAGTATCCTGTTCATCCTAACTCTCCATAAATGAAAATTGCTACTATAAAGAGTAAAGTCCTGCAAAAATTGCAAATTCGATATTTTTATTCAGATCTCATTTAATGCATCTAACTTGCAGAGCTTCTCTTGTTTTGGCGGATAATTGAAACGCCAGTCTGTGGTTGTCAGGTTAACAGCACATTTAGCTATTGAACTACTGAGATGTCAAATGTTTTTTTGTCATATTTGAATTGGTCGTAACAGATCCTAGGCCGTAACAGCCCGAAACATCCCGCTCCAGGTAATTTCAAATTTAATCGTTCTGAGAATTTAATAACTAGCATATTCTAGCACACTTTAAAATTGTTATATGTCTAGGGAAAGTTCTCAAATAGTGTGTAAGGCATTTTTCGGTAAAGAGCAGATATGTAGTCCTAAAGAAATAAGAAAATATATATTTTTCCAAACTGGGTTAAGAAAAGTACAAATTCATGCATTGCGCAAACTGATTGATAGACAACTTTCCTTAATTCGAAATGTGTTAAAATTGATTTAACATTACTCATTTATTTCAGCTATTGTAATTGCTTTCATGCTTATCTCTAAATTTTACATAAAATACGCAGGGTGTTAAAAAGAGTGAACAGTGGAAGCTTTATTGAAGAGTTGGAAACACTAGTTCCACGTGCAAAAATGCTTTAAATAGAGTAGGAAATTATCCAATAGTAATTTAAATAATGTGAAATATTTTTGTAAAAATTTTAAAATATAAATTTTCATACGGTATTTTTAGGGAAAAAATTAAATTACCAAAATTTTGCGCATACATCATTTAGTCAAATTAAAGAAAAATCTCAAATGCGCAAATTTAAGAAAAAAAAATGAGTTACGCCACTTTTTTGTGACTTTTCGATACTCTTGCAGTCACCGAAATTCGTGAATTCACATATTGAATTGATTCACAGAAATCATTTATTTTTGTTTTAAAGTAGTTCGTTTTCAGCAGTTTGTCTTTAAATTATTTAAAGACAGACGTATGATTCTGATTAAAAGTTATTTTAACCCATAAATATGTTAACAAAATGATAAGTTTAGTTATTCTGTTGTTGTGTCAGATGTTTTCCTAACAAAATCATGTCCTTAATTTTTTAAATCGGTTGCATTCGGAACTAGGTAATCGGTTGCATTCGGGACTAAGTAATCGGTTGCATTCGGATCTAGGTGATCGGTTGCATTCGGAACTAGGTGATCGGTTGCATTCAGAACTAGAAGATCGATTGCATTTTCCGTAAATCATAATCATCTCAGAGAGTTAATCAATACTGAACAGCACGCGAATTTAAACTCCAGTTATGTAGCAGGATTTATTGAATGTTTAAATACAAACTTTGAATCGATTGACTGGGAATCGGTGACTGAAATATTTGCATAAAATAAATTTGAATAAGTAGTAGTTTTTGCAACTATTTGCAAACAAAATTCATTTGTGCATGCCCCCTTATTTCCCAATGAAAATTTCAATAAATGTCAACTTTAATCGTATTACAGTCAAATTTTTGTCAATTTTACTAAATACGGTATCAGTAACATTTTTTTTTTATTTTGAATTTTTTATCTGTAGGGTATTGTACAGAATTTATTTTAATTGTTTTACAAAAGTATTGCACATTATTTAAATCCCTATTTCTTAGCTTCCGACATTATTTAAAGAAATTTTACAATTGGTACTATATGTCTATAACCAATGGATTAAAAAAAAATTCTGTTGTTCACTTTTATGCAAGTACACATTACAACGCAGCATCATGATTCGGGGCACCATCGCCTACGATAACAGGTCACCTCTGTTCCGTATTGAGAGCACTATGACGACCCAACGATACGTGGATGACGTGCTACGGCCGGTGACACTACCCTTCATTCAGGGGGTGTCACTGCCATTTGCCAGCAGCATAACGCTCGACCACACACGGCACGCATAAGCCAACATGCCCTGCAAGGTACCCAAGTGCTTCCCTGGCCAAAAGTCTCTCATGATCTCTCACCAATCGATAAAGTCTGGGACGTGATTGGACGTCGCTTGCGTGCGCTTCCATTGCCGCGTTTAGAAGACGAACTCTGGCAAATGATTCACAAGGAATGGGCAGCCATCCCTCAGGACCCCATCAGCATGCTCATTGACTCTGTACCTAGACTTGTTGCTGTCTGTATCGCAGCTCGCGATAGTCCTACAACCTACTGATCAGACGGTGTTATCGCTCAGTAAATAGGTGTTTTATGTTGCAATAAACATCACTTATTGTTCGTTGTTGTCTCTCTCTGTTTGCCGATTTTCATCACTTTCTTCCCACTCCTTCTTGATGTCTCATTTTCACTGTCACGTAGTGTAAGATCTAAGGTACAATGATTTTAATATTGAATTGTACATTTGGCGCTTTTCCGGATGATAATATGTAAAACTATTTCGAAGTACCCGATTAAATTATATCTCATGTAACTCTAAATTAACAATTGGCAATATTGATAGCATTCGCAATAAGCAATATAGTCCATATATTAAAATATGTTAATAAACAATTTGGAATAATTTTTGCAATTTTGACTATATTTTCATCAATCTAGGATAAAATATCGTTAAATTGGCGATATTTCATTAAATGGATAGCCTAGCTCGACAAATGTATCACAAACGTTACAGACAAACGGAAAAAGGGCATTCCTTATATATTGACTGTTGGCGAATTTTTAGGCGCCAAAATACAAAACCATTACACATAGTATCTTCTCTCGTGAATGGAGCAAACTTGATCCACGAGAATGATGCTAACAAATTTATTACATAATATTACATATGAAAAGGGAACAGCAAAAATTTCACAATATTTATTATTATTTTTTATAAATTTATCTGAAAAAGTGAAGTAGCTCAAGAAGGGTTCATGCTAACGTTTTAAAATTTGTGTCAATTGTTTTCCAATACAAAATTATGTAAGAAATGATTATTTAAATAACATTACTAAAGGTTTTGATTTTTTATGTTTTTTCAAAAATGCTTTTTTTTCGCTCAAAATTTTTGGGGTGTTCCGAATATTCAATTGCGTTTAAAATCAAGAGGCTTCCAGTATTCACTGATTGTAATTTTTGTACTAAATTTCATTCGAAACGCTCTTTTCGTTCGTGAGATATCTTATCCACAGGCTCAAGGTCACACACATCCCCTCAAAAGCAATTGATTTTAGCTCAGGAAGGCTTGAAACGTGCTCTTTCGTCGTAAACTCGAATTCGAATTTTCGATTCAGTCACAATACTTTCCCTACACATTATACTATGTATATAAAGTTATAATTTGGGGAGACAGGAAACAGGGAGCACAATTTTTAAATAAAGTTTCATGCTATATATTTTAGCTAGGTAACACATAATATAAAATATTCAGTAAACTTCTTATAATCTGGCATGTTCGGGACTCCAGCGGTGCCGGATTATCGGATGTATAACTAAATTAGAATAAACAATATGAAAAATTAACTTTAAACAATATAGCATACAATAAATGTAATATTTACTTCTAAAGTATTACACAGACTCAATTATCCGACCGTCCAAATGGTTGCTCGTGTCCTCTAGACGAGTCGGACGGTTTAGGTCTTCAACAGACTCAATTACACTATACAGTACGGGAATTTTTTTTAAATTAATTTAAAATTTTAAGGCAAACTCAATAAACATACACCTGTATATAAAAAGCATTTAGCCTCTATTATAATAAATGTAACTCAGTACTCAATAAATGTAACTCAGTCGAATGGACCCTAACAGTGACGCCTGCTGAATTTTCGGGCCCCTGTACAACAAATGCGAGCCCTCTTCTACCTCCTATTTTACAAATTATTGATCGTCTTTAGTAAACTGTTTATGTTGACAGAGAGAGGAGATCCTTTTGCCCCCTGCATGTCAGCTGCTCTGGCCTTGATTGCGGTTGAAGAGGTGTGCCGGACTGCAATACGTTCTGAAACATAGGATGCCGGATGCTGTAATAACTGAATTGCAATGAAAAAAAAATTAATGACATTTTGTAATTTTATTAGAGTGGAACCCCGGTTTTGCGTTTCTCTGTGTAACCGATTAAAGAAATGAATACATATGCGGGAAGATACAATACACGGGAAACTTCATTTTAATTAGAATATAAGAATTAAGGAAAATATGTAAGAATAGGCCAGTCACCAAGCTTTACTTTTTCACTTGTTAAAAATTTAATCTCTGATTCACATAGAAAATTTCCAAAACTAAAGTGTGCATTTGCCTATTACATTCACGATTGATTCGGTTTCCATAAGAACTTTATCCTTGCCCTTAATACAGATTCGTAATTTTTTTGCTATAGCTATGCCACTTCTAATCTGTATAAAAAATTGAAAAAAATAATAAATGAAAATCAAGGAATATAAGGTGAAATATACTGAATTAAAACATTTGGATGTTTCAGATGAATGTCTCATATTTTTTTAATAATAATCCCATACGTCAAGTTAATAACTGTGAAAAAGTATTGAAATCCCTATAATTTATCGATGTTCCACATCAGATGCCTTATTAACTTTCAAAATCACTCTCCAAATGACTCAGGCAATGAACAATATATTTGATAGAAAAAATAATAGAAGCTATTAAGGAAAACAGCCTTTTCGTTATAATTTAAACATGTCTATCAAAAAACTGTCATAGGGTAGAAACTGTGTGCTCATTTTCTTTCGGTTCCATTTTAAATGAACCGAAAGAAAACAAACGTGCAATTTCCTCCAAGCCTTAGTCAGTCATTATTCTTCTAACATGAGTAGACGGAAAGGGATTCATCTCACCTGAAAATAACGACTGACGCTTAGGGGAAACAAGAAAGGCTCCAGCATTGAGCTCTGTGTAGACGGAACAAAAATACTTTGTTTACATTCATAGAAAATATTTTATACATTTATTTCGGATAATATATATGACAATATATATGGCAAGATAAAAGTTACCTGATCGAAAATTATTTGGATAGACAGTGTCTCCCTTGACGCTTCGCAAATGGTGTTTTTCCCCTTTCGTCACCCTTTGAGTGAGCTGGACGGCCTGGATTATAAAAGAAAAAAAAATCGTTACTTGGAATCTCACAAGACACGGTTTATCATGTATTAAGAATATATTGTTTATCCATTCGAGTGTCTCTGGGAGTGAGACATATAATAATCACTCAGCTTCTGCCCTTATTGGTTTATCGTTCATGACAGGAAAAAGATGACTTAGGATGTTTTATGCAACACAATGTCCATTGCTGTAAGAATGTATCTGGGTTCAGACAGGGATATATTTAGTTGTTTCGCACAAACAAAAGTATCTTGAGAATTAAAACACATTTATTTCTTAAAAGGATAAACATTTCACAGTTGATATTAGAATGGTCAAAAGGAATATAAATTTATATTCATGCTTATTAAAATATATTTGTAAATTTAGCCATTATTCTTTGAACACATTTCGTTAATACTTTATATCTTTAGACATAATAAAGGAAAAAAATATTTTTAGATATTTAAATAGTTTCGTTAGGTGTTTGAATCTTCTTGTACAATAAAGGAAAATGTCTCTCTCTCCCTCTCTCTCTGTGTGTGTGTCTGTGTCTGCGGTCTGTAGCGAGAAATCTAAGCATCCTATGGCCTTGAAATTTGGTACACAGGTACTTCAGAACCCGGAAAGTTGCACCTTGGTGTTGTTTATTTTTTAACTTAATTAGTTTTTAACACTTTACAACAAAGTTGAAAAGTGTTTATGACTTTGTTCATTCTGTCTGTCTGTCTGTCTGTCTGTCTGTCTGTCTGTCCGTTAGCACGATAACTGCCGTAAAAATGACTTAATCAAAATGAAATTTTAGTATGTTGTTCAGACGGTCTGTAGGACCTATGGGAATATAAATGAATAATATCACACAATTAGTTTTGGATTGAACCCGGGTTGAAAAAATGAAATACATTGAGCCCTATGGGACCTAATTTTTCTAACATTTTTTAAGCGGATTTAAAATTCACAAATTGCTTCGAAAATTTTAGGTAATAGTCAAATTGTTCCATAAAATATATAAAAAAAAATTCAGCTAAATATATTCAGTAGTTTTTTAAATAAAAATTAAAATAATAATTACACATCTTATATGAAACGATCACGTGACCATGATATTAAACGATCACATGACCCACTTCAAAATGAGATATGGCATCCATCTTGTTTCAAATTCGTGATTTTTTAAAGTTCTTTTTAATTCATATTGAGTGTTGTATCCATCCTAAAACTACTTTATTTCTGCTTAAATTCTGTGCATCTACATACTAAAACAACACAATGACAATATATTTGAGTTTAAATTCTCATTCAAATTTGATTATTTCTACAATTAAGCCTATTTTTCACCTATGTAAAATGTAAACAGCAAAATATGTAGAATGAGTTGTATTAGAATTACTGTATTTCTTTAACACAAAATAATTCAGTCCATGGAGTCTGCATGGCTGATATGAATGAAATATTAATTGATTTTATAAACAGAAGGACGATATTTTTCGATGAAGTTTTAAGCATAAAGTTTATGAATTGTAGCTCCATGGTCTTAATTTTTAAATAAAATAAATTATTATAGTATTGTGATGAATGAAATGGAGAAAGTTATGAATGAAATCCTGCTTTTATAGAGAGATCCAGGCGTGTTATTTTTTCTATGACGTCATTTGAATTAATTTCAGTTGTTTTCGATGAAGTTTTCAAATATAATAAATTATCGTAGTATTATGATAGATTTAAAAATATTACCGTGGAATGTATTGCATTTTAGAGATATTTAAACCACGCAATTTATATTTCAATGCCGTCTTTTGAATGAAGTTCATTTTTTTCAATGAAGGTTTAAGTTTTCAAATATAATAAATCAATGTAGTATCGTGATAAGTTTTAAAATATTACCGAGGAATGTATTGCATTTTCGACTTTTTTAAATAAAATTGCATTGAAATTGGAAAGTGTTTCATAATCAATGCTTTAAGCATGATTGATCTTTCTTGTTTATTTATTGTATGATTTAGCATTTTCACACAAATTGGTTCGGTTCATTAGCACCGAAGATATAATTACAGAGTTTTTATCTTGACAGCATCAGAAAGACCGAAAAACATTGTCTTTGACGATGTTTGACCAGAATCTGTAGAACAATTCTTTCATATTTATATTTTTTATATAAACATCAAAATTTGTATTTTTTACGTTTTCACATATATTCATATATCGTTGCATCCGAAAAATTTAGATTAGCACAATTCTATAATTTGCCTAAAATTACCGTTTATATGCTGATAAAATATCGATTTCATAAGCCATTTCAATTTTCGTAATTATTTAAATAATCGCATCAAGTAATCGCTTAGCAACCATAGCATCCACCGCAAAGCCCACGGATTCTTTTTACAACACTTTACAACAAAGTTGAAAAGTGTTTATGACTTTGTTCATTCTGTCTGTCTGTCTGTCTGTCTGTCCGTTAGCACGATAACTGCCGTAAAAATGACTTAATCAAAATGAAATTTTAGTATGTTGTTCAGACGGTCTGTAGGACCTATGGGAATATAAATGAATAATATCACACAATTAGTTTTGGATTGAACCCGGGTTGAAAAAATGAAATACATTGAGCCCTATGGGACCTAATTTTTCTAACATTTTTTAAGCGGATTTAAAATTCACAAATTGCTTCGAAAATTTTAGGTAATAGTCAAATTGTTCCATAAAATATATAAAAAAAAATTCAGCTAAATATATTCAGTAGTTTTTTAAATAAAAATTAAAATAATAATTACACATCTTATATGAAACGATCACGTGACCATGATATGAAACGATCACATGACCCACTTCAAAATGATATATGGCATCCATCTTGTTTCAAATTCGTGATTTTTTAAAGTTCTTTTTAATTCAGATTGAGTGTTGTATCCATCCTAAAACTACTTTATTTCTGCTTAAATTCTGTGCATCTACATACTAAAACAACACAATGACAATATATTTGAGTTTAAATTCTCATTCAAATTTGATTATTTCTACAACTAAGCCTATTTTTCACCTATGTAAAATGTAAACAGCAAACTATGTAGAATGAGTTGTATTAGAATTACTGTATTTCTTTAACACAAAATAATTCAGTCCATGGAGTCTGCATGGCTGATATGAATGAAATATTAATTGATTTTATAAACAGAAGGACGATTTTTTTCGATGAAATTTTAAGCATAAAGTTTATGAATTGTAGCTCCATGGTCTTAATTTTTAAATAAAATAAATTATCATAGTATTGTGATGAATGAAATGGAGAAAGTTATGAATGAAATCCTGCTTTTATAGAGAGATCCAGCCGTGTTATTTTTTCTATGACGTCATTTGAATTAATTTCAGTTGTTTTCGATGAAGTTTTCAAATATAATAAATTATTGTAGTATTATGATAGATTTAAAAATATTACCGTGGAATGTATTGCATTTTAGAGATATTTAAACCACGCAATTTATATTTCAATGCCGTCATTTGAATAAAGTTCATTTTTTTCGATGAAGGTTTAAGTTTTCAAATATAATAAATCAATGTAGTATTGTGATAAGTTTTAAATTATTACCGAGGAATGTATTGCATTTTCGACTTTTTTAAATAAAATTGTATTGAAGTTGGAAAGTGTTTCATAATCAATGCTTTAAGCATGATTGATCTTTCTTGTTTATTTATTTATTTATTTATTCATTCATTGCTCTTAAGGAGAGCGCGTGCGATTTTGAGCATGCAATTTGCGTATCAAAGCCATTTTCAATTAATTATTTATAACTACTGAGATATAGGACACTATCAACGCCGAATTATTTATTCTAATGTGAATATAACTTTACATGCATATTCATTAGAGTTTATCTTTAATATAATCTTTAATTTAAAACACCATTTATTGCGCATTTTAATTTTTTAAAACATCATTTATTGCGCACATTAAGATGTGTTCGCTAACAACAGAGACAGCTGATGATATATTGAATAACTGGGAACGGCAAAATAAATTTTTTGTGAGCACTCAAAATTGAAAATTTAAATATTAAACCAAACACCACTCCGAAATAACTTCGGTCCTCTCGAAAATACGCCCAAGGAAGCAAGGAATCGGTGATATGATTCGGTTCACTTTGGTCCTCTCGGAAATACGCCCGAGGAAGCAAGGAATCGGTGATATGAAAGATCATTGTTCAAAAGTTGTCATGAATTCTTCTCCACATATTCCACAAATACTTTATCCACAACGAACTTGATATATCTAGAATGAATGCAGCGAATTCCATCAAATTCAGTATTCTCACTTTAATGGGTAGCAGAAATATTATCCATTAATGAAATGCCATTGTAAGAAAGCACTTAATTTTGTTTTATTGTTGATTTCTCGTAATGTCTAAATTTATTAATCTGATAAATTCATACTATAACAATATCAGCTAATTTAAATTGTTACAACAAGTAAAACTGCTGATTGTAAGAAAGTAACAAACAAAACTCCCATGAAATAAGAAGGCATGTGTCAGTTAGGGGACTAAAATTGTTTCAAAGGCTTTATTAGCCTCTTTCTTTAGAGCAAAAGAACAGCATGGGCTTTAACAGCCACTAACAATGAACTGTTCATCAGGCAATACGTTCTGATCTGTTGTTAAGGGCGCATACTGTTCTTTTGGCTAAAAGAAAGGGGCTTATAATGCCCTCGAAACAATTGGCGTCCCTAACTGACGCTTTCTTTAAGGAAGTTTTATAAGTTGAGTTGTACTTGAATTAAGTTGAATTGCATTTGAAATAAGGTGAAATGTACTTGAAATAAGTTGAATTGTACTTGAATTAATATATCCAAACGACAAATGATCTATACGTACTGTAACCAAAGCAGCTAGCCAAAAATATGACTGTATATTTTTAAATAGAATTGAAAATATCAATGGGTTTTTCCAGCAATATGAAAATAATTATTTTGGAAGTTCATGTCCCTGCATGCTTCCAAAGTTCATTTGAATGTTGATAATACTCTGCCAATTCTTACATTATTATTTTAATTTAGTAATAATTACATTAGTATTTCAAGGAAACAGAAAAAATATTGCTCTGTATACTTGACAGTCCTTTTATTATCTTAAATATTGAGACGGACCCCCCCCCCCCCCGAATAGTTTTTGACATGTATTCTCAGTTAAATTAATCCAATTTATACAAAATAGTATATTTAGCGCATTTGCGATATAACAATTCAAAGAATTGCATAAAAGTGAGTATTTTGGGTTCGAAATTTTAGAAACAGATTAAAAATAAATATCAAAATTACCACACGCATATTTATTTATATTCGTATACTTATTATTATGAGTCTAATAGAACTTTGGGTTTGACTCCACGACCATGGGTATGAAATGCGCCCAAGATTCAAAAAGTTTTTGGTCGACTGTGCATGTTGTATAGGTACGTAGATACATATTTTCGGACTTTTTCAGACGTATATAGTAAAACACTCTAAAATATATTATTAATTAAAGGTATATTATTTACTTATTAAACATTTAAAAACGATGCTCATTCTGAAAAAAAATCGAGATTATTCAGATTACTCATTTATTAGCATCATTAACCATTTATTATTTATTAGTCCCGATTCATCATTTATTAGTCTTATACTTAAAAGATCTCAGGTTTAAATTTGCTCTGTTCTGAAAACTTAGGTTTTATAATTAAGCAACTATTAATATCACAAGAACATTCTTGCATTAAAAAAAAAATTCCATTTTGCAATGCAAAGGAGTAATCTAAATTGCCAAATAACAATTTACTTTGATCTTTTTTGTCATTGTTTCTCTGAGTATGTAGATCACCATGACTACAGTTCATGACGTCATTCTGCTATTTTATTTATCTAGGGATCTTTTAAATGCTTTCACATTTTTCAATTATACGTGGCATATACATATATACCCATAAAGCGTCATTTACCTTCAGAAAAATTTTATTCATTCTTTCATAAATATAAGAGGATTTAGCCTTTAAAATACATCGCGCAAAACGCTTAGAATTATTGATGTTTCATTTAGAAATCGCATATAATTTTTTATCAATGTATACATATTTTTTCTTTGAAAACAATATATAAGCATATTTTTCAATTAACACATACATCTTAGTAGATAATAATGATTTAGATCAGTGGTTCCTTGATAAGTGTCCGCGAATAACACAAAAAGAATATATTTTAAAAACTTAAATTTTGTTAAATCATATTACTTTCCTTATATACATAATGTATAAGGAAAGTATTGTGACGGGGTTGAAAATTCGAATTCAAGTTTTCGACGGGAGAGCACTCTTCAAGCAAACCTGATCACGAATCAAACATTTTTGAGGTGATGTCTGTGTGTGTGTGTGTCAGTGAGTCTGTGGAGACTATATCTCACGAACGAATGGAACGATTCGAATGAAATTTGGTGCAAAAACCACAACCCATGAATACTGGAAGCCTATTGTTTTAAAACACAATCGAATGTTCAGAACCCACCTAAATTTTCGAGTGACATTTTGAAAAAATCATCAAAATATCAAAACCTTTAATAAAGTTACGCAAATAGACATTTCTTATGTAATTTTTCCTTAGAAAACGATTGACAAACTGTAGAACGCCAGCATGAACCGTTCTGGAGATATTGTACATTTTTAAAATAAATTTATCAAAAAGAAATCCCATAAATTAAAAAAAAATATTAACTGTTGAGAAACATGTTTACTTTTCATAAGTAATATCATGCGATAAATTTGGTGACTTCATTCTCATGGATGTAACTCGTTCCATTTACGAGAAAAGGTACTTTGAGTAACACTTTTGTATTTGAAAGCCAATAGTCATTTATCTGCTGTAAGAATAACTTATTTCTCCATCCATAAAGCTTGGCGAGATTTTGGTGACGAATTTAGCGGAATGTCGCCAACTTAGCGGCATTTTAAATGTTGCCAAATTAACGAAAATCTCGCCAAATGGATGAAAATGACGCTAAATCAATTAAAATGACGACTAATTGAAGAAAATTCAATATCTTGGAAAGAATATAAGTATCTACTATAAGAATAACAATTTTTTTAACTATAAAAGTAGTAAATTCATTTCATTATATAAGGAAAGTCATGTGTTGCTCATATCAGATTTTTTTTTATTAAAAATTATTGAAAAGTCTTTCGAATAATTACGAAATCAATCAGTTAAACTGCAAACATAAACTGATTAATTTTATATTATTTAGAAAAGAAGAGTTGAAGTGCTTGTAATGACGCCAATTGTAAACAAAAGCGAAATTTTAAAGCAAATAAAAATTATTTTAAACAAGTGACAACAATGTTATTCAAAGGACAGAATGTGCTCAAGAAAAAACATATAACAAGGGAAAGATGCGATAAAAGCAATGAAATTGACAAAGACAAGCGTCAGGTAATATTTCTTTAATATCAACCGCGCGTTCAGCTAAAATTAATTAAAAGACACGGAAAAACTAATTTACAGATACCAAATTGCCTGTATTAAAAAGAAAATTAAATGGGCTTTCTGATAACGAAAAGATTGAAAATTTGGTATAATTGGATGATTCGCTATAAAAAAGCAACATTATTTTCACGTAAACGTTGATTAAAATATAAAAATTTTAATCCGATTGCAACCAAAATAGGAGACGGTTGCACAGAGCATTATTCTAAACCAATGTTTTTCAAACGGTTTAGCCGCGAAACCCTTTTTAAATTCAATTTGATGACAGAACCCCAAAAAGAGTAAAATTCTATATTGGTCCAAATTACGCATTTAAAATTTTACGCGTTTGGCATGAAATTACAAACTTTCATTAAAATTGAGAAATTATATTCAAATTGCGAACTTACTTAATGAATGGAGGGAATGACAGGAGATCAAACTATGGCGACAGCTAGTCTGGAGAAGTGACACTATTTTATCTCGAAAATAAAGAACTTTATTTTCGAGAGCCCTTTCGGTACCCTTTCCAGATCTCAACAGATGAAGATGGTGCTTTCAAAAAAACATTCCTCTACCAATGCTCGGGGCTGACAAATCAGTCTCCAAGTGTTCTGACCAACCTGAAACGAGGGGCCAAGCCATGTGATCACATCCTCCCAACATAAGTCAGAACTCTCATCGTCAAGAATGCACTTGACTTGCATTGTATCTCTTGTGAAGTGTGCATAATATTTAGTCAGTCCCAAATAGGACTTACATCGTCGATAACAAAGGTTGTCAAGTTCACGATGCTGTGGGGCTATCGAAGCTGGGCTGATAGTTCCCTGAATCCAGAGAGCACCCATAAATAAAGTGTTTATAATATTTAGTCACTTACATCGTCGATAATAAAGGTCGTCAAGTCCTCTATGCTGTGGAGCTATAGAAGCTGGGCTGATAGTTCCCTAAATGCAGAGAGCACCCATAAGTAATGGTGAACTTCACTTCAGTGACCTTCTCTCCCTATTCACGTTATCAGGTTATGTCCTCTGTCTCGACAAAATAAATTAAAGATAATTAAATATGTTTGACATTTGATAATAATTCTAGAAAATTAAAAAGTAGCTAGGGCAAGAGTGCCTACCTTTTTGGACGATTCAAAAATGCCTAATTATAATGACTATGGAGATAAAATGCATATATGTACTTTACATGTAAATAAAATGATTAACTTAACAACTTAACCCAGAATCATACTGGGTCATGTTTGTGTTGAAATTCCACGTCTTATATATTTTGAATGATCATGTATAAATCTTTATTCAGCGGTCAACATGTAAATAGAAAGTTAACACCAAATGTACGAGTTAATTATCACGGAACACATGGAATACAGTCGCGGATCCCCGGGGTTCCACGATACACACTTTGCGCTCTAAACCATCACGCAAAATGTAGAAGCATTTGATACCATACGACCATTAGCCTAAACACAATATATTAAAAAATTTCTAAAAGAAAAAAATTTGTCAGCGATAGAGGCAAGATATATATATATATATACTTTTATTTATTACATACTTTTTTTATTTATTATAATTTTTTAAGTAATTTTGCGAATATATATGTATTATTTAGGAAATTGCTACATTTTTTTTCCTTAAAGTGACACGATTCAAAGTAGTTTTCCTATTAAAACGCATATTTTAATGTTTTAGAAGCTAAAATCATCCCGCCTTCGTCTTCTATAAGGAGAAATACGGCATTAAGACCTCCTATTTATTAAACTCCTCCATAGCTGATTAACTAACATGGGAAGCTAACTTATAGAAAGGCGTGGCGATTGCTTCCCCATTTTCAACCTTTATGAACTATCAATGACTGGATGTGGGACATGATGTTTTATCAATGATGGGTAGGTGAGGGTGGGTAGTGCAAATCTAATGAGTTCTCTATTTTGGGTCAAACATGATTCTATTAATTACTATTTGTAGAAAATAATCGTCATTTGTAATACTAAAGAATTTGAATCATTTTTCACGAATAACCTAGGATTTATCTAACTTTAAACATTCTCAAGACGAAGAAATATACTAATAATGACTACCATTAAACTTAAGTAGTTTGCAAACTAGACTTAGCTCTTTATATAGGCATCAATATGGCGAAGCATTTGTTTGCGTATTTGGGAATTTTAGAAATAATAAGTTTTCATTTCCCGTTAAAATCTCCTGTTAGACAAGAATCTCAGTTAAATAAAAGTGGTTGATAATTTTTTAGCAGATTCTTAGCATATTGTAATTATAAGATATTTTCATGCTTTCATAGTACAGTATTTGTAAAAAATTAATAAGTAATATTGTTTAGGGACATTGTTGACTACAATGATTTTCAAATAAGCTTAAGTTCCAGATTTCTCACAATATTTCAATGCACTTTTTCATACATGGGCGCATGTAGAACATTTTGCGGAAAGGGGGTGTAAATTCAAGAATAAAATATATAATATCGTCTAGAATGATACTTGCCTTTGTCATCTTGAATATCCAACGTGGATAGTGTCCTCCCCCACGAACGACCCTGATTTCATATTTAACAAGAAAGATCAATCATGCATAAAGCATTGGTTATGACACTTTCCACCTTCAATGCAATTTTATATAAACACTAGCAGCATACCCGTTCTTCGTACGGAGTATATAATATAAAGAAATTTATAATTCGCAATCATGTGCAAATTCTGTTAAAATATTAAATTTATTGCTCATAAAGAGAAGTTTAAGAACATCTATTCTCACTATGCAAAATTATCTTCACGGGCAGATCTGAAGAATAAAACATCCTGACCCCTTTTGTAAGCAAATTTATAAAAAAAAAGGAATTGAATCAATATATGCAACCCCGTACTACTTATATTGTCGCAGATTAGAAAATATGCCAGTGTGTTAGTAGAAGCTTACCCGTATTGCAATATGTGTCTCAAAAATATTTGCCAAAATAAAAGAGATGACATAAAAAATTGAAAGTATCAAAAATCCCTGTAATCTTAATACCAGAAGGTCGTAATTGATTCGAATATATGCCAATATATATCAAAATGTATGCCAATATAACTGTACTACTTATATTATCGTAGATTGGAAGATATACCCATGCATTTGTAGAAGATTACTCGTACAACGTACTATATATGAGTTTCAACAATTTTCATCATAATAAAACAATTCCATAATAATTTGAAAATATCAGTAATCCCTGAATCAACAGTCCCCGAAAATATCAATAATAATGATGTTTAAACCTGAAGACCGTTATTGATATTATCCAGTCAAAAATTCAATGTCAATGAAATTTATTTTATATACATATTTTTACTATTCAAATCGGAAAAGATTTAATAAAAATCATATGCCGCAAACATATTGGATCCGTTGCTAAGCGACATGATATCAATTGCTTTAAATAAATTGATGGAAATCATATCATGTGAATAATGCAATCTCCATGGAAGGTTTGGCGACATTTTCGTCAATTTAGCTATAACTTAAAAAATCGCCAAATTTATCGCCAAGTGGGACTGTAGAACTGATAATCCCATTATGCGACAAATTGAGGAAACATCACCACAATGCTATCCCCTAACAAAACACAATTAATTTCATTTATTAAGCGCGATTTTATCAATTTCATGATATTTTTATGGATTTAGAAATATTTTTACAAATTTCGTGATATTAAAAAAATTCCTTAAATGTGTTACTAAGTAGGATGGATGGACTGACCGACAAATGCTACAGAAACATCATTTCAGTACTTTATTCTAAAAAAATCTGATGTGGGCAACACATGATTTTCCTTATATAATGTAATTAATTTACTTCTTTTACAGTAAAAAAAAGTAGGTTTTTCTTATAGTAGATACTAATATTCTTTCCAAGATATTAAATTTTCGACAATTAGTCGTCATTTTTATACATTTGGCGAGATTTTCGTTAATTTGGCAACATTTCAAAAAGTCGCCAAGTTGGCGAAAGGGGGCATTCCGCCAAATTCGTCGCCAAAATCTCGCCAAGCGTTATGCACTAAGAAATAAGTTATTCTTACAGCAGATAAATGACTATTGGCGTTCAAACACAAAAGTATTGCTAAAAGTATATTTTTTCATGAATGGAATGAACTAGTTCCACGAGAATGATGTAACCCAATTTATCGCATGGTATTACATATGAAAAGTGAACATGTTTCTCAATAGGAATTGTTTTTTTATATGACTTTTTGATATTTTTTTTTAAATTAACAATATCTCGAGAACGGTTCATGTTAGCGTTCTAAAATTTATGTCAATCGTTTTCTAATGAAAAATTACATAAGAAATGTCTATTTGCGTAACTTTATTAGTGGTTTTGATTTTTTGACGATTTTTTCAAAATTTCATTCGAAAATTTAGGGGGTTCTTAACATTCGATTGCATATAAAAGCAATAGGCTTCCAGTGTTTACGGATTGTGATTTTTGTTCCAAATTTGGTTCGAATCGGTCCATTCGTTCGTCAGTTATCGTCTGCAAAGACTCACTGACACACACACACACACACACACACACACACACACACACACACACACACACACACACACACACATACACACACACAGACATCACTTCAAAAATGTTTGATTCGCGATCAGGGATGCTTGAAACGTGCTCTCCCGTCGAAAACTCGAATTCGAATTTTCGACCCCGTCACAATACTTTCCTTATACATTATGTATATAAGGAAAGTAAAAACAAATTTAATTTCATTGATTTGGGTCATTTTTATCAATTTGGAGACATTTCCACTAATTTGGTAAAGTTTAAGAAAAGTTACCAAGTTATTTAGAGATATTCCTCTAAATTCGTAGCTCTGAATTTGCAGATCTGAAGAATGAAATATCCTGATCCCGTTTGTATATACTAAATGAAAACAGTAAAATTGTATTAGAAGATACATACACCTGTTCTACTCTTTTTCTGCTTCAACAACGTCTAAATGAATTTATTGGGTAAACACAATATATGAGTTCATTAGCTAAACACAATATATGAGCTTGAAACCTCTTTGCTAAAATAAATGAAAGTGATGTACGCAGTCCGCAATATATATAATTAAAAGAACAATCAAACCGTTCATTTATAAAATATATTTTTACATCCATTTATTTATTATGCAAATAAAAAAAATAATAATAGATATTAACAACACATTTAATTTCATTCCATTGCCGAGCAATATGATATAAGATAGAATCTTCCTCATAAAATGCGAAATTAAATAGCCACTTTGATTTCTTTATACTTTACATCGTTGAGTAAACGCTTGTGAGAGATGAAACATGGAGGTAGATTTTTCCATTTAAATTCATGTTTCAAACATTTTATGTCTTCCTATAGTGACTAATTAATGCAATAATCCTGCACCAAACTCGGAGATAAAGTTTTATTTCATTTTGGCGTTTAAAACAAACGATTTTCATCCTTTCCGTTTGGATAAACCACGGAGCTGGAGAGTAGATCTCCTACGAAAAAGTTCCGTTTTTCATTAATATCTCGATAACCCCTGGCCTTAGAAACTCGGACAAAATTTATGGGGGGCTATTTCTAAGCTATCCACAAAATTTCATTAAATTCAGTTCAGCCGTTTTCCCATGATGATGAGACAAACGAAAATTTCGTTTTTTACTAATATCTCGAGAACCACTGGTCGTAGAAACTCAAAACACGGACTAAAATTTAAGTGGGACTATTTTTAGGCTACCCACAAAATTTCATCAAATTCGGTTCAGCCGTTCTTCCGTGATGATGGGACAAACAGACAGACAGACAGACAGACAGATTTTCAATTTTATTTATATAGACTAGCAGCATACCCGTTCTTCGTACGGAGTATATAATATAAAGAAACTTGAAATTCATAATCATGCCCAAATTCTTATAGTATACTAAATGACATGTTTAATCAAAATATTCTGTTAAAATATTTAATATAATGCTCCTAAAAAGAAGTTTAAGAATATCTGTTCTCGCTATATAAAATTATCTTCATGGACATATCTGAAGAATAAAACATCTTGGACCCCTTATGTAATCAAATATAAAAAAAATATGGAATTGAATCAATATATGCAAAATAAAAGCGTTAAAATTGTATGGGACCCGTACTAATTATATACGCGAATATTAGAAAATATAACCTGTATTAGTAGATTACATGTATAAATTGAAAATACCAATAAACCCGTAATCTATAAATCTGAAGACAGTCATTTATTCCAATATATGTCAAAATTAAAGTGCTAAAATTATATGGGGAGATATACACGTACTACTTATAATGTCCGATTATTAGTAGAAGATTACCCGTTTTGCAATATGAGTTACAATAAATGTTTTTTGGTAAAATACAACAGACGACGTAATAAATTGAATATATAATTAATCCCCTTAATCTTCATACCAGAAGACTGTACTTGATTCCAATATATATGCCAATATATGTCAAAATATATGCCAATATACCTGTACTACTTATATTCTCGTAGGTTAGAAGATATACCCGTGCATTCCTAGAAGATTACTCGTACAACGTACAATATGCGTGTGTCAGCAATTTTTGCCGCAATAAAACAATGGCGTAATAACTTAAAAATATCAATAATCCCTGAATCAATAATTCCGGAAAATATCAATAATAATAATGTTTAAACCTGAAGAGTATAATTGATATTATCCAGTCCAAAATGAAATGGCAATGAAATTTATTTTATATACATATCTTCATTATTCAAATCGGAAAGGATTTAATAAAAATCGTCTGCCGCATAAACACATTGGATTTAAATCCGTTGCTAAGCGACATGATATCATTTGCTTCAAATAAATTGGTAGAAAAAATATCGTCTAAATAGTTATATTTCTATGGAACATTTGGCGACAGTTTCGTCAAATTAGCGACATTTTAAAAAATCGCCAAATTTATCGCCAAGTGGGACTGTAGAACTGACAGTTCCACTTTGCGACAAATTGACGAAATATCATCACAATACTATCCCCTAACAAAAAACAATTAATATCATTTATGTAGCGCAATTTTATCAATTTCAAGATATTTTTATAGATTTGAAAACATTTTTATCAATTTGGTGACATTTTAAAAATTCGCTAAATGTATTACTAAGTAGGATGGTTGGTCTGACAGAGAAATGCTAACCAAACATCATTTCAGTACTCTCTTCTAACAAAACAAAAAAAAAATTTCATTGATATGTAGAAGACCCAAGCCACACGACCAACCCGAAGGTTTATGGCAGCTGTTTGTGTGTCGTTTATATCAATTTGGCGACATTTCCGTCAATTTGGCAAAGTTTAAGAAAAGTTGTCAAATTAGCGATATCCCTCCAAATTCGTAGCTTTGAATTTGCAGATCTGAATGAAACATTCTTATCCCGTTTCAATATACTAAATGAAAACACTACAATTGTATTAGAAGATATACCCGCTCTACTCTTTTTCTGTTTCAACAATCGGCTATATGAATTTATTGGCTAAACACAATATATGAGTTTAGTAGCTAAATACGATATAAGCTTGAAAACTCTCTGCCAAAATAAATGAAATTGATGTACGCAGTCACCAATTAATATAATTAAACGAAAAATCAAACCGTCCATTCATAAGATATACTTTTATATCCATTTATCCATTTATTTATTATTTAAATCGAAAAAAAATAATAAAAACATTAACAAACACATTTAATTTAATTGCGATGCCGAGCAACATGATATATCCTCCTAAAATGTTAAAATTTATTAACCACTAACAGCACACCCGTTATTCGTACGGAGTGTATAATTTAAAGAAACTTAAAGTTCGCAATCATGTGCAAATTCTGTTAAAATATTAAATTTATTGCTCCTAAAGAGAAGTTTAAGAATATATGTTCTCACTATGCAAAATTATCTTCACGATCAGATCTGAAGAATAAAACATCCTGCCCCCTTTTGTAAGCAAATTTACAGAAGAAAAAATAGGAATTGAATGAATATATGCAACCCCGTACTAATTATATTGTCGCAGATCAGAAAATATGCCAATGTGTTAGTAGAAGATTACCCGTATTACAATATGCATCTCAAAAATATTTGCCAAAATAAAAGAGATGACGTAATAAATTGAAAACATCAATAATATCCGTACTCTTTATACCAGAAGGTCGTAATTGATTCCAATATATGCCAATATATATCAAAACATATGTCAATATACCTGTACTACTTATATACTCGTAGATTAAAAGATATACACGTGTATTTGTAGAAGATTCGTACAACATACAATATATGAGTTTAAACAATTTTTGTCATAATAAAATAATTGCATAATAACTTGAAAATATCAATAATCCTTGAATCAATAATCCCCGAAAATATAAATAATAATAATTTTTAAACCTGAAGACCGTAATTGATATTATCCAGTCAAAAATGCTATAAGAAAAATCAAATCGTTCTTTTCTAAAATATATTTTTATATCCATTTATTTATTATTCAAATCGATAAAATAATTATTAAAATTAACAGACAGATTTAATTTAATTGCGTTTCTGAGTAACATGATATAAGATAGAATCTTATAACATGTTAAATATGTCATGTCTTATAACATAAACTGCGAAATTAAATAACGATTTTGATTTCTCTATACTTCTCATTGTTCCGTAAAAGCTTGTTTTAAATAAACCATGAACCATGGAGATATATTTCCCCTTTAAATCATGTTTCAAACAATTCATGTTTTCAGAAAGTGACTAATTAACGCAAAAAATCTCCCATCAAACTCAGAGATTAAATTTTAATTCACTTTCAAACGATTTTCAAGCTTTTCGTTTGGATAAACCACGGAGTTAGGGAGTAGAACTCCTAGGAAAAAGTTCCGTTTTTCATTAATATCTCGACAACCCCAGGTCTTAGAAACTCGAAACTTGGACAAAAGTTATGGGGGGATATTTCAAGGCTATAAACCAAATTTCATTAAATTCGGTTTATCCGTTTTTCCGTGATGATGAGACAAACGAAAATTTTGTTTTTTACTAATATCTCGAGAACCACTGGTCGTAGAAACTCAAAACACGGATGTAATTTTAAGTGGGGCTATTTCTGGGCTGCCCACAAAATTTCATCAAATTCGGTTCAGCCGTTCTCCCGTGATGGTGTGACAAACAGACAGACAGACAGACAGACAGACAGACAGATTTTCATTTTTATTTATATAGATGTCCAAAATGCGATACATTCCGTGGTAATATTTTTAAAATTATCACAATACTACATTAATTTATTATATTTGAAAACTTAAAATTTCATTGACAAAAATGAACTTCATTCAAATGATGGCATTAAATTATAAATTGCCTGGTTTAAACATCTCTAAAATGCGATACATTCTTCGGTACTGTTTTTAAAATTATCATAATACTACAATAATTTATTATATTTGAAAACTTCATCGAAAACAAATGAACTTTTTTCAAATGACATCATCGAAATATAAATCGCCTCTATATAAAAGAAGCATTTCATTCATTGACTTTTTTCCATTCCTTTCATTCATCACGATACTATAATAATTTATTCTATTTGAAAACTTAAAATTAAACGAGTGATTTAACTCTATGCTGAGAAACTTCATCGAAAAAATAGTCTGATTCTCTATGTAAAATTAATGAATGTTTCATTCATATCAGCTATATTGCAGACTCCAAGAACTAAATAATTTTGCGTTAAAAAAATGCTGCAATTATTATACAACTCTTTCTATATTTTTGGTGTTTACATTCTCCATGAGTTAAAATTAGTCTTCGTTGTAGAAATAATCAAAGTTTGATGATCATTTAAACTCAAATATAATGTAATTGCGTTGTTTCAGCACATGGATGCACAGAAGTTAAGCAAAAGTAAAGCGGTTTTATGACGGATACAACACTAAATATGAATTTAAAAAAACCTTAAAAATCACGATTTTGACACAAGATGGATGCCAGTCGCCAACGGCCCTACCGTGCTGAAAACACAGATTCTCGTTAGATCACCGAAGTCAAGCAGCATCGCGCGCGGCTAGTACATGGGTGGGTGACCACCTGGGAATACCGCCTGCTATTGGCACATTTCGGGCGCGGTAGCCCGGTGGTTTGCGCCCTGGATTTGCACGCTGCCACAACTGCCGCCGTGTTCATGCGGAGTACGATCACGTTAAACATGTGGGTCCATAAGTCCTTCCGAGAGGTTGGTGGTAGGGAAAGGAGGGTACGATCCCTGTGGATGCTTCCCCCACTGGATTCGTGCTACATTGGGTGGCATTTCCCGGCCGTCCAAACGGTTACCTTACACCTTTCTGGTAGGTCGGACGGTCTGGGTCTCAACAACAACAAGATGGATGCCATATTTGATTTTGAAGTGGGTCACGTTGTCTTTTCTTATAATGGTCACGTGATCCCTTCATATATAGGGTGTCATTATTATTTAAATTTTTATTTAAAAACTACTGAATATATTTTGCTGAAATTTTTTTATATATTTTATGGGATAATTTGAATATTTCCTATAAAATGCAATACATTCCTCTGTCATATTTTAAAATTTATCACAATACTACATTAATTTATTATATTTCAGAACTTAAACCTTCATCGAAAAAAATGAACATTCAAATGATGGCATTGAAATAAAAATTGCCTGGTTTAAACATCTCTAAAATGCGATACATTCTTCGGTAATATTTTTAAAATTATCCTAATACTACAATAATTTATTATATTTGAAAACTTCATCGAAAACAACTGATATTCATTCAAATGACATCATAGAAAAATAATTTATTTTATTTAAAAACTTAAGACCAAGAAGCTACAAGTAATTAAACTCTATGCTTAAAACTTCATCGAAAAAAATCGTCCTTCTCTCTGTAAAATCAATGAATATTTCATTCATATCAGCTATGCAGCCTCCATGAGCTAAATAATTTTGCGTTAAAGAAATACAGCAATTCTTATACAACTCATTCTACATATTTTGCTGTTTACATTTTACATAAGTGAAAAATAGGCTTCGTTGTAGAAATAATCGAATTTGGATGATCATTTTAACTCAAATATATTATAATTGCGTTGTTTCAGTATGTAGATGCACAGAATTTAAGAAAAAATAAAGCTGTTTAAGGACGGATGCAACACTCAATATGAATTAAAAAGAACTTTAAAAAATCACGATTTTGACACAAGATGGATGCCATATTTCATTTTGAAGTGGGTCACATGATCTTTGCATATCATGGTCACGTGATCGCTTCATATAAGAGGTGTAATTATTAGTTTAATTTTTATTTAAAAAACTACTGAATATATTTTGCTGAAATCGTTTTTATGTATTTCATGGGATAATTTGAATATTTCCTAAAACTTTCGAAGCAATTTTCAACACTTTACAACAAAGTTGAAAAGTGTTTATGACTTTGTTCATTCTGTCTGTCTGTCTGTCTGTCCGTTAGCACGATAACTGCCGTAAAAATGACTTAATCAAAATGAAATTTTAGTATGTTGTTCAGACGGTCTGTAGGACCTATGGGAATATAAATGAATAATATCACCCAATTAGTTTTGGATTGAACCCGGGTCGAAAAAATGAAATACATTGAGCCCTATGGGACCTAATTTTTCAAACATTTTTTAAGCGGATTTAAATTTCATAACTTGCTTCGAAAATTTTAGGTAATATTCAAATTGTTCCATAAAATATATAAAAAAAATTCAGCGAAATATATTCAGTAGTTTTTTAAATAAAAATTAAAATATTAATTACACATCTTATATGAAACGATCACGTGACCATGATATGAAACGATCACATGACCCACTTCAAAATAATATATGTCATCCATCTTGTTTCAAAATCGTGATTTTTTTAAGTTCTTTTTAATTCATATTGAGTGTTGTATCCGTCCTAAAACTACTTTATTTTTGCTTAAATTCTGTGCATCTACATACTGAAACAACGCAATGACAATATATTTGAGTTTAAATGCTCATCTAAATTTGATTATTTCTACAACTAAGCCTATTTTTCACCTATGTAAAATGTAAACAGCAAAATATATAGAATGAGTTGTATTAGAATTCCTGTATTTTTTTAACACAAAATAATTTAGTCCATGGAGTCTGCATGGCTGATATGAATGAAATATTAATTGATTTCATAAAGAGAAGGACGATTTTTTTCGATGAAGTTTCAAGCATAGAGTTTAATTTTTTGTAGCTCCATGGTCTTAAACAAAATGTTTAAATAAAATAAATTATTATATTATTGTGATGAATGAAATGAATGGGAGAAAGTTATGAATTAAATCCTGTTTTTATAGAGAGATCCAGGCGTGTTATTTTTTCTATGACGTCATTTGAAATAATTTCAGTTGTTTTCGATGAAGTTTTCAAATATAATAAATTATCGTAGTATTATGATAATTCTAAAACTATTACCGAGGAATGTATAACATTTTAGAGATGTTTAAACCAGGCAATTTATATTTCAATGCCGTCATTTGAATAAAGTTCATTTTTTTCGATGAAGGTTTAAGTTTTCAAATATAATAAATTAATGCAGTATTGTGATAAGTTTCAAAATATTACCGAGGAATGTATTGCATTTTAGACTTGTTTAAATAAAATTGCATTGAAGTTGGAAAGTGTTTCATAATCAATGCTTTAAGCATGATTGATCTTTCTTGTTTAATTTTAAATTCGCTTAAAAAATGTTTGAGAAATTAGGTCCCGTAGGGTTCAATGTATTTCATTATTTCAACCCGGGTTCAATCCGAAACTAATTGGGTGATATTATTCATTTATATTCCCATAGGTCCCACAGACCGTCTGAACAACATACTAAAATTTCATTTTGATTAAGTCATTTTTACGGCAGTTATAGTGCTAACGGACCGACAGACAGACAGACAGACAAACAGACAGATAGATAGACAGACAGAATGGACAAAGTCATAAACACTTTTCAAATATGTTGTAAAGTTTTAATAAAAAGGTTGTAATAGTTCAAATAATTTAGAAATAAGCAAGCATTTAAAAGTTTACACTTTGTATGTATGTATTTTACATAAGTAATATATTTTTAAATATTGAGCATTTCATTCACTCTTAGCATTTCTATGTTAACTTATTTTATTTTACTCACCAAGGAAATAAAACTTATTGAAAGTGAGAATTTCAATATAAATTCACTTATCATACAAAGCCTTTACCAAGTTAAAATGGCAATCGTTTAGCCTCCCCAGTCAAGAATATCACGTTACGCTACTGATATATATATGTTACCGGCAATGTATGAAATGCCGCCATTCTATAGAATACCTAGGCATTTTATAGAATACCGGCCAAATTTAGGCAAAGTATGAAATATGAGAATTATTATATACTTTCCCTAGACGTTGTGTATAATACTTAGGCATTCTATAGCATGACAAACGCTATTTAGGCAAAGTATGACAAGAAAGATCAATCATGCATAAAGCATTGATTATGAACCACTTTCCAACTTCAATGCAATTTTATTTAAACATGTATAAAATGCAATACATTCCTCGGTAATATTTTAAAACTTATCACAATACTACATTAATTTATTATATTTGAAAACTTAAACCTTCATCGAAAAAATGAACTTCATTCAAATGATAGCATTGACATATAAATTGCCTTGTTTAAACATCTCTAAAATGTGATATATTCCTCGGTAATAATTTTAGAATTATCATTATACTACGATAATTTATTATATTTGAAGACTTCATCGAAAACAACTGAAATTCATTCAAATGACGTCATAGAAAAAATATCACGTCTGGCTCTCTCTAAAAAAGCAGCATTTCATTCATAAATAATGTCCCATTCATGTCATTCATCAGAATACTATAATAATTTATTTTATTCAAAAATTAAGACCATGGAGCTACACGTAATAAAACTCTATGCGTAAAACTTCATCGAAAAAAATCGTCCTTCTGTTTGTAAAATCAATGAATATTTGATTCATATTAGCTATGCAGACTCCATGAACTAAATGATTTTGTGTTAAAGAAATACAGCAATTCTAATACAACTCATTCTATATATTTTGCTGTTTACATTTTACATAGGTGAAAAATAGGCTTCGTTGAAGAAATAATCAAATTTGAATGAGCATTTAAACTCAATATATTGTAATTGCGTTGTTTCAGTATGTAGATGCACAGAACTTGTGCAAAAATAAAGTGATTTTAGGACGGATACAACACTCAATATGAATTAAAAAGAACTTTAAAAATCACGATTTTGACACAAGATGGATGCCATATATCCTTTTGAAGTGGGTCATGTGATCGTTTCATATCATGGACACGTGATCCCTTAATATAAGAGGTGTTATTATTATTTTAATTTTTATTTAAAAAACAACTGAATATATTTCGCTGAATTTTTTTTTTATATATTTTATGGAACAATTTGAATATTACCTAAAATTTTCGAAGCAATTTGTGAATTTTAAGTCTGCTTAAAAGAGGTTTGAAAAATTAGGTCCCATAGGGCTCAATGTATTTCATTTTTTCAACCCGGGTTCAATCCAAAACTAATTGAGTGATATTATTCATTTATATTCCCATAGGTCCTACAGACCGTCTGAACAACATACTAAAATTTCATTTTGATTAAGTCATTTTTACGCCAGTTATCGTGCTAACGGACAGACAGACAGACAGAATGAACAAAGTCATAAACACTTTTCAACTTTGTTGTAAAGTGTTAAAAAGGAATGAATCAGAGATGTATTTCATACTTTGCCGGTTTGTCATTTGGCATTCTATAAAGTGCCAAGGCAATGTGTGAAATTTTAATCGTTTCATAGATTGTCGACCAGTTTCTGGTATTCCATAAAATGCCTCGGTATTCTATAGAATGTCGGCTTTCTTACATTGCCGGTAATATATATATATATATATATACTTTGTGCTCCAATGGATCACACATATGCAGTGTTTTTTCAGGTATTCTTGCTTCCGATAATTTTTCAATCTTTATGCATGTAATCCTAGCTATCAGTGTTTATAGATATAATCTATCACTGATATAAGAAACATGCATTTTGTGTTCAATTTGACAAAATACTTGAACTTGAAGAAGAAGTTTATCAATATTAAAAATCCATTTGTTTAGGCTTAGGGCTTGTCCACGTGTAAAGCTTTAATGCTTGGATTTTATTTGATTTTCTATTATCGATTCCTTTTCATTGATGTTTTTGTTTGTCTTCAGCTTGATGACTAAAGGTTTGCATTTTGTTTTCCACTTGATTGATGATTCTCTGTTTGATACTTTTTATTTGTTAGGCATTTTTCAATGTTGGGATTTTTTGAGTTGCAACATCTCTCTACTCTATCATTGGATTTTCAAATTTTTATATTATATATATATATATATATATATATATATATATATATATATATATATACTACCGATCACTAAATATAGCAACCAGCTTTTATAGTAATCAGTTTTCACAAGTTCTGCGGCCATTCAGAGGACATGAAAGGCACAAAGCAATAAAAGTTGGTCGAAGTTTAACTTGAGCAGGGGTCGAGTGGGTCCATTTCAGAGTAGAAAATACGACGTGAAAAATTGCAGCAAATCCAAAGCAGGAGTCACTAAGATAGATAAAAACGAAGATTTGAAAAGGGGAGCCGCCCCTCTTCTTCTACCACTGTCTCCTCCCACTAAATGCAAAAATAAGACCAACCTTCTCTTCTGGCCATGTGAACAAAATTTCGAACTGAAATTTATTGAATCCTTAATTTAATTGTTTAATTTAAATAAATAAACAGCCTTCAAAAAGTATTTTTAAATACTACCGAAAAGAAAGAATATATGTAAATTTATAGTGACGCAGCAACATTTCGAATATATACACAACTGCCACTTACCATAGTGTCCCCAGTTTGTTCTGAAATCGCATTAGTGACAGCTGAAAAATTAAATACAGTGCGTTGATTTAATTAAGAAACTCAGATGATTTTGTGGCCACTAAATTTTATTAAAGTAGCACATATTACGTACACTAATTATACAAAACATTACATAATTTAACAGCTACCTCACCTTACTTCTGGGTGTACTATATTATCCATTACTTATATTATCTAAATTATAATTGCTTAATTTACCTAACTTGAGCTTGTGAAATTTAACTACTGAGAAAGTTTTAAATATAAATATAAATCTGATATTTAATTACTATACTATACAATAATTATTCAACACCATTATTTAAACAAATATATAAAAGAAATAAAAATATAACATTTAACTTGCATAAAACTTAATTATTTCAAGTACCTAATACAAAATGTTACATTAGGCGATAATCATCTTAAAAACATTGTTTTAAGATTGCTTTGTAAAGAAGGCAATTAAAATCCTTTGAATGATGGGAAATGAAAATGATCACATATAAACAAGTTGCCGTGTAAGTTACTAATTAGGAGCTGAAATGAAAGACAGTATAGATCGCTACACGTCAGCATTAATTGTTTCCTTTAAACGTTTCAGGTTATATTTCCCATTAAATAAACTGGGATATTACTTAAACTAGCTTCTTAAGATTAATTATCTGTGAAAGCACGCATTCACAAATTTTTAAACTATGATTTAATTATCTATTTCCTTTAGTTTATTTGCACTCATTCTTACTCTCCATGCAATACTTATATCTGGAAGACATTGTGAAGGAGTTAGAAAAGAGACTCTATTTTGATGGATTTACTCAATTCGAACATTTCTAAGTACGAATCAATCATTTTTTTAGTGATATCTGTAGGAAGTTACATTTTTTAGTGATATCTGTGAGTTATCTGTAGGAAGAATATCCTCTGAATGCAGTGAGCAATACGAATGAAATTTGGTATGATATTTTCAATCTGTAAACGACAGAGATCTATGAATTTTGGTACGATACGACCAGAAAGACCTCTCAATGTCTGGAAATGAAATTTTGAAAATCGAATATACATTATAAAACTCAACTATTGTATTTCATTATGTAAACATCAACAATAAATTGGAGAGTATTTTATGACCAATAAATATACCAACTTTCTAACTTTTGCACTTGAAGTAGAATCAACTCCAAGATAAAAATACGTTGTTGAACATTTTATTTGAGATGTATTGTGTTTGAAGTTGCGAACAACGTTGTTTAGCTGTGATTTCTGTTCCAATATAGCAGAAGATGATAATAATAAAATGGCATTAAATTGTTTCATATCAACCACGGTTTATCAGAGGTATTTCAAAATTTAAAAAGTATAATTTTATTTTATAAAATGTATAATAATAATTAATTGATTAATTGGAGTGCGACACAAATCGATTTTCTCATACCAGAATCTAGTTGCGTAGGGGGGGGGATATCAACTTTTAGAAGAAAAGTTATAAAAATCGGTATCGTGAGTCTAAATGAGTATCATTACAGCGTGTTGCCCTTCAATGTAAAAGGCTTGAAAAAATATTTCGATTGATACCATAATGATTGATAATGTAACCCCCGGGACGAATGACTTCACGAACAAAAACATTGTATTGGGGCTATTTTTCACAACAATTATGGGAAATATTAAGTCTCGTGATGGTTGAGTTATAAATAAACCCTCGTATGCACGATTATGTCAAATTTTGCCCTATGCTACCATGTTACAAAATATAGAATTTCTAATAAATTTCAAAGTTTTCACTTGAATTTAAAAAAAAATTTTCCTATATAGTTCTAGATTTTTACTTTCCTTATATACATAATGCATAAGGAAAGTATTGTGACGGGATCAAAAATTCGAATTCGAGTTTTCGACGGGAGAGCACGTTTCAAGCATCCCCGATTACGAATCAAACATTTTTGAGGTGATGCCTGTGTGTGTGTGTCTGTGTGTGTGAAAGTATGTGTGCATGTGTGTGTGTGTGTGTGTGTGTGTGTCAGTGAGTCTGTGGAGACGATGACTGACGAACGAATGGACCGATTCGAATGAAGTTTGGTACAAAAATCACAATCCGTAAATGCTGGAAGCCTATTGTTTCAAAACGCAATCGAATTTTCAGAACCCCCCTAAATTTTCGAGTGAAATTTTGAAAAAATCATCAAAAAATCTAAACCGCTAATAAAGTTACGCAAATAGACATTTCTTATGTAATTTTTCATTAGAAAATAATTAACTTAAATTTTAAAACGCTAACATGAACCGTTCTCGAGATATTGCACATTTTTTAAAAAACTATATAAAATTTAAAAAAAAATATTTGCTATTAAGAAACATGTTCACTTTTCATATGTAATAACATGCAATAAATTTGGTGACATCATTCTCGTGGATCCTAGCTCGTTCCATTCAGGAAAAAAGATACTTTGAGTAATACTTTTGTATTTAAACGCCAATAGTCATTTATCTGCTATAAGAATAAATTATTTCTCAGTCCATAACGCTTGGCGAGATTTTGGCGAAGAATTTGGCGAAATGTCGCCAACTTGGCGACTTTTTTTAAGTGTTACCAAATCAAAGAAAATCTTGCCAAATGGATAAAAATGACGCTAAATCAATGAAAATAACGACTATTTGACGAAAGTTCAATATCTTGGAAAAAATATAAGTATCTACTATAAGAATAACCTATTTTATTTTTATTGTAAAAGTAGTAAATACATTGTATTATATAAGGAAAGGCATGTGCTGCCCACATCAGATTTTTTATAACAAAACTGCATATAACTTTTCGTGAAATTCCATTAATATTGGCGGTCGCTATTGTGTACACAAGAAATCGACCACAGACATCACTCCAAAAGTAGTCAAAACGTGTTCAGGAGGTCTTGAAACATATATTGGAATCAAAATCTCGAATTTTCGAGGAACAATACTTTTTCTGTACTATATTACATAGAATGAGAAACTAAAAATTTAACTTCGTGTATAAGTAACGGGTGGTCAGAATTAAAACACCCCTACTCTGAGCTCTCTATACATCGAACTACTCAGTGTAAAGGCTCCAAAATTGTTGAACCTACTATTCAAGACATGGGGAAAGGGATTACGCGAAAAAAAAAATAGTTCCAGAAATACCGATAGGTGGCGCTGTACAACAGAAAATATGCTGAAAAGACACAAAATAATCCCAAAAAAACAAACACATGCGATATGGAATTTTTCCTTTTTAATTTCTTTTACTAATATGAAAAAAAAAGAAGATAAAAAAGTGAGGAAACTTAAAATGTCATTGTAACTGCAATTTCGCGCTGTAAGCACAAAAATTTGCATAAACCCTCGGTTTGCAGCTACTATGTTCTGGGCATAAAAGGGGATAAAACTGGTAAATTTTCATTCTTATCAGCGATGGCTGTCAAACTGCCAGAATGCGCTTCGCTTGTGAAGCAGATTTATGAAAACAAAAGACATGCTGCAGCTGTACTTCGAGAGTTTCGTCGACTTAAGAATTTGCGCAAAGGGCCATTACTTCCACAAGCTCTCAGGAGAATGATCGCTCGATTCGAGAAAACTGGACATCTTGGAGTTCAGCCGGGTCGAGGACGCAAATCGACTCATTCAGATGTCGTTGACGATGTTGCCACCGCTATTGTTTAACAATCAATGGATAACGTTATAGGCTGTAGTAGTGCTCGTGGAGTGTCACGACACTTGAGTGTTCCCTACAGCACAGTGCGGAACGTACTGAGAAACATAGTGCATTTTTTCCCGTACAAAATTTCTCACAATCACCACTTGCTGACCATCGACAGGAAGAAGCGACTGACCTTTGTATTGACATTTCTGGCTAGAGTTGAAGTGCATCGTGGCCATGGCAGATTCTATGGAGCGATGAAGCGCATTTCCATCTAAGTGGAACAGTCAACACCCATAACTGTCGCATTTGGGACACGGAAAACCCTCGTACCTTCCAAGAGATTTCACTTCACTCACCGAAAGTTACAGTCTGGTGTGGATTCACAGCCACATTCATTCTTGGACCTTTCTTTTTCGAAGAGGCTACTCCCAATGGCCCTGTGACATGCACCGTGACGGCCAGGAGGTACAAAAACATGCTCGAAAATTTTGTTGTACCCCAACTGCAACAGCACCAATGTCTTGATTCAATCACCTTTATGCAAGATGGAGCGCCTCCACACATTGGACTCTGTGTACAGCAGTTTCTTCGGCAACATTTTACTAATGGTAGAGTAATTAGTCATGCGTTTCCGACAACCTGGCCATCTCGTTCTCCAGATCTTAATCCCAGTGATTTTTGGCTGTGGGGATACTTAAAAAGTCTTGTTTATCATGGACGTCTGGTAACCTTGGCAGATTTGAAAGACAGTATCACTCTGCATGTGAGAAGCATCTCAATCGACCAATTACGATCCGCAGTTGAACAAGCTGTCCACAGACTGCAGATTTTACATCTTGAAGAAGGGAACCATATTGAGCAGCATTCACTGCATTTGCATAGATAAGGTCCTTGTAATATGAATGTTTGGTACGTTCGAATAAAATGTGTATTTTGTGTCTTTTCAGCATATTTTCTGTTGTACAGCGCCACCTATCGGTGTTTCTGGAACTAATTTTTTTCGCGTAATCCCTTTCCCCATGTCTTGAATAATAGGTTCAACAATTTTGGAGCCTTTACACTGAGTAGTTTAATGTATAGAGAGCTCAGAGTAGGGGTGTTTTAATTCTGACCACCCGGTATATTATAATAAACTGTATTATGCACTGTATTACCTGTCCAATCCATATTATACGCACAAAAATAACTTTTTGTTCCGTTTGAAAATAAAAAATCAGAATAGTTCATAGCATACTTCCTTGAAAAAAGCAGGCATTTCAATTATGCGACGGTAAATTTTTCGAGGACGTACCCACTATTATTAAATATAATATCATATTACTTCTTAAAATATTATAGTTTATGATATTTTATTTTATAATATTTATATACAATATATATATTTATAATATAATATTTATAATATAATACTTATAATATAATATTTATAATATAATATTTATATACAATATTTATATTTATAATATTATATTTTATAATTTACTTTTTATACCTATGGTAAATAATAAATTATTTTTTATGCAATTCCTTCTGTGCATCATTTTAAATTTGTGATTCAGGAAAAAAAAATCTTGTTATGCATAACTTTCCCTATATACATAGTATAATGTACAGAGAAAGTGTTCTGATGGGGTCGAAAATTCGAATTCGGGTTTTCGACGAAAGAACACGTTTGAAGCATCCCTGAACTCGAAGCACTCGAATCAAACGTTTTCAAGCTGATGTGCATGTATGGATGCGATAACTCAATAACGAATTGGGTATTTCGAACAAATTTGAAAAATTCGAACGATTACAATCAGTTAATTTTGCAACCCAATTGATTTTAAAAGCAATCGAATGCTCGAGAGAGCCTCGAATTTTCGAATGAAATTTGAGAAAAAAATCATTAGGAAATAAGAACCTTGAATAATGTTACTTAAATGATCATTTCTTATATAATTTTTTATTAGAAAATGATTAACACAAACTTAAGAGCGCTAACATGAACTGCTTTCGATATATTGCACATTTTTTCAAATAAATTTATCAAAAAATCGCATAAAATTAAAAATAGTATTAACTGCTGTAAAACATGTTCGATCCATCTTTAATATGTACAATTCATCGTAATGTCAAATGTACAATATCAAATGTACAATCCATCGTTAAAATCATTTTGCTATAGATCTTATACATCATGTTTTCCCTGTGAAATAAGTAAATCCATTGCATTATATAGGGAAAATCATGTGCTGCCAACATCAGATTTCTTTTATATACTTCTAAATTTAAACTTTTTAGCCATGTTATGTAGCGTCCAAAAAATTTTCCACTATGTTTTTTTGGAAATGTGTCTTGATTTTCCTTCTTCTTTTCTACTCATTAATTAAGTTGAAAAAGTATTGTAGTACGCTTGCCAAACTGTTTTTTTTTTCTTTTTTCTTTATTTTTTTTAAAAGCAAGTAGTTTTACAAGAAGCCTTTGATCATTTAGTTTTGAAATTTTTAGATAGGACAAGGAGGGTGTATTCAAGGAGCTTGCTTTTTTATATTGAATAAAAAAATATATCAAAAGGGTACAAGTGACATTTTACTTATTCTGAGAAAAAAGCAGGTAAAATTTCAAGTAGCCCATTCTTTTAGTTTTAAGTTCAGTAAAATTTTTATAAATATTAAAAATATGCAATGTTTTCGTAAGGCCGGCCAAGTACTTCTGCTGAAAAAAAATGCTTAAATATGGGCTTAACTCATCTTCCACCGAATTGGCTCTTCTAGCTGCCGTTACTCACCCATTCAATAACTAGCAGGTATTTTTTTTTTTAAATTAACTTTTTTAAAGGTATTTTTGTCTCAAAATATTTTTATATACGTAACAATTTATATTTTATACATATAATAAACAAAGTAATACTTGCTTATTTATATTATCATTATTATTTTTGTCATTTAAGTAAATGGTAGAAAAATTTCCCCTTTCAATTAACAGCAGGATTTTTATATCTTAAATAAAATATTTAATAATATATTTTAAAATTACAAGCGGTTTTAAATTTTTACGTGTAATATCATATTTAATAATTTATTTGTTATACCTATATTAAGCAGTAAAATATTTATGACCTTGAAAAAGTTTATCAATTTTTAATTATTTTTATTTAATTGCTATTCTTTTTGTTCAGTGTTTTAAATCTGTGATTACAAAAAACATTGTTTCTCATTACAATTAATTATTTTATATTTTTTCAAAAGCACATTTACTTAATGAAAATATCTTATTGTAAATACTGACTACAATATACAGGTATAAGAAATGTTTATATATTTCTTAATTTAAACGTTTTTAGCCATATTATGTAATACGAGTATATGCATAACAGTATCTGTAATATATGAATAAATACTTTTAAAAATCACGGGACATATTCCTTCAGCTAAAATATAAGAAGAATTTCAATCAAACATTTTCAGAGAAAATTTTCCATTTCAAAATTTTCCGAAAAAACCATATCTTTACTTATCGTATATGGCTTTTAAATTACATGCTCTCAAAAAGAAAATGAAGTTATATGTTCTGTTGATAACTAAATTTGCACTACAAAATGTCTTTGTCATTTGTACCTTATTTTCTGCTTATAATTTATTTCCTCCAGCCGATATAAGATTTTCTTTAGTCTGAAAAGATTCCATCTATGAAATGTGATTTGAGTTGAATTTAGAATGAAATTTATGTTTTTGGTTCTGTACAAAATTTTAAAATCTTTTTGAAATAAAATCTTTAAGGGAGACTCTGAGGCGGTCGAATATCTTCACAGAGCCCACCGGTTTCAAAAGAACAAAATAGCCTTCTTCAGGGGAAACAAGAACCATAACTTCCCAATAAGTGGGGTGTCACTTCTTGTTTGTCCTGATGCTGTGTCGGCTGATTTCAATTACTAAAATTTAAAAAAAATCATGCAATCAAACCCAAACTGTAAAAATACCAGTTAATAAAGTACTGGAAATAAGATAATAAAATAAAGGAACCAACTGATTTGAAAGGCTACATAAGATAACTGCGTTAACAAATACTGCAAAAAGTAACAAACATTCCAAAAATAGGTAGAAAATAACGGAAAATGAAGGAAGCAAACGTTTTGAATATTTCATCAGAGTTATCCAAGAAGGAAGGACTTAACGAGGAAGTTTCACTGATAAACAATAAAGATACTTTTAAGAAAATGAAATTAAAAAATGGAATGAGTAAAAACAATCTTAAAAATGTCCTATTATCCCAGTCGGGTATCAAATCTCTGATCCTCGAACTGGGCAGCCAGTGATCTAACCATTGAGCTGCAGGGATAAGATTCCAACTTCTTCTCATTAAAGTGAGCTCTATAATCTTTTTTTTTTCGAAAAATTAACACCATGATTAGAGTCCTAATAATATTCCTCAATTGTTGACATGAGATTCACATAAAAGGACAACCGACTGTTCATCTCGATTATGGCCAGCTACATCACGGTCATTTATCGATTATCTTAAAACTCCTAAATATACAGGCTGGAGCAACAGCAACCAATCATGACTCCCAGTCGAAGCGATGACTGTACACAATGAAAGGAAGGTCACTTTCTCATCTCGAAAATCAAAAGATTCTGAACTACTTTCCTGAGTGATTGATATAATTTTTTAAAGCATAAGCACCTATTTTACAGTGAAATTACGTATCAACTCTCATCCACGTAACATGTGCGCACTTTAAAATAGCACAAATGGATGATAACTGACTGGATCGGTTGGAATCAAAATGGTGATTACATCAGTCTTTGTAGATAGGCGTCTTAAGTTATCTGGTTACACAGTGGAACGAAAACGAACGCGGTTATCCACGGTTATTCCGCGCAGTTACAGACAGCATTTCCAGCAAAACAAGTATTCTGCATATCACGTAACCACAATAACCGGAGGAAATTCTTGGTGATTCTGGTTATAAGCGGACCGTAACCGAAACAAGATGTCAAAGGGGAGCGGCGTTGAACTAGTTTTCAAGCTCTCTGGTCATGACCGGCGATCACTGTTCATAACTATACAAGGTGTCCCAAAAAGATTGAAACGCGCTTTAATTCTTTACCTGTTGGAAACAAGTGGGCAATGTAAATTGCGAAAAATGTAGAAAGTAAGGTAGAAAATAAGACTACGTTAATAAAATAGTTCTCACATTAATTTCGAAAAAATTACACTTTTCAAATTTTTATACGACCCACTTAGACAAATTTGGTCAATCAAAAAATTTTTATTTTTAATGCAACAAGATCATTAAAATACCGCATATCTGTATCTTTAAAATTGAGCGTATTATATTTAATTGAAAATTGAACATTGTGAATAGGGACCATATATCAAATTAGAAATGTAAATTTGTGACATATCACAAGAAAAGATCAGTGTGTGCATATTTCAATTATGTGCCCCAACCGCGTAGTGAGTACCACTGCTTTATATGATCTCTGTCTGTGTAATGCTTTATTTAGATGCATTTGTGATAAAAAAATTTGACACATATTAACGTATTTTTGATCTAAACAATTTCCATCGTCAATTTGTTTATGATCCCTATTTTTACTGATGAAACAGCCTTTCACATGGTACGGAAAAGTGGCATAACTCAGATTTTTTCCTATATCATAATTCAGTTGATTTTAAAGATACAGATATGCGATTTTTTTAATGATCTTGTTGGATTAAAAATAAAACTTTTCTGAATGACCATTGTCTAAAGGGTCGTATAAAAATGTAAAAAGTGTAACTTTTTGAAAATTAATGGGAAGACTATTTCATTAACGTAGTCTTATTTCCTACCTTACTTTCAACAATTTTGCAATTTACATTGTCCACTTATCTCCAACATGTAAAGAATTAAAGCACGTTTCAATCTTTTTGGGGCGTCCTGTAGAAACTTTTCAAACGCACCCTTCGATATATCTTATTTAGAAACATGACATGACTCACGTGATCCTTAATACAAAATTTAAGAGCTCTGTATCATTTGTCTAAATGTTCTCTGAGAAAATACCAAAAGATGAATGACTGTGTTGTCTCTCTATAAAGTAAAAATCAGCAGACGAATAGCGATTGACAGTTACTGGGTCCAAAAGAGAGTTATGAGCATTTGCGTTTAAGAGAACAGTTTCTTTCATTACCTTCATCCATAAATCTGTCTATAAAATGGGTTTAGAAGACATTTACTTTTAGTTGCCGAGGGGAATCAAATCTAAGGAAATCCAAGAAATACATTAAACTGTTAACATTTGCTACAAACTCTGGCCGTACGTGTTTATATACTATTTATACTTTCCCTACATACACAGTATAAGTTATAGGGAAATTATTGTGACGGAGTCCAGAGCTTTTATTCGAGTTTTCTACGAACCTGCACACTTTGAATACTCCTGAATACAAATCGAGATTTTTTGGTAATGTCTTGTGTATGTGTACAGAACTTTGCTGCCCCAACTGGGAATCAAACCACGTATCTTCGTACTGGCCAGCCGACGCTCCACCGTTGAGTTACTGGACGGAATTGAAGGCTCTTATCGTCTAGTAAACTCTACATTCTCCAGCCTCCAATGTCAGATTGACGTGCAAATCATAATCTGACTGACCACCTCCAGCCATTATTACCTCGAGTTAGCCTCCTGTTGCTATTTTTAACCTCCAGGTTAGCTCCTTACGTGGTCTTTGACTTCCCAATTTGAAATCAGCACTCAATATATTAGAGTCCACTGAATCTGTGCTAGTTATACTAAGGTCACTTTCAGACCACCGATCTTTGAACTAATCCACAGGATTGATTTATTGCCATTGTAAATAACACTGTTAACATTGAATTTAAATGAAGGAGTGATCTTCTGGTGGGAGCGCAGAACATTCTAATACCATTAAAATATGAAATATACGCAATTACCATTTTAAAAGAAACATGTAATGAGTTCGATACCTCATTGCGAGACATTATTGCCATAGAAATAGAAATGTCGAGATTTCGCGGTTGTATGTACACCATAAAGCCATTCAATTTTTAACGAACATACACAGACAACCAATGGATTGATTTTTTTTTAAGAATATCTGATTTTCATTAATGTGGAAGGAATTATAGAATTTTTTTTAACGTTGTACATGAAAGTATGATAAATGAAAGTATGATAAATGCTTACCAATCGTAGAGAGGGAAGGATGAACATATTTGAATGTATTCATTCTAACAAAGTGTGGAAAATGACAGAGCAAAATTGGGATCTACGACAAAATACACACTTCTTACAGAATAAATCACTACTTAGCAGATTTTTAGGAAACTAGGGTTCAGTTTTCAATGATCCTTAGAGTTTTAAACTCACATTCTTTATGAATCGTCATACTTTTTAGAGAATGGAATATTAGCATTTACTTTTAAGAATAATGAAATACAATTTAAGAATTTTAACACTAAATATAAATTTCATGAATTTAACTCTGTAAGGTGTTTCTTTATCTTTCATTACGAAAGTTACAATGTAGACATTTGATATCATTAAAATAAATCCCTTCTTAATTTTTTTAAAAATTGATAATGGTAAATCCAATACACTTGAATGTATAGATACATAACCCACAAGGGCATACCATTTTAATTGTCATATGTTAAAAATGAGTTGATGATAGTAAATAAGAAGTTCAGTTTGAAAGATAGAAAAACATTTAATGAATCTATTCTTCATAAAATACACATTAACCATTATTTGTTGCACATTTAAACAAATAACTTAAAATAATTTTCTTATCTCACATTCATAATCCTCTAATTTGATTGATTTGGAAAAATTTCGATCATACCAGTAAAAAACTCCTTCCCCACGCAGCAAAACTTTCTTTGCTATGTTATTAGTGTCAAGATTTAGAAATACTTGTTCCTGATACTGTTGTATATTTCTAATGGATCACTGTGAAGCCATTCATGGTAACTTTGATCTTCAATTTAGGCAACACAACCAACACATTTGAAAAGTTTTCTTACATGACACATTACACTGTCATGTATACAAGAGATTAGATGATCGAATACGAATTTTCTGTCACAGATAGCTGATGGTAGAAAGGCTATAGTGCCTTTTATTTTTAAAATTTGAGTAGGAAGCCAGTCTATGAATGTACTTTCACAAAGTTTATTACTAGTGTTGTGAACACAATTTTTAAACATGTTATTTGATTTCTATCTAAGGCAATATGGCACTACGTTAGGCAAAATTTTGAATCATATAACTGAATTATCTTTTGTAAATGAAGTTTTCCTTTGTCAGTGAAACAGAACAACACATTGCGACTAAAGAAAGGGGTATCTGCATCTAGAGCATTGAATGACCACAATTTTTGAGAAAATTCACTCCAAGTTGCAGGTGATAATGTAACACCTTCACGGGTAGACAGTAGTTAATTTTGTTCATTAGGGATATATTTCCATATATGCACTTTCAGCTTCCCATGGCGAAGTTTGAAATATGCATACACACCTGTGGGAGCTGGGTCAGTACAAACAGCACTTACTGACTCCACCACTCACAACTTCGTGATCGTAATTTCAAAAAGGCCAAAGAGACATATATTTGACATATCTAGTCTCAAAAATTTAACAGCAAAAACACCAGGTTCAAGATTTAAAGGAGTTCCCAGTTTAGGAGAATTAATCCTAAATGAAGTACAGTGAGTAAAGTAAATATGCAGACACAAATAAACAGGCTCATTTTTCACACATATTAAGAATTTATTTTAGATTTTCCAAAGAAATCAATATATGCATTTTTATCTTTCAAATAATAAATCATGACTTCAGAGCTTCACTTATATTAGACATATTCAAAACTAATGCTCTGGTAAAAATCATATAGCAACCAATAATCAAATTATTTACTAATCATATGATTTTAAATCATTTCCAACTTAACTATAAATATTTTAATATGAGCCTCTTATACTTATTAAATTTAGTTTCATCATGCCAGTGCCGCTTCGGAAACATTGGTTCCGGATAAAGGGGAGAAATTACCTTGACTCTTAGTTACAAAATTTGAAGCAACAGATTCGCATCAAGTAATCACGGATTAAAGCTGAGTCAAAAGTTCCAATGGGGAAATGTCGAGGAAAGGAAAACCAAACTTTTTCTCAGGACATCAGTCCATTTTTCACCGGTCCGAATCATTTTTCGAATGAACACATCAAACAATCCGGGGGTTTGATGACGGATATATACCTGGAATAAAAAGAAAGATTTAGAAAAATAGGCACATCAGAATATTTAATAATGGTTTCCAGGCTCCGCTTCTTCAGCTCCAGAAAAGGCAAGCCATTTAGGCTAAAGGCCTTTGTCTCATTCGACAAACTTTCGATGCGACCTTTCAGTCCAAGAGTTCCAGCACGAAGAGAAAAAGTATGGGTCGCAAGAGCCCACGCTAAAAAGTTCTCCTTCGCAAAAAATGCGCCTCTTCCTGATTGGACGGCGCGCTCCTCCTCGGCAACAGCGAGCAAACGTCACGCATCCCGGGCAGACACTAAGTCCAGACAATCCAACGATTTTTCGACGAAATGCGCTTTTTAATGTAATTTCAATAGAAACAAGTGTTAGTAAAACACTGTACAGGCACGAACGGAGAGAAGGATGTTTCTCTCGCAGAAAATACAAAAAGGCTCATGGCGCAGAATTGCGACATGACAGCTCTCCCCTTCTGGGAGGCAAAAATTTTCAGAACACAGTGAGGAAAATTTTTCTCTCACACAAAAACACACAACACAAAATTACAAAAATTTACAAAGAATCTTAGGAACCTGTAAGTGTAAAATAATTTAAAACAAAAATTTTGGGCGAGAAAGGTGCGTACGTCACGATTCTCAAAACAACAGCACTGTAGATCTGAATGACTGGCCAAGCCACTCATCACTACAGGAAAGGACCAAAAGAAAACCAAAAGGATGACAAGGCGTCACCACATCTTAAAGGAACCTTTACAAAAATACACATTTAAAAGATTCAAGGAAAAATTTGTCAAGGCACTTTGCCTGACAACACAATATCTCAATCGACAACATTGAGATCAACCAGGTGATATGAAAAATAAAATATGATGTAATATGAATTTACAAACTTAACAATATAAACAATTAAAATATTCAAACAATTTCAAACAATTGTCACTTTCAAACACACAAGTGACACAAAATTCTATTTTTTTTTTTCAAAAGGCTAAATATTTTGAAAATTAATTTCTAAATTAAATTTGTCATGTTCAAGATAATGAGATCCTTCACTCATTCAAAAATTGTCTCACTCTTTGAGAACAAAGTCACTTTCAATATTTCCAATTTTCAATTTCAATATTCAATTTCAAAACTTTCATTAAAATCTTAACTTTCACTTTAAATTACTTTCAAATTCAACATATTAATTTTAAATTACATTTACTTTCCAATTTTTCATCATTTCAACTTTTCAACAATTATTCAACATATTCAACATTAACTTTAATTCAACTTATTTTTGTCATCAAGACAATTCAGAATTTTCTCATTCTGACTCAATTTTCATAAATTACTTTAAATTATTCATTTATTTACATTATTTAATTTATCTTAAAATTTCAATTTACTTTAGTTTTAACAAATCTCTGAAATAACTCAACAAGTGACTACTTCATGTCACAAAAGAAAAATTTACATTTATATACATTTGTCTACTGAGAGAGAGAAGAGGAGAAAAATTTCTCCTGAAATTCACGTCAGTTATGTAAAAGAGCAGGAACACATCAAAAGAGCAAACTCGGCGGGGACTAACGAGTTGCCAACACTAAAAAAAAAGGGGTGTAGAAAAAAGAAAAAAAATACTCGCGTGCAGGAAGCGATTGCAGCAGAAACAGGACGCCAGGACATGCCTCAGAAGCACGGATATCATCAAAATTTTTGGGTAGCTTGCGCTGATCCCAACATCATCATCATCTTCTTCATCATCATCATCCTCATAGCTTCACCAGTTTCCCACCTGGCCAATCACAACCGTCCTAGGTAGGCTCGGAGCAAGTTGTCGTCCAGGACTCCAGTCCTGCCACAAAAGTTCGGAACTTTAATTTGCTAAGCTGCTTCTTCATCTGTGATTCGTGTAGATTTGTCCAATGTTTGCGTCCACCAGCCAGCTTTCAGAAAAAGGGGTTGCAGCATAAAAATATGATGTCTAACTGAAATTTGTGTAGATGTTTGAAAACTGCTGGTCAAAAAAAAAAAAACAATAATGTGAAATGGAATTTCAAGAGAACAGAATTTCAACAACACATCAGCCAAAAATTTCACCTCTCTCAGCAACAAAGTTTCAAAAACATTTTTCAAAAGAGATCATTTATTTTTGATCTCCAAAAAAAATTTCATTAAATTTTCAAATTCAAACTTTTCCTTTTCACTTTCAAATTACTTAATTTATTTCAATTACTTAAATTCTTTATATTTACTTTATATTAATTTCACCTTTAATTTCAATTTTATTTTAATAAAATCATTTACTTTTTCCAAAATTCAAAATTTCCTTCAGAAAATCAAGATTTCCTCCCTTTTACTTAGGGGAACAATTCAATTACCAACACCATTTTAATTATTTTCATTAATGAACTTAAACAAGTGATCAAACATTTTTTTACATTAAAACACATCAATATAATCAAAGTCAATCAAAACAAGACTCTCGAAAAATTTTAAAGTCCAAGGAGAGTCAATTAACAAATTTACTTATTATTAAAATTATGATATAAACATTCATAAATTATAGTTCACAAATCAATTACTTATTTACTTTTTTAACTTAATGCAAGATTTCCAATAAATTTTAAAATCACAACAATTTTTTTCATAAATTCTATTTTAAAAGACAATATTGAAATATAAAAACTTAAACAAGTATAAACTTTAACTTAAAATGAAATCTTTTCTTGCAAAATTTAATTTCTGAAAAATTGTGAACTCAACCAAAATTTAATATTGTGAAAATCTTTTATTTCTAAGATTATAGGGTGTACGTGTATTTCTGTTTGTCATGTAATACTGATTTTGGTGTGGTGTATAACTATTTCTATAGTTATTGTTGTAAATGATTCTTCCATTTCCTCTATTATCAAAGTTATTTGAATTATTTCTCTGAACATATTGTTGATTTTGATTTGCATGAAAATTTGATCTAGCCTGAACAGCATTTTCATTTACCCTTTTATTTGGCAAATTAAATCTTACTCGTTTCACAGTTTTTTTGTTTTGAGATTTATCTCCAGATCTTGTTAAACAAGATTTTAGTTTCACAGAGTCTTTCTCAGCGGTGATCACAGGAGTAAGTTTATTTGGCTTAGAGTTCAATTTTTGACTTTCATGAGTTTGTTTTGAAAATTTCTGCAATTCCTCTCTTCTTGGAGGTAAAAGAGTTACCTTACACCTTTCTGGTAGGTCGGACGGTCTGGGTTTCAACAATCAACAACATGAACCAGTTGTTCATTTTTGGGATTCATCACATGTCTGATGAGGAAATTTACTGCAGATGTTTGTTTTATCACTTTAAAAGGACCTCTATTAAATGAACTCAGTTTTCTTGACTGTCCATGAGGTAAAAAGGGAGTGTAAAGATACACTAAATCACCAACTTTAATATTGGGCATCTTTGCTTTCTTATGCTGTTGTAAAATTTGTGAATTTTCAGCTTTTTCTAAGTTACTTTTTACTACATCATATGTTCTTTTAAGTCGGAATCTCATGTCTTCTCCATAATCATATGTTGATTCATATGTCGGAGGTTTAAATCCAGTGATCAAAGTATTTGGAACTGTTAAATCTCTACCATAGAGTAAATAAGCAGGCGATTCACCCGTAGAAGCATGTATGGCATTTCTATGTGCTAATAAAGCAAAATGTATCAGATTGTCCCAATTATCTTTATCGTTATATGCAATATTTTTCAAGGATCTGATCAAAGTACCATTTAATCTTTCAACACAACCGTCTACAGATGGCATATAGGCAGTAGTAGTATTCTTTATTATTCCTAATTTCTTATAGAAACATCTTGCTGTTCTAGAAACAAAATTCGTCCCTTGATCCGAGACGATGAATTTAGGTATACCATGCTGAGCCATGTAGTGCTCTAAGCAACTTAAAATGTCTTCAGTTTTAATTGAAGCTAAGGGATATGCTTCAGGCCATCTTGTAAAATAGTCAGTTATGACAAGTATGAATTTATTTCCAGATCTTGATATAGGTAATGGTCCGACACAATCCATGGCGATACGCTCAAATGGGTATGTGGACTTCGAAAATCTTTGTATGGGTGCTTTGTTATTTCTAAAACCACGATTTACCACACAAATTTCGCATGATGCAACATAATTTTGGGTTTGGGAATACATTCCCTGCCAAAAATATTTTCTACTTACAGAAGCTAAAGTTCTTCTAAATCCACAATGTGCGTAAGTAGGACAATCATGATGCAGCCATAAAATTTCAGACACAAGTTCCTGCGGAACAACAACTCTTTCTTGTTCTTGATGTCTACGCTTAGGATACCTGTGCGTACACCACAGTATATCATCTTTTCTAAAAAATACCAAGGTTTGTGGGTACGGTTTTATGTTTTTATCTAAGAGATCTATAATTTGATTGCACCTTGGTTCAGATTTTTGAGCATTCTTAATTCTTATGAGCAAGGTGGGACAAGTAAATGTTTGTTCCAATTGACCAATTTGTATGTTATTTTCATTTTGCATTTCACTTTCATTATTATTAACAGCACAAATTTCATTTTCTTCATTTGTATTTGCTGGATTCAAATTGATTTCTGATTCTCTTCTATTGCTACTATTAGTATTGTTTACATTATTAGAACTTTGAGAACTTTGATTTACACTTGGAAAATTTTGATTAACATTTTGATTTATAACTTTATATTGTGACACAAATCTTTGTGGAATATTGTCAATAGTATTTGTACATTCATCTACATTTCTTGACATATAATCAGCAACTACATTTGCTTTTCCTGGTTTATGTACTATTTGATAATCAAACTGTGATAGAGATGCAATCCATCTAGCCAATCTAGATGTAGGATCTTTTAATTTAAATACAAAGGACAGAGATTTTTGGTCACAAAAAATTGTGAAAGGTTTTCCAATTAAATAGTGTTTATAATAGTTTGTAGCCCAAACAACAGCTAATGCTTCTCTTTCGACAACACTGTATTTACATTCTGCTTCGCTAAGCTTTCTGCTTGCGTAAGATATTGGATGCAAAATTTTATTCTCATCTTCTTGAGACAAATAGCTACCTAAAGAGTGATTTGATGCGTCTGTATGTAGAATAAATGGTTTTCTAAAATCTGGAAGGGTCAAAATAGGTTTTGATAGAAGTTTTCCTTTTAAAATTTCAAAAGATTTTTGAGCTTCATTAGTCCAAATAAATTTCTTTTTGCTTTCATTATTCTTAGTTTTCAATAATTCTGTTAATGGCAAAGTCAGTTCTGCATAGTCTTTTATGAATTTTCTATAGAATCCAGTGAGTCCAAGAAATTGTCTCACATTCTTAATTGATTTAGGGATTTTGAATTTCTCTACAACTTCCAAATTATGAGTATCAGGTTGTACTTTTCCATTTGATACCAAAAATCCAAGATACTTAATTGTTTTTCTGAAAAAATGGCATTTACTTGGTTTCAATTTAAGACCATGTTTACTTAATCTTACAAAAATCTCTTCTAGTTTTTTCAAATGTTCTTCGAATGTTCTTGAAGCAACTATAATGTCATCGATATAAATTCCAGATATGCCAGCCAGCACCAGAGACATCAGTCTCTGAAAGGATGCAGGCGCATTCTTAAGACCAAATGGGGTTCTGGTCCATTCAAAGTGGCCATCAGGTGTTGAAAAGGAAGTCTTCGGGTAATCATCAGGATGTAAACACAATTGGTAAAATCCACTGGTTAGATCCAGGGTAGAAAAATACAAGGCTCCAGACAAGTTATCGATTAATTCCGATATATTTGGAATCGGATAGTTCTCAACAATAGTGATCTTATTGAGCTTTCGAAAATCCGCTACCAAACGGTAACTTCCATCAGGTTTCTTAACAAAAAGCACTGGAGTATTGTAAGGTGATGTACTGCGCTGAATGATTTTTGCATCAAGGAGTTCGTTTACCTGGCGTGAAAGTTCTTTCTGTAAATTATGTGGAATGCGGTATGGCTTTTGCCTAACAGGTATGTTAGATTCAAGATTAATTTCGTGCAAAATAGTGTCACATCCAGACAATTCTTTCATATTTTTAGCAAAAACATGTTTATATTTACTTAGTAATTTCAAAAGCAAATTTTTTTGTGCAATATTCATATGTTTCAAATCAAAATCTCCTCCCCATGCATCAAATGTTTCATTTTCTTCAATACAGTTTTCAATGTCAACTCTATTATTTATGTCAATATCAGATTCATGGATGTTTTCGAAAGTTCCCAATTTCATACCTTTGTTTATATAAACAACCTTTTCAGATGGATTTGCAACTTTAGCATACAAAAAGTCATTTTCAGGAATTTTGTGGATACTTCTGGCTACGAAAATTTTGTTTGCAGAAAATTCTTTATTATTGATAGGTTCAAGTAAAATTGTCGTGTCTTTTTCAATTTTGTAATTTCTTTTTAATTTAATAAAAGATTCAGTATATGGCTTCAAGACACATTTGTTGAAAGCTTTGGCAATCCCTATTGCCTGGTTTTGTTGTGAACTTCCTTCATCATGTTTATCACAATCTGTCTGAAATATTTCATTGTCACTGGTATTGTCTTTTGTCAAAAATCTGTCTGTATGTACATTGTCATTCATTTGTCTTTCATGTAAATCATTTTCACATTCATAATTTGACCTTTCATTTCCATTTGCATCAAAATTTCTAAAATCAACGTCTCTAAATTCATTGTGAAAATTGTTTTGTTCAAATAAATATCCATTATTATATCTATAATCTACATCCTGTGTAAAATTGTAATTTCTTCTATTACATTTATAATTTATTGCATTACACTCAGATATTTCAGGTTGAACATCTTTGTGTCCAAAGGCAATGGTCACTTTACTTTTATGCAGAAAAGTACTTCCTAAAATCATGTTGTATTCGTTAGGTGCAGGTATGTTTAAAATGCAACATTCAATCACAATATTGTCTTTTCCAACGGACAAAAGAAAAGAAGCATTCTCATCAGCCCAAACCTCCTGATCTCCAACTCCCTTCACAATAATGGATGTATGTTTTAATTGCACTTTCCTAGGGTTAATTTTCTGCAAAGCATCTCTATAGATAATATTTATGGAACTTCCAGTATCGATTAATGCATTCAGTTTGACATCTTCAACAAAAACTGAGATGACCGGAAATTTTTTCTGGCAAGGAGCTTTAATTTCCGTCATAAAACTAACTTCAGAATCTGTTCTATTACATTTTGGAGATTGAAAATTTTGTGTTCTAAAGTTTTGTCTTCTAAATTGCCTTCTATTACCAAATCTATTATTAAAATATCTGTTATTTCTTCTATATCCAAAATTATTGAAGTTTTGAAATTTATAATTATCAAAAGAATTTCTAAAATTTGAAAAATTTCTCTGGAAATTTGAATTTCTATATGAACTGTTACGAAAAGGTCTTCTAAAAATATAAGAGTTTTTCCTTGGAGAATAATTTTGATATGGACTTTTAACGTACCACTCTTCTTCCTGTGAGGCAACTGGAATTCTTCTTTGACTGAAACGGTTTCTACTTTCAGATCTTTTAGATGGTGTAGAAGTTCTGAAAGATGTTGATGGTTTATGCTTCTTCTTTACTGGAATATCTTCCCAATCTTCCTCTTCCAATTCATTTTCATTGTATCTGCTTGTAGAGGGCGTATCCAGGAAAGATTCTTCAAAACTGGAATTGCTCTTTTCCAGATCTTCTTTTATTTCATTCAGTCTTTTCTTTCTTTTTTCTGAGTTCTCACTGAATTTTCTTCTTAACTTCTCAAATTCTTTCTTCTTTAAGTTTAATTCTTTCTTCAGTTCTTCAATTTCTTGTTTAGGGTCATTTTCAGTTCTTACAGTATTTACGTCTTCTGTCATTTCTTCCAGCTCTTCATTTTGCACCTCTTCTTCCAAAATTGCAATGTCTTTAGCAGCTTCAAATGACTGTGGATTAGCAGACAAAACAGCTTTTCTAAAAGAAATTTTCAACCCTTTTTTAAAAGAGTTGAGCAAAATTGCAGCTCTCAGGGAATCTTCGTTGTCCGACACAGCATCTTGTGGAAAAGCCACAAAGGATTCAGCTTCTATGCGGTTCGCATAATCACGTACATCCTCGTTTACCAGCTGTTTACAATTTACAAGGGCAGCAACGTTCTTGGCAATATTTTCTTTCTTTGTGAAGTTTTCCTTGAGTGCGTTAACAACTTCAGTAAAATTCATGCTTTGGTTTAGTTTCGGGATGGATTTTATCAGTCTTTCCGCACGACCAGATAACTTCAATTTTAAAATGAAAATTTTATCTCTATTAGACCATTCGGCATGTTCAGCGACAAGAAGAAATTTCTCCAAAAATTCGTGAAAAGATTCATTTGCATTGCCAGCAAAACTTGGAATGGATCCAAGGAACTGAGATCCAACTCCAATTTTCATTTTGTTAGAGTCTCTGACAGCGGAAGCCGATCTACCAGCATTTGGAGAAAGTCGTGGTGGAGACACCGAAGGGATACGGTGGTTGGACACACTTGGATGAGCAGAGGAGTCTCTACTCCTGCTTGCTCTCGTATTTCTAGATTTAGGCATTTTAGCACAAGGTTTTTCACCAGAAAATTTCAAATTTATCACGAAGCACAGTTTATTGTGGAAAATTGATTTCACTTTCGCTTAAATCACTTATTTATGTGTAAACAGAGCACTGAAAAACACAACGTGTAACTTTTTCACTTTTTGTTCATTATCATGAACTTCGAATCACTTTTGCATGTGCACAGAACTTTTGTATTCACTTTTCAAAATAAATGTATGCACTTCATGTATTTACTTTTTAATGTGTGTGTATTTGGAAATTTCAATTTACTCATATATCATATATCATATAGAATTTTGTGTATTTATGTATGTCAAGTACCTCAAAATATATATGTAACACAATTTCAACATGTAATATGCAAATTAAATCATGCAAATAATACTCTGGTGCATCTGGGCTTCTGTGCTTTTGCACTTTTTCTTAATATGACACATAAACAAAAATTTTCATGCCCATTAAACTCAAATATTTTGCACCACAAAAGAATTTTTCAACTTACTTCGACATATTAGTACTGCAATATATAATCACAATAAAATATTTGCACTCTTTCATAAATTTATACCTCACTCACTGTAATACTCTGGGAAAGGGATACGGCACCAATTTGTGGGAGCTGGGTCAGTACAAACAGCACTTACTGACTCCACCACTCACAACTTCGTGATCGTAATTTCAAAAAGGCCAAAGAGACATATATTTGACATATCTAGTCTCAAAAATTTAACAGCAAAAACACCAGGTTCAAGATTTAAAGGAGTTCCCAGTTTAGGAGAATTAATCCTAAATGAAGTACAGTGAGTAAAGTAAATATGCAGACACAAATAAACAGGCTCATTTTTCACACATATTAAGAATTTATTTTAGATTTTCCAAAGAAATCAATATATGCATTTTTATCTTTCAAATAATAAATCATGACTTCAGAGCTTCACTTATATTAGACATATTCAAAACTAATGCTCTGGTAAAAATCATATAGCAACCAATAATCAAATTATTTACTAATCATATGATTTTAAATCATTTCCAACTTAACTATAAATATTTTAATATGAGCCTCTTATACTTATTAAATTTAGTTTCATCATGCCAGTGCCGCTTCGGAAACATTGGTTCCGGATAAAGGGGAGAAATTACCTTGACTCTTAGTTACAAAATTTGAAGCAACAGATTCGCATCAAGTAATCACGGATTAAAGCTGAGTCAAAAGTTCCAATGGGGAAATGTCGAGGAAAGGAAAACCAAACTTTTTCTCAGGACATCAGTCCATTTTTCACCGGTCCGAATCATTTTTCGAATGAACACATCAAACAATCCGGGGGTTTGATGACGGATATATACCTGGAATAAAAAGAAAGATTTAGAAAAATAGGCACATCAGAATATTTAATAATGGTTTCCAGGCTCCGCTTCTTCAGCTCCAGAAAAGGCAAGCCATTTAGGCTAAAGGCCTTTGTCTCATTCGACAAACTTTCGATGCGACCTTTCAGTCCAAGAGTTCCAGCACGAAGAGAAAAAGTATGGGTCGCAAGAGCCCACGCTAAAAAGTTCTCCTTCGCAAAAAATGCGCCTCTTCCTGATTGGACGGCGCGCTCCTCCTCGGCAACAGCGAGCAAACGTCACGCATCCCGGGCAGACACTAAGTCCAGACAATCCAACGATTTTTCGACGAAATGCGCTTTTTAATGTAATTTCAATAGAAACAAGTGTTAGTAAAACACTGTACAGTGGTGAGGACTTGTGAATTGGCAGTGGCAGGTATTTCTGCTGGGGCTATGAAAGACATAAGTGTCTAACCAATCCACCGCAAACTTTGGTGAGGGTAAATTTAACACATCTAAGACAATATCCATGAATTCCGTCTCATCTAGGGCAGGAACTGACAACTCCACAGTATTTCCACTAGAAATTAGCTGTTGGAGTGATGGCATACTTTGAATTTTAGATATTATTTGTAGATAGTAACATCCAAATATCACATAAGATTTATTTTTAAAACACTAAGATCTTAAAACACTATAAATTTGTCACAGCTATGTATTAACCGAACCTATCCACACAACAGAGAAGCTCGTAATGTGTTATCGGTTCACGTCATAAGTTAATCACGTGACCTAAATCGAGTGTCGTGTGCAAACAGATTACATAAGATAAGATATGAAGTGACTAGAGCTTGTAATTTTCAGTGAATTTTACAGCAATGGATTGTGCTAACCGCAATTTTTATCCACATGAGAGAATTTCTACATTATTTTATTTATCTTTGAAATTATAAAGTGAAAATATGTACCAAACTTAGTTAAAGTTCATAATTTTTAATCACAGCAACATTAATTACTTAGGAAAATTTTGTGTATTTTTATAACTTTAGAGGATATGTTTGCCACATCGCGCGGAATGTACAAAAATAGTTATCAAAAGCATGAAAATAACTTACCGAATGAGGTCTTAATCAGTAGCCACCTAAACTAGAAATGAACGATATACACACTAATTACAGTACTAAAATGAGACCTTATCAGTTCTTATCTCTGAGATCTAATCTAAGATCACGTCATCAGTTCAAAGTTCACAAGATGCCGTTATAGTCCAAAGCACAGCTTCTTTCCTAATTACTTCCTTTTTAATTACTTTTAATTACTTATTCATGATAATTATAAAATTAATAATAGCTCGATAGATGACGCCCCGATAGTGGCGTCCTCCAAATCTTCATTACCCACCCAAAGTTCATGGTCATAATTACCTCTGGACTCTGGATCATGTGCGTATCTCTGTGGATTTTTGGCTAAGCTACGCGAACATTTTCAATCCCCGCTCACAATGCTGCATGGTACTTCTTTGATCCGTTCCTCAATCTCTGATTGGCAAGAGATAATTCACCCTTTCAGTTTTGATATCAGCCTAGTGCGTTTTTCGCTTGGGAAACTGCTTACGTAGTTGTTCTCAAAATATAATTTATTGTTAACATCACCATAAATATGGATAACCAGAAAATGTACTCTGCGTTGTCCGGGATGTAAAACGCAAATCTCTGATAAATACTGTATCAAAACTCAGAGCGAACTCCTGAAAACCAAGTAACGATTTAACAATACGCTCGCATATAACAAAATTAAAACAAAAAGCTTTTGTGTGGGTGCAACAAACGGCTACGCCGCGGCTGGTCATTTTTAATCCCAGGAAACACAGGGTACATTTCACGACCTGTGTACCAAATTCCAAGGTCGAACGTCGCTTAGATTTTCCGTTACAGATGACACGGACAAACAAATAAAACAGCAAAAAACAAACAGACATGCGCCTTCTTTTATGATTATAGATAAAATAAGTGCCCGCTACTTAAATAATAAAAATAACGCCATAATCAGTTTCCAAATCACCAGTTTTGAACTAAAATCATTCTCACGATACGAATAAAATCTCCAAATCACAAAATAAGAATCACAATTCACCGTATATTTCGCACACCGTTCATTAAAAAGCGAATAAAGTAAATGGCTCCGTCCCTCCTGCTTATGAGCATGCTCGAATGTAGGCGTGTCTTCAGTATGTCAAATAACTTCAACTGCGTCGTCCTGATGAAAAAAAAATTATTTAAAAATGTCATAAATTCGCTCACATAAAAAAATTATAATTAATGAACATATGGCTTTAGGAAATCATATTTTGCTTTGGAGCAGTGTATGATATTTAAAGTAGTTGGTGTTAAACAATGGATTGTCCGTCAATTTTATTTGTATCGCAATGCAAATGTCTGGGGCGTTTAGAACGCATGAAAAGTATATATTTTTCAAAAAATCCCGAAAATCAGTCTTTTAATTGTATGGTTTTCGTTCAAAGTTTGTTTAAAAGATAATTTTTCAATCTTTTCGGCGATGTTAAGATGGAAACTCTGCAATAATATTTTTGGTCGCTAAGGAACCGATATGTGTGAATATCGCCCAAAATCGTTCTAAATCGTGCTAAAACGTAAAATAACAAGAAAAATAATACCGAGGTGAACCTTCCCGTGTCTTGAAGTACCTGTGTACCAAATTTCATTGCCGTACGACTCTTATATTTCCCGCTACAGATCGCACAGACAGACACACATACACACACTTTTTTTTTATAAAGTAAAACTAAAATGTCTACTTTCTGGCGACATCTATGCGTTGGCACTATATTTTCGCTGGACATGCCTCTGATTACACAATGGCACATATATAAGCGCTAAGTTAAACGTATATATTATGGCATCACATTTTTAAATAGTTTTGTATAGCATCGCGAATAAAAGCACTAGATATTGATTCTGGACTCAAAGCTAAAACTATTGCGTCGTACATATTTCATATGAGTATTTATCTGTAAAAAGAACACATTTATTGTAATGCGTTGAGACAGCCATTCGATGCACATATTAGGTTTTCCTTTCGCATAAATGGATTTTATCCATATCAGATAATTCAATAATTTAAACACTTTTAGAAAGCAAAGTAAATACAGAAAACTTGGGGGTATCACATCATATTTATTCTAAAGTTCCTAAAATAATTTAGAATTTTTAAAATTAATATCTTTAATTATTTTTTTTCTCATTTTGTATTGCAAAATATGGTTTTATAAAATATAAATGCAGTCTTCTGATTTTATATTGTAAATTTAAGATTATAATAAAATCAGAACTTTTGATTTAGAGTAATAATTTGTAAAGTGCATATATCTAATGCATTATTTCTAATGCAGTTGATCAAATTAATGTTGCAGGTTTTACATTTTTTATCAGAATGATATCTTTTAAAAAATAATATATACTAGAAATGAGAGTGGAACATATAAATGTAAAATACCAGGTTGTTTAGGCTGGCGACATTATACAAACAGAATAAATTAGTTTTAATTCTTTTTCAGGAATCTCCTAACATTGTAAAATCACGGTTTCAATAAACTGCATTAATGTTTTGAAAGTACTAAAATAACATAAAATGAAGTATTATCAAACACATAATTGAACTTCCACAAATATATTTTTTATATCAAGAAGTAAAACACTTTGAGCGAAGTATAAGGAAAATTAAGCAACGTTGTTAAGCACAAATTAAGTTACAATGCAGATACGTGAAAGTTACAATATAGCTCAAACATGCAGTAAAGATACGGGAGATTTTATTTTGTGTTATTTTAATACTTGCAAAACATTAAAACAGTTTATTGTTACGGGAATACTGATTGGTCAGTGATAAAAAAGAACAAACTGTAGTAAAGAAATGAAATGGCCACAAATGTAAAAACTTTTTTTTTCAAATGACCAGGGATTTGACTTTCATCATTCGCCTTTGTCAGCGACCAGAACGTGAACCATTTAGCCGTCCTTGGACGTTGCCCCAAGCGTACCAGCGGGGGGCGGAACACACTGCGTCCACAACACAAACATCCATGCCTTACGTGGGACTCAAACCCGCAACGCAGCGGTCGAGTGATTGCTGTGGAAACGCTCGCCTTGACCACTCGACCACCACGTCGGCGCAAATGTAAAAACTAGCTAATACATTTGTATCTAGTTCACCTATCTTCATTTTAAATATATTTTTAACTATAAAAATATATTTAAAATGAAGATATCTAAATACCATCTGGGCTAATTACAGATATATATGTTGTCTTTTACGGTATCGAATTTTATTTTCAATATAAGATTCTTGAATTTATGATTTTTGCCTTTTAAATTATCTAAGTGGGCTTAAGCCAAATGAACTAATACAATTTCATTCTCTCTCATTAACGAAATTTTGAAAGGGATTTACTAAAATATTTCAAATAACATTTTTATTAAAATATTATTATTCCACTAATTATGCCATACAATAGTATAAAATTACTTTCCGGTTAACTATTATTAACTAAAATTAAAAATTGTGAAATAATTATTACTGCAACTATTTCTAGTAAGAGACAGAAGCAAAACAAAATTAATTAGCTATATTTCTAGCAAACACCAACATTAATTTTGCTTCTATAGAAGTTGTGGGAATAACAATTTTTCCAATTATTTCGCGTGTAAATTTAATTATTTTAAAGAGAATTTCTTTAGAGTTGTTTTTATTATTTTAAAATTATTACGGATTGCATTGAATTAAGTTCTTGGAAAGATTATAATTGAAATACTTCTATTAGGCATCTCTGTTAGGGAAGTTTTTATAAAGAAACTTCTCTATATAGAAATTTAGTAAAATAGTTGGGGCATTTACGGTATTTTTTACCTGCGTGGTCTTCCGTATATAGGAATCACTGCTGCCATGTTACAAAAATATAAAATTTCAAATAAATATCGAAGTTTTCGTTCGAATTTAAAAAACATTCTACCTAGTTCCAGATTTTTGATAACAAAGCTGGAAATAAAGTTTGAATATGCATTAATATTAGTGGCACAAGAAATCGACCACAGACATATGAACAGACAGACTGACTGACATCACTGCAAAAATAGTTGCAACGTGTTTAGGAGGTCTTATAACATATATTGGCATCAAAATCTCGAAATGTGTATGTGTGTGTGTGTGCCCCTGAGTTTCGATGCAATGTCTCATGAACAAATGGAGAGTTTTCTGGAAACTTAGTAAGATAAGATATTAGTAGACTTGGTATCGGTGAATACTGGAAACCTATTGATTTCAAAAGCAATCGAATGTTGGAAAGACCCCCTAATTTTGTAATAAAATTTTGAAAAAAATCATAAAATTCTGAATCTTCTATTATGTTACATAAAAAACCATTTTTTATGGAATTTTTAATTAGAAAATGAATGACACAAACTTTAAAACGCTTACAAGAACCGTTCTTGGGTTATTGCATGTTTTTGAAATAAATTTATAAAACAATTACATAAAAATAAGACAATGCTAACTCTCCTAAAATATATTCCATTTACGCTTGCAATATTTTTTTTAATTAGAAAACGGATGACACAAACTTTAGAATACTAACAAGGACCGTTCTCAAGATTTGCACGTTTTTTAAATAAATTTAAAACAACAAAGCAATTACATAAAATAGTGTTAACTATCCTGAAATATGTTCCATTTCCATGTGCAAGAAACTTGTTAACACCATTTTGGTATATCTAGTTCGTTCTATTCACAAAAGAATTACTTTTTATAATAGTTTTGTATTTTGGTACACTTTTGTATTTTGGCATTCACTGAAAGTCATTTAGTTATTTGTCTGTCTATCTGTAATGCTTGGCTATAAATTTGACGACAAATAGACAATATATCGCCAACTTGGCGACTTTTGGAAAATGTCGCCAAATTGACGCAAATGTCGCAATATTGGCAGAAACGACACTAAATTAACCGAAATGACGCCAGCTTGATGAATAAATTACTTGCATGTATTCAATAACTAGAAAAATGAAGTTTAATTTATTTGATAATTCCTATCGTTTGGGATTAATTAATGTTTACCATATAAACCTTTGGGGGGGGAGGGGAAATATTAACCATATAAAATTTTTAATTTCAAGTAAAAATTAAATTTATAAGCTTAAAAGTCGAAATTCTGCAAATTGGATTGTTGGCTCAAATTATTTTACTGCCTTTCATATTTTATAAAAATTATATCCGATATATTTTATGAGACCATCTTAACATGCTGCATCTATTGCCCGTTGCTAAAAGAAATGAATTTGCCCCTTGCGACCGGACAAATCCATTTTTACTTTCCCTGCAATACATGGAAATGCATGGGGAAAGTATTGAAATCATGCCGAAAATCGCAACTCGAGTTTTCGATGGATCTACACCTTTCGAGACCTCTAGAATGCGAAAAAACTATTTTTGCGTGACGTCTGTGTGTTTGTCTGTGTGTCTGTGCAATGTATGTGTCCGCTCTAACTCAAAAATTTATGGACCGAATTTCATACAATTTGGTAGGTAAGTCACTTGGGTACGACCCTGGTACTGATTAGTTTTTGGTAGGATTCGTAAAAACAAAACCCGCCTTTTTATGCGGAATGGCCCGTAAAAATTTCATGTATCCACTCTAGCTAATATACTAATTAACCAAATTTCACAAAATTTGGTAGATAAATTACTTGTACGATACTCTGGTGCTGATTAGATTTTGGTATTAATCGGAAAAGACCTGCCTTTTTTTACAAAATGGGCCTTAAAAATCGCCAAAATCTAAAAAAGCTACGTATGTTCAACTATATCAATTAAATGCTTGTTTCATGCGTAATTTTTGATGAGGAACATAATAAGAAAAACTTTATTACTCCAGGGCTAACCGTTCTCGAGATATCTGAGAATTTTCGCATTTAGTTATGCCACTTTTAGAAAAATGTCCAATTACCAAATAAAAACAGAAATTGAATTACAAATGCAAATTTAGTGTTATTTTGCGCAATTGAACTAAATTTAATGAATTTTTTAAAAAATAAAGAAAAAAAAATGAATTTGAGTCTGCAGGGAAAATCATGTACTACCCACTTCAGATTTTTACTTTCCCTACAATACATGGTAATGTATAGGGAAAGTATTGGAATCATACCGAAAATCACAACTAGAGTTTTCGACGAATCTACACCTTTTGAGACCTCTAGAATACGAAAAAACTATTTTTAACTTGACGTCTGTGTGTGTGTGTGTCTATCTGTGCAATGTATGTATCCACTCTAACTAAAAATCTGATGTGGGCAGCACATGACTTTCCCTGCAGACTCAAATTCATTTTTTTTTCATTTCTTTCGTAATTCATTAAATGGAATGAAATTGCACAAAATAACACTAAATTTGCCTTTTTAATTCAATTTCTGTTTTTATTTGGTAATTAGACATTTTTCTAAAAGTGGCATGACTATATGTGAAAAATCTCAAATATCTCGAGAATGGTTAGCCCTATAGGAATAGAGTTGTTCTTATTATTTTCCTTATCAAAAATTACGTATAAAACAAGCATTTAATTGATATATTTGAATATACGCAGCTTTTTTTTTTAGATTTTGCGATTTTTGAGAGTCATTTCGTAAAAAAAGGCAGGTTGTTCTTTTCCGATTAATACCAAAGTCTAATCAGCACCAGATTATCGGGCAAGTATTTTAGCTAGAGTGGATACATGAAATTTTTACGGGCCATTTCGCAAAAAATGCGGGTTATGTTTTTAAGAATCGTACCAAAACCTAATCAGCACCAGGGTCATACCCAAGTGACTTACCTATCAAATTTTATGAAATTCGGTCCATAAGTTTTTGAATTAGAGTGGATAAATACATTGCACAGACACACAGACACACACACACACACAGACAGACAGACAGACAGACACACACAGACGTTACGTTAAAAATAGTTTTTTTTGTATTCTAGAGGTCTCGAAACGTGTAGATCCCTCGAAAACTCTAGTTGCGATTTTCGGCATGATTCCAATACTTTCCCAATACATTACCATGTATTGCAGGGAAAGTAAAAACTACTGAACCGAATTTCATAAACTTTGGTAGGTAAGTCACTTGGGTGAGACGCTGGTGCTGATTAGTTTTTGGTAGGATTCGTAAAATCAAAACCCGCCTTTTTTTGCGGAATGGCCCGTAAAAATTTCATGTATCCACTCTAGCTGAAACACTAATTGACCAAATTTCACAACATTCGGAAAATAAATTACCTGTAGGATACTCTGGTGCTGATTAGATTTTGGTATGATTCGGAAAAGACCAGCCTGCCCTTTTTTACGAAATGGTCCGCAAAAATTTGATGTAAGCACCCTAGCTAAAATACTAATTGACCACATTTCGCAAAATTTGGTATATAAGTTATTTGGGAGATACTCTAGTGTTGATTAAATATTGGTACGATTCGGCAAAGAAGAACCCGCCTTTATTTTACGAAATGGCCCGCAAAAATTTTATGTAACCATCCTAGCTGAAATACTAATTGACTAAATTTCACAAAATTTGGTAGATAAGTTACTTGTGGGATACTCTAGTGCGAATTAGATTTTAGTATAGTGCGGAAAAGAACAACCTGCCCTTTTTTTACGAAATGGCCCGCAAAAATCGCCAAAATCTAAAAAAAAAGGGCTACGTAGGCTCAAATGCATCAATTAAATCCTTGTTTTATACGCAATTTTTTACGAGGAGAAGAATATAACACACTCCATTATGCTTTAGAACTAACCCTTCTTAAGATATTTGAGATTTCTTGCATTTTTGTTATGCCGATTTTGGAAAAATGTCCAATTACCAAATAAAACAAAAATTGAATTAAAAATGCAAATTTAGTGTTATTTGGTGCAATTAAATTCAATATAACGAATTATTAAAAATTAAAGAAAATATGAATTTGAGTCTGCATGGAAAGTCATGTGCTGCCCACATCAGATTTTTACTTTCCTTGCAATACATGGTAATGTATAGGGAAAGTATTAGAATCATGTCGAAAATCGCAACTCGAGTTTTCGACGGATCTACACGTTTCGAGACCTCTAGAATACGAAAAAACTATTTTTAGTGTGACGTCTGTTGGTGTGTCTGTGTGTGTGTCTCTGTGTCTGTCTGTGCAGATTTTGTATCCACTTTAACTAATAAACTAATGGACCGAATTTCATAAAATTTGGTAGGTAAGTCACTTGTGGACGAATCTGGTGCTAATTAGTTTTAGGTACGAATCGGAATAAAAGAACCCGCCTTTTTTTGTGCGAAATGGCCAGCAAAAGCTTGTATCCACTCTATCTGAAAAACTAATGAACCGAATTTCACAAAATTCGGTAGATTGTCACTCTGGTGCTGATTAGATTTTGGTACGATTCGAAAAAAATTAACCTGCCTTTTTTTTGCAAAATGACTCGCAAAAATCGCAAAAATCTAAAATAAAAACCTGCGTTTGCTCAAATATATCCATTAAATACTTGTTTCATACGTAATTTTTAACGAAGGAAAGAATAAGATCAACCCCATTACACTAGGTCTAGCTGTTCTCGAGATATTTTAGTTTTTTGTATTTTCTCTACGCCAACTTTGAAAAAAGTCTAGTTATCAAATGAGAACGAAAATTGAATTAAAAGTGAATTAAATTTAATTAAAATAAAGAGAACGTGAATATAAGTCTGCAGGGAAAGTCATTTGCTGCCCACATAAGATCATATGCTGCCCACATGAGATTTCTTTCCTTAGCCTGGTCTCTTTTTGAAAACTTGAATATATGAATTCCATTAATCCCTACTTTAACTCCCGAGCAACGCCAAGTACATTTTCTAATATGTTAATTTTATGACTAAGTGAACGTTAGGATAATTTTGACTTTTGATTATTTCAAATGTATTATTTTACATGCCTAATATTGGAATATTGATGCCATAGAAAATGTTACAGTTTGGAAGATTGTCTATCTACAATATCAACTGTCACTCAAAATTTTCTAAATATCCGTATACTATATAATACAATTTTTTTTCTTTATAATTAGCAACTTTTGATACAACTATAGTGTTTATTTACTCAAAGATATAGAACTTTATTTTGAACATACCAATATAATGATTATTATTCATTTTTCCAATGGCAAACATCAGGTATGTATATCATGTGCCAAATCTTTATAAATGTCTATCCAGTTTGGAAATCTCACAGTATTCCAAGCAAATAACTTTTGGTAAAAAAAATTCTTCTTAAATGAAACGTAATGCATTAAAGTTTAAAAAATATATTGAAAAGAAAAATACAATCGGAAAGTAATGCAAGAAATTAATTGGAATTTAAAAACATACTTCCTTTCCCATTTATAATATTGAAAACATTCTTATATCAACGTAAAAATATTCTCCAGGGAAATCTGAAAAAGGACATCAATATATTATAACAAGCACAGTTGAGGAATAAACAACTCCTAGGTGATCTTTGTTATATGTTGTTTATAATTTAAATAAAATAAATTTACGTAAATGGTTTGGCACATAATTATTTTAGAATTTAATGTTCATGAGAGCGCTTTTAAACTACCGTTTCTTTTGATAATTGAATTTCGCCTTTTTGACTGAAATATATGATAAAATATTGGTGTAATTTTCAAATCATGTATCTTTAGTTACAAATATTTTATTTAATAATAAACTTCTATGAAAGTTCCATAAATAGTAGAAAAATGTTTTGGAGTGTATATGTGTGATACAATATCTATTTCATAAACATCACCGTTATTATTAGTAAAATTTTTACCTTTTTGTATTTCTGACAATACCAAATAAGTAATAATTTTTATTGCTTTACTTCTAGCTTAAACAGTACTTTTAATTGCATGCACTTTGTGTTATGCAATAACACCCCTTTACTTGCTGCTTTCTACCGCACCTATGAAGTGCTGTAAGGCAAACTATTAATTTTGGAGTCTTAGTCAAAAGATGTTTTTTTCTTTAAAATAATCTTCAATTAAACTACTCATTACAAAAAATCTTAAATTTTAAGCTCTTACTCAAATCTGCGATTTATAACGTTTGTTGATTTAGTAAAATATATCTCATATAGTAAAATATAGTGTAAAATAACAGTACCTCATTATTGGACGTCTGTGTGCTTTACTTTATGCTGTGTGCCACTGGTTGAGAGTAGAAGTATATTTTTACGTTGGCACACATAATGCTATAATTAATGTTTATCATCTAACACTACTCCTACTAACCACTAAGACTTTAAAACATAATTTTGAACTTTTATACACAAAACCTAAATGTTTTGAAAACATGATATTCATCACTTCACTTGCCAATAGGAGGAAAATAAAAATATATCCTCCTTTTTTTATCCTTTTGCATACTTTGGTACAATTGATGAATTTAGTCAATGGAAATAATAATTTAGTTTATTTTTTACCTTGTTAAACATGCATTAATAAAGTTAAAAATATTATATACATAACTTAATAAAATATGATTAAAACAAAGCTAAAGTTTACGTTTGAGAATAATTAACTTTGGGGGCATACTTAGTCATAAAATATTTTGAGGTTCAAATATTCTTAGTATTTCTTTACAAAAAGAGGAAAATTTTAAATTTGGATTAAATTTTAAAATGTACTATCCCCTTAACAACAAATTTTAGAAGTTAATTTTAATTTCTATAAAGTCAAAAATTGATATATTCAAATTATAAAAAGAAATACAATGATTCTATTTAAATTGATCAACCTATATAACATATTATGAAGTCCTAAACGGCGTTAAATATCTATCTCGGATTGCATAATCGGTGAATCGATATCCAAGAATGTAGACTATGTAGAGAGCCAGGACAGAAGATAAGGTGGAATGTTAAATCTAACACTCGGGTGTCTGGAACTGTCACTGAATCGGCAGAAATGTACATTAATCAAGACTGTATATCACTCAGAATACTTGTTATCTGTATAACCTACTCTCTCGTCATGTGACCTTGCCTATTACAAAACATTGTAGTTCCTGCGCAGATACGTGTCCTACGTGTCTAACAAATTTGTTAAAACTATCCGTCTGTGTAATAATTGTTTTATACTTACACTATCATCACTATTTTTTTAAATAGACTGTATCCACTATTTTAGTAAATTTTACTACAAGATACGTTGTGATTTGCAACTGTTTTTAGCTTCTACTAGTTTTAATTGTAAATTTAACACACTGAAAATATACAATTTCAATTCACAGCCTATTGAAAAAATATTTTGATCTCGTGGCTTGTTAAAAGTTCAGAAGTTATAAGTTCCAAAGCAAATAATTATTTAATTTTATGACTGTGGCGACTCGATAATTTTTTCTAGTATTCTGTAAAACATTTTGCAACCTCTGCTCATTTTTTTCAGCTACTTCGTTAATAATTTCGGCAAACTATCAGAAAAACAGCAATAGCAGGCGTTCAGGAAAATTCTAGTTTCATTTCTGAAATACTCAGCTAATTATAGTCGGCCGAAGCGTTATTTTTATGTATATATAGGGGAGACTGGGGTTGGTTGTAACACGGGTTAGTTGTAACACTTGCGATTACTCCTTCCTTGATCACGTAAAAATCTCGAAGCTTGGTGGAACAATTACCAGCAGGTGCTGCCATATACCAACATTTTTTGATACGGCTCTGTCAAACTCAACACGTGCAGTTCAGCAAAGAATTTTAAAAGCGAGGTAAGTAACAAATCATGATTGTTTAAAAGTTGTTGTAAGTGTATTTCAGTTGTTAAGGATTGTTAGTGTGTTGTACCCACGTTATAATATACATTATAATGCTGCAAACACGCCTATTATCACGGATGTCTGCCACGCCTAACTTCAGTGGGACATTCCAATCCAACATGGCGCAACATGGGGCAGGTTGTAACAGAACGACTGCGGTAGGTTATAACTATGTTACAACCTGCCCTGACCATATTGCAATAATGAAAGATTAGTGGACCTGGTACCGCTTTTGGGTCAATAAATCGTAGTTTGTTTGGTTTTTTTTTTTTTATTATTATTTTTTTATGAAATGAAAAAATATTTCAGGCTGTTCTGAATAAAATGACGTTTTTGTTTCTCTTCTATATCTCCTAGATCCCCAGGATAGTAAAATCCCTATGAAGCTTGAATAGGAGTAGTCGAAAACTTTGAATGCATTTATTCGACTTTAGTTTTTTGAAGATAACGTTTCTTAAATTGAAATACCTTCCAAACTATTTGACAAACACATTAGTATTTTCAGTATATGTCCCTAATACACTTTTCCTTAATTTGTCTTCCCGGAATTTTCGTATATGAATTGTAACCTAAATTGAAATTTCAATTGTAGAGTTAAAATTCGAAAAATGTGAATTAAAATTATTTTATTTTTATATTTTTTTAAAAAACCCTATCAAAATTTGGGGAAGAAAATTTATTCTTTATCTCTCTGTCTATGAGATAATATTTCTATTTTATCAAAAGTTGAATAATATCATAGGTTATATAAAAAATGCTGGGAGCCACTTTCTCGGTCCTTTTCACAATCAACATCACATGGCATTGATCCAGAACCATCAACATCACATGGCACAGATCCAGAGCCATCAACATCACATGGCATTAATCCAGAACCATCAACATCCTGGCAAAATGATCCGCATCTAGCATCTGCAACAACATTGGCCTTTTCGCCGAAGGTTATCCAACCTTTTCCTAAGGCTGGTGCTATAAAAGTTGTGACAAAAGAGTAGAAAGAAAAGATATGCAGAAATACTAAGAGATACGCCTGTAAAAAAACACTAATGTAAGCAAAGAAAACAGCAGATGCTAGGAAAGGCAAGTCTACGGCACCACTGAAGCCTAAACAAAAAATCATGAAGGAGCCATGTAAATAAAGAATCAAGTTTCAGAAGTCTGATAAATCTATCCCGGACTCAATCTCCAATTATTGTTCAGATTCAGAAAAACGGTTTTACTGCTTAGTGTGTTTGGGAGACTACAACAACAGTCATAGTGACGAGATATGGATTCAGTGCACTGAATATAAGAAATGGAGTCAAGAAAAATGCACAGATGGAAAAATTTTCTGCATTTGTCATAACTGTAACTCTGGTGACTCAGCTGACGAGTAAAGTACCCATTAGTAGGCTAGTCCCTAAGGCATCAGAAAACATAGTCGTGGCTATGCTCTTTGTGAAGTTATTCACTGTTACAACCATCCCCGCAATGTGTTACAATCTACCCCAATAAAGGGGTTGGTTGTAACATTTTCAATCTTTCAGAATAGTTTTTTTAAAAGCAATACTATTATTTAAATCATGTTTGTATTATCACTGATAAAGAGGTAATGATATACTCTATTTAGTGGTGTATTTGTTTTTCTTAATTCCCGATTTGCATGGCATAAAAAATTGAGATGTAAAAAGTGTTAAAACCAGCCCGGTCTCCCCTACACACACACACACACATATATATATATATATATATATACGAACAGCTGATTCTCCTGAAACTTTCAGTAACATGTTTGCAAATGTTTTGCGGTGTATCAAAATCGGGATAAAGTCATTTATTGTCTAATAAGCAAAAATTAAATCCTATAAAACATCTTCGAATATTGCTGCCTCATCATAATTTGAATCAACAACTAAATCAGATATGAATCATCAGTAGATTCATAACCTGAATCATCATCGGATTAATTCAGTTAATAAATGTGTTTTTGGTTTCTTAAACTGTCTTGTGTTAGAAATTGATTGCTTATCGAGTTTGAGTTTGGTTACTTTAGGTGCAAATCCTAAAATTAGGGACTTTACAAGTTCTCTGATTGGATTAGATTGGATTATTTTTGCTTTCTCATGGACAAGAGACCTTTTTTTATCGAGAATTATATTTTAAAGTGGCTTCCGCATAATTCGAGAATATTTGTGGACACAATCTTCTCCACACGAACCCGGTATCCAAACACGGACCCTATGCATCTGAAAGATAGAGAGCAAAGCGTCATATCAAACGTGGGCCTTGCAGCGCGCAAAATGTCCCGTATGAGTATAATATTTACAACTCTAGGATTTCTCAATAAGTAAAAAGGATTTCTGATGTCAAAAGTTCTCTTAGAAAAATTTGAGTTTCTTAAAAAAAACGGCTTATTTTTCTGAATATTTCCTCTTTCGTTAGGAAATCTCAAAATGCTTATAGTGCAAAATTTTAACTAACATTTATTATTTATTTTATGGACTTGCAAATGAAGAATAAAAACCAGAGTATATCTCGCGACCTCAAACTGAAACGAAGCAGTGTATCTAGTTACATGTTTAATAACTGAGACGTTTGTTTTATGTAGTAAAAACCTTAAGATATTAATAGTAAATATTAAATAATTAATGTAAGCGACAGCTTACTAACTTATACAATTGTACAAGTTATACCAAGCAAATGGAAAATTATGTTTGGCCCGCGAATTTTTTTAAATTAATTTTTCTCTAAAGACTTGACCTTATTTGACCTTTGACATCAGATATCTCAGAACACATGTCAAAATTTAAAATTCGAACGTCAGCATGACCTAAAACACGTTATCATTTCAAGCTATGTACAAAATAATTTTATTCGAATCAGTTCAATTTTACTATTTAAATGAAAATTGAGCACATAATCAGATTGAAGGTGGTATTAAGGAAACTATTCTGGGAACTCGCTTCGTTTCAATAAAAAACTCTCTTTATAGATTATTTATTCCACATTTTCAACAGAATACATTTCAAACCCTTAAATGCATTTTCAACATCTTACTCTCAAAGCTTCTGTAAGCTTTATAAACAATTCATGCTTAAAACATTTCAGCTGGATAAAAAAAATTTCATTCTGGAGATTAAAGTTATTCTTAGTTTCGTCATCAACTCCTACATATTAGCACCGTAATTTCGGCAATACAAACATGTATTATATCAATATGACAAACACCTTTAACATTTAATATTTTGATAGCCCGTTGCAGAAATTTTAAATATACATCTTAATCGTTGAAGCGTAATTCCACATTAAAGGGCATCTCATGAATTAAACACGTACGAGTATGATTTTTCACAACGCCACAATTGCTCATTTAGATAATAAAACATATTTTAAAAGCGCATGACCTGCGCTACATTTATAAGCAATTTCTCAGTATAGTTCATAATTATTACATTATGTTACGTTACAGTATATAAATATTAAATAAGAATGGACATTTAAAATCTATAAATACCATTTACAATTTTTAAACAAAAAGGCATTGCAAGGATAATATACATCAAATAAACACTCGTATTGATTGAAAAGTAGCAGTAGTACTCAGTTTCACTCAATATTAAATAATATAATAACCCTCAATACCTTTATTTATAGAAAACTAAAGGTATACAAATCTGTAAAGCTTTCAATAACAAAGAAGATCACTCATGTATAAAGCATCCATTATGAAACCCTTTCCAACTGCAATGCAGTTTTATTTAAACATCTCTAAAATGCGATACATTCAGCGGTAATATTTTTAAAATTATCACAATACTGCATTAATTTATTATATTTGAAAACTTAAAACTTCATAGAAACAAATAAACTTTACTCAAATGACGTCATTGAAATATACATCGCCTTGCTCTCAATGTAAAAGCTGTAAATATTTCATTCATACATTTTTATTCCATTCCTTTCATTCATCTCAATACTATAATTAATTTTATTTAAAAACTTAAGACCACGGAGGTACAAGTAATTTAACTCTATGCTTAAAACTTCATCGAAAAAGTTTCCTATAAAATCCTTTGCTTCTCAATGTAAAATCAATGAATGTTTCATTCATCTCAACTATATTGCAGACTCCAGAGCTAAATAATTTTACGTTAAGGAAATTCAACAATTCTTATACAACTCATCCTACATCTTTATGTGTTTACATTCTCCATAAGTGAAAATCAGGCTTCGTTGTAGAAATAATCAAAGTTTGATGATCATTTAAACTCAAATATATTGTAATTGCGTTGTTTCAGAATGTAGATGCAGAGAATTTAAGCAAAAATAAAGCGGTTTTAGGAAGGATACAACACTAAATATAAATTAAAAAGAACTTTAAAAATCCCGATTTTGACACAAGATGGATGCCATAGTTTATTTTGAAATGAGTCATGTGATCTCTTCATATAATATGGATGTAATTATTATTTTATGTTTTATTTAAAAAACTACCGAATATATTTTGCTGAATTTTTTTTTTCATATTTTTCTGGGATAATTTGAATATTTCCTATAACTTTCGAAACAGTTTGTGAATTTTAAATTTGCTTAAATTTTTTTTGAAAAATTAAGTCGTATAGGCTTCAATATATTTCATTTTTTCAACCCGGGTTCAGTCCAAAACTAAATGGGTGATATTATTTATTCATATTCCCATAGGTCCCACAGACCATCTGAACAACATACTAAAATTTCATTTCGATAAAGTCATTTTTACGGCAGTTATCGTGCGAATAGACAGACAGAATGAACAAATTCATAAACACTTTTCAACTATAAAAAAATGAAGGCAATTTACGATGCCTCCGACATTTGAAATTCATATGTACAGCAAATTCCATTATTTATATTCAATCTAATTCCATAATAAGTGAACAAATACAATTGTGTTAAATCAGACTTTCGTAAATAGTACCAATGAATCTTTTTTTCAATCTCTGCAACGCAATGAAAACTAAAGCAGACTCCAAACATTAGCTTACCAAAGAATTCTCAAACTCTATAACATAAATTCACTTGTTATGTTTTCTTGTAAGATGAGACCAAAAGTCGCAGGCAGAGTCGCCTTTGAAAGGATTTCTCCGGTTACGGCCCAGAAGTTATCACCTGTCAAGAAGTGGTAGTCAAAAACTATCGTAAATTCATGGGGATGTTTTAGTTCGTTCTCGTCTTTTCATGATGAAAGTTCTGAATCTAGGAAATGTTTGTTGATATATTGACATCTAGCAATACTTCCATATTTTCTAGTACGTTATTCTGTGTATTAGTGTTAATGCTAAAAAATAGTAGATATAAATACATAACTCATAAATGTCTTCCAACAGTTAAGCAAGCGATCCAAATTCTCAAATAGCGAACGGATCCATGGATTTTATTGAGTGAATCTTATTGTTGTCGTCAATGAATTTATGCAAATATCGAATTATGTGCCCAACAGCGATTCCTTCCTCGAACATTATGAAAATTAAGCATAGGGGGGACGACTCGTTTTTGCCTAAGAGTTTCAATATAGAAAGAAAATTATTTAAAGATGTTAGGGCTGGTTTTAGATTAGATTAGCATCATTATGATATAAAGAATACGTTTGGAAGATTCTTAATGCTAGCGTTCTGTTGGCAGACTTGAGGCAGGACAGTCTATTTTTTCGTAGAACATTATGTCGTTCCTCGTTCATGAAAACAATTACAGGCTGGACAGCTATCCGAAGATCTATTCCAGGCCATCCTAGGCATCATCCTCTTGTGGTAATTACATCGCATTATTGGTCAAACGCAATCGCCGGGCGGCCGTACCATCTCTCCAATCAATGAATAATAATCAATGAATAATCAATCAATAATAGAAAAATCGATATCTTCCGGTACTGTGAGGCGAAGGCTACATAGGATTGTTTGCCCGGGTACCAACAATCTGCGTCTCATTGAGCGTTAAAGTCAGAGAAGCACGATTAAAGTGGTGTCATCAGTATAAGACAATAGCGTAATGGTCCGATGTACTCCACGTTTAAGTCACGATTTGTGGAAAAGTGAAATTTACATAAATTCAACCCTAATACCTAGTGTCCCCCAGTTGAACCTGTAATTCGATAGTGGAATCTAAACATATCAAAGTATATTGCGTGAATACAAAATAACCAGTCGATTTGTGGCCACTAACACATTTATTAAACACATAAATTATGAAACATAAATAATAAACAAGCGCTTCATTCTTAAATGTACCAAGCTCGACCTCGGGGTATACGGGATCGTTATGGTAATTGCTATTTCAAATTATCATTAATTAAAATTCAATTTGTCCAGTTAAGGAAATTTCCCAAAGCTTAACTTTACACTGGCACTTAGATTTAGATTAACATATAAATATACATTACATCACAATTGAAACTTTAAAAAACCCGATACCTCCAACACAGATGAAATGACTCAATCCCATAAATAGATCACTCCCAGTTCATCGTGAAGGGCTTGGGTAGTCGAGAAAACACAGTTCAAAAGGACTCAGTGTTTTAGGAGATATCGCTGAAATCTGCATTCCATTGCTGATGATCACGGATTGGGGATCACAGTCCGCTATACTCTCCACAGCCCAAATTGCCGATTGGCCCAGCGATTCCTGGAGGTCCGGGAGCTACGTGCAGGCCAATGCCGGTTGGATCACATCCCGAATGAACTTTACGGTTGCTTGCCTCACACATACCGCACCGATGACGGTTGACGTACTCTGCTGATGTCTGTTGCCTGCTGCATAGAGGCCCAAGCATTGGTACCTTGCAAACACTCATTCCGTGTATACTCGTCCGTGAGGGGAGATAGACACTGAGCTGTCTATTGCCGCTCCTGCAGTCCACACAGTTGTCACGGCTTAAATGCAGTTTAAAGGGTCCAAAAGGTAGCCATACTACGCCGTCTATTTTCAGAGCTGTGTGGTACTGCATGGCAAAAAGGGGCAAAGTCCTCGCTGTGCTGATGACCGCCACTACCCAATGATATTGCAAACTCTGTCTGGTTCCGCCATAGCTCGATTTTTGGCTTAGAATGACCATAAACTTAATTTGCTGAATGGTCGTCCCTGGCTACGAGCTACACTTGAGTATATTCACTCGCAGCAGATTACAAAAAGCATTGGTTCCTTACTATATGCATAAGGCTGCCGCTGGAGAGTGGTAGCGACTACCGGTGCCTAAAAATGCATTTCGGATCGGGCTTCAAAACAAGTGCACATATACTTGGAGACTTTCTCTAACGAGAGCAGAATGGAGTCTAATTTTACATTTTAAAGTGGAGTCCCTTCAGATTTTGAAGAGAGAGGAACAAAATTGGGGTGGAAAGTTTCCTTGTCCACTCATTCGTTATTTTATTTATGTGTAAGAAATGGGTGGTGCCAATTCCGGCCACATTATTGGATTGCGTAGTAACACTTCCAATAACATTCTATGCCCGGAGGGATTCCCACAGCCGGGAAGTCTCTTCCGGGCTCCTTAGTAACCTAACACTTGACAGGGGCTATAAATTTCAAGAGATTTGTAGTTTTAAATTTGACATTTGCTACGACCAGTGGCGTAGCTCCAATTGAGGCTCAGAAGCTGAGCCTCCCTTGCTTAAAATCTAATTTAAAGATACTTTTATTTATTATATTTTTTAATATAACTTTGCGAATATATATGTCTTTTCTTAGAAAACTGTTACACTTTACTTACTTAAAATGAGACGTTTCAAAGTATTTTTCCATTAAAACTCATATCTAGAAGCTGAAATCATCTAGCTTTTACGGTTCATTGAAAGAAGCATGGTATTAGCCCTTCCCACCTGTTAAACCTAGCTGATAAGCAAGAACTTTAAGCTAGCTTCCAGAAAGGGGTGGCTATTTCTTCCCCTATTTTCATCCCTTTATAAACAACGTAATGACAGACAGTGATTTGATATGGGACGTGATATTTCATGAATGAAAATGTCTTGGACAAAGCGAATGGATCCACCATTTTGGGTCAAACAAGGTTCTATTTATCAATCTTCTCAGAAAGAAGTCATATGTAATACTAAAAAATATGAGTCATTTTCCACGAATAACAAACATGACATTCTCCTAAATTTAAGCAATATCAAGGCAAGGAAACACACTAATAATGACTACCATTAAACTTAAATAATTTGTGAAATAGACTTAGTCACAGCAACAATATGGAGAAGCATCCGCTTGCGCATTTGTGAGTTTTAGAAAGAATAAATCTGATTTCCTTTTAAAAATCACGTTACAGGAGAATTTCAGTTAAACAAAAGCAATTGATAATTTCCTAGCGGACTTTTAGCGTATTGTGGTTAAGATGTTTTTAAGATTTTACTTTTAAAGTATAGTATTTGTAAATAATTAATATACAAAATTATTTAAGGATATTGTTGACTACAGTGTCCTCACCCATTTTCTGTACACACCTTTGAATTGCTTTATTTCGGTAGTTCTAGCTGTTTATATTCACGAAACTGAGATATTTTTTCTATCACTTGCTAATAATATTTCTACTTCATACATAGACGCCTGTAAAACTTTTTCCAGGGGAGGGAGGATAAACTCAAGCCCATCAGGTACAACATCGACAGGCCTGATGCTCGACTTTGTTATATTAATGTCCAAGGGGGAGTGTGACCCCCTTTACATCCCCTATGGGCGACCATGACTTCTCATTTAATAAAATGATTGTAAAAGTTCATCTAATTCAGATATAAGAAAACATTTAAAATGTTATATCTTGTACTCATCTTACATAGGTAACATTTAAAGTCTAGTGCATTTCATTCACTCTTTGCATTTTTATTTAAAATTACTTTATTTTATTCACCAATAAATAAAACTTCTTGAAATAAAACTTATGAGAATGCGAATTCTAATATAGTTTTCATTTGTAATACCAAATTTTTGCCAAATTTTCAGCCTTCCCAGTCACAAATCTCACGCTACGCTACTGGCTACGACATGTCTTTTATGAACATTTACAACTCCGGTCATGAAATATTCAAACCTGAACGTCGAACTGTCCCATCTTGTCTGAGAGCATCGTGCAGCAGTTACTTACCGTTTCCATTGCCTATATTGAGTAATTACTGCACTCCCTTTCCTTCCTGGGGCGCACCTGGTGCATGAACAGTATTTGCACTGTGTGCAAATATATGTTGTGCTTCATAACACGATTTGCCCTATATTCAGACAATAAACATATAAGAATCTTTAGAGAACGAGGAATATGCAACCAGTCCAATAACATCATTGAACACTACGCCTTTAGTCACGGTAGTGTTATAGTATAGGCTAGATTTCTTTGGGCTATCGCATCAACCTTCACGTGTTCACAGGAGGTACTGTGATGGTGGAAGTACTTCGAGATTAAGTCCTTGTACCCTTGAAATAAAATTCTTGAGATGTAACAATACAAAACTGGGAAGTTCTCTGAACCTCGAAAATATTTGAGATGCCCTTGAAAAAAAGCCCATCTACCCTCTTCAACTACTCTCTAACGTTGGGCGTCTAAATATATACTGAAATGTAGCATACCTAAACATGTGCTAAATGGCTGTGGATACTGATGATGACTTTCAAGAAAATGTTTTCTAATTTTTGGGTTAAATTTTGGTTGTTTTAAAATGTATGCCTTTAATTACATAGTTAACTTATGTTTAAGTAATATGCATTTGGGGTTGACACTGGGGACCATGATTGCTAAGTGTTCACTAGTATTTTTATCATTATAATTTTTATATATACACTGATGTTCATAAAAACCAAAACATCAAGAAACACCAATCAAAAGACACTCATATTTGAGATGCCAATGTAGCTTTATTGTAGAAATGACTGATTAATACAATATGGGAGTAATTGGTAAATTACGATTATGTGAAACAAAATATGTCTTCTACTTTCTTCTATATTTCGTGTAGATCGCAAGTCACTGACACAAACAATTGTGTCTCAAACAATCATGTATATTTGTCAAAATTTCTTATTTTACCAGCAGTCTTCTTTTTACGATTTGCACATATTTTTGCTGACAAAAAGATCCGAAGATTAAATAAATTACGGAAGGCTGGAACGATGGTTTATTTTAAGTACTTTATAATGGCAACGTCGAGATGATATTTAGCGGTGTTTGGTTGAAATAGAATGCGTGGGACTCTCAGTAATCACCTGGTATGGAAAATCAACCGGCTATTTCACTGTATGTAACGAACAGTAATAATAATGACGTCGATCCTTACTAAGAAATATCTGTTTATTAACTTATTGCATTTCATACTACAATCCCAGCTGAGGGAGATGTATACATATGTCCTGTTCTAATATGCATATTTTAGTGCATCTCTCCAACTTGTACCTGTACGATGATTCTACTATCATACTGAAAAAAATTATATTCATATTAAAAAATAATGCTATGTCAATTTTGTGTCCTTATCAGAGCTGAGTTTCGATTATCCAGTGCAGTCTGACTACTTTTTTGCCTAGTCAGGTCATCGTAACAATGGTCGTTGCACATGTACTTCAAACTGCAATAACCGTTGTCCAACTATTACAGATGTCTGTGTATAAGGTTGTGAAGTATAAATAAGCTTTCGATTATTATTTACCGAAGTTTTCATTATAATATATATTTACTTTAAACTAACTATTCTAACTGGTTCGGTTAGATAGACCAATCATCGAGCTAATTAACATTTCTACGCCCCTGATGTAGAACAGGATAAAGATTCGGATCGCGAGTAAGTCAGGGGATTCTAGTAAGAGATTCAACGGAATTTGGTTGTGAATTGAATTAAAGGAGGGATTAAGAATTTGGCTTGGAAAGATGATTGTGGAAATTGGTTGTCAGCTTAGCTGAATGAAACCCACTTAGATGCCACTATGACTGGAAGAGTCTAGTATCCTGGGTTGGCCGCAATATGGTGCGAGGCAAAATAAAAGCGTTTTGGGTAAGCATAAATACTTTGTAATTCATCTCCAGTGTAAGCGTTATCACCAGGTCCGTAAAGTGTATTATATTCTATAATTCTGTATCATTCTGGGCGTGTGCAGTATTAGTTTTTGTCTACGCCGTCAGTTGCTTTAAACAGCCAGCTGCTGTAATTATGTGAAGTACACAATAAATCTAGTTTGATTAAATCAGTGCATTCGTGTGTTATTGCCCAGACCCTAAAGGTCCTGGGAGTTAATTTAGGTTAGAATTGAGTCCCTTTGGACAAATCAAAGAAAAGTCCTCTACAATGGCATCTAAAGAGGATTAAAGAGCCATAAAGGTTCTTTACAAGGTTTAAAATCTTCATATATTTTTTGCCACGAGTCTCTGTACGATTCTTTACATATTAAATTCATAACAGCTGCACCCAGATACACAATAGATGCAAAATTTCACGATACAGAGTTTAACATCTCCAGTTTCCTTGACTTCATAGAGTAACTGCGAAGCATTTACGCTACATGCAAGAATACCAAAAGCATTTTTTGAAAATATTTTCATGTTTTTATATTCTTTCTTAATATGCTTTCCACAGGAGAGTGAACTATTCATATAAAACGAATAATAACACCAAGTACAAACACTTTTAACATTCGCTTGAAAGCATTCATCAACATGCTTTTTACGGATTAAAATGAAATAATAATGATGCAGCCATAGCATAATTTCCTATTTTGTAAAGCAAATACTAAGAATTTTCATCAATTATAATTCAAAATTTAAATGTCAAAAAAATAGTTTAATCCCCTGAGAAATAATTTCCAGACAGTATTAAAATGAAAAAAAAAATAGTGTTGTTTAAAAGTTATTTGATCTTTTCCCGAGAAACAAAGTATATTTTTAGATATTTTGAAAAGGACTAGAATATTTACTACATATTAATCATGGTTTAAATTATTACTTTCCTTATATACATAGTATAGTGTATAGGGAAAGTATAGTGACGGGGTCGAAAATTCGAATTCGTGAAAATTCGAATTGGAATTTTCGACGGGAGAGCATGTTTCAAACATTCCTGAACATGAATCATACGTTTTTGAAGTAATATCTGTGTATGTGTGTGTGTGTGAGAGGGAGAGAGTGAGAGAGAGAGAGAGAGAGAGAGAGAGAGAGAGAGTCTGTGGAGACGATATCTCACGAACGAATAGAGTGATTTGAACGAAATTTAGAACAAAAATTACTATCCGTGAATACTGGAAGCCTATTGTTTTTAAACGCAATCAAATGTTCACACACCCCCCCCCTAAATTTTCGAGTAAAATTTTGAAAAAAATATCAAAAAATAAAAACCTTTAATAAAGTTACGCAAATAGCCATTTCTTATGTAATTTTTCATTTGAAAACAATTGACATAAACTTTAGAACGCTAACATGAACTGTTCTCAAGATATTATACATTTTTCAAATAAATTTATCAAAAATTACATAAAATAAATAAAAAATGTATATTAATTAAATATTATGAAATATGTTCACATTTCATATGTAATATCATGCGTTAAATTTGGTGATATCATTCTCGTGTATCTAGCTCGTTCCATTCATGAGAAAGGATACTTTGGGAAACACTTTTGTATTTGAACGCCAATAGTCATTTATCTGCTATAAGAATTACTTATTTCTCCGTCCATAACGCTTGGTGGGATTTCGATGACGAATTTGGCGGAATGACGCCAGCTTTTTTAAATGTTGCCAAACTAACGAAAGTGTCGCCAAATTGATAAAAATGACGCTAAATCAATGAAAATGACGACTAATTGATGAAAATTGAACATCTTGGAACGAATATAAATATCTACTACAAGAATAACCTATTTTTCCGTTCGTAACGTTTGGCAAAATTTTGGTGACGAATTTGTCGAAATATCTCCAACTTGCTGACAAATGTTGCCAAGTTGACGAAAATGTCATCCAATTGATAAAAATTTGCTAAATGGATGAAACCGACGCTGATTCAATGAAATGATGACTAATTGATGAAAATTCAATATTTTGGAAAGAACATAAGAGTAGACTATAAGAATAACTCATTTCTCCGTCCTTCCGCAACGCTTGGCGAGAAATTTAGCGGGACGTCGCCAACTTGGCGACTATTTTAAATGTTTCCAAATTGACTAAAATGTCGCGAAATTGATAAAAATGACGCCAAATGAGAAGTAATGTTTCGCAAATTTTGATTTCCGTCATATGACTTGCATACATTCTAGGATATAAAAAATACTCTTCCCTTCATTTGTTTGTAACACTTGGTGATGTTTTTGGCAGACTTGGCGTATAATCTAGCAAAGTATAGCCAACTTAGTGATATTTATTCCCAGATTGACGAAAATTTCGTCAAAATTGCAAAAATGACTCCTAATTGAGGAATTAATTATTAAAATATTTTAATATATGGACTATCGCTTATTGAGGATGCTATCAATATTGTTAATTATAAATTTAGAGTTGTGTGAAATATAATTGGGTATTTTGAAATAGTATTGCATTTTGTCATCCGGAAAATCTCCAAATGTGCAATTCAACGTTAAAAGCACAATACCGTGTATCTTATACATTATTTTTTGACTGTAAATGGAGTGCATTTATAGCATTATAGAAAGAAAGTCATATGTTGTCCACAACAGATTTTTTTTTACTTATAATCCTTATGAGTAATAGCTCAACTTAAAAAACATTTTGTATACCGATTAAACATCACTGATGTACTCTTATTCATATATATTTACAAAAAAATCAAATACTCAAAGTACGACCACACTTAGCACAATCTTTATCCATAGCAAATGAAAGAGATCACAATAAATTTCTCTATATTAAAACAGTAGCTGACGCCTGACTGTTTGACAACTGTTTGACAAATTTATCGTCCCTTGAGATTTTCTACTTCGTACCGCTAAAGCTATAGCATACAGAAATATAAAATGTGGTACACTTGTAGAGAAAGGTTTAGAGAACACGCTGAAATAAACATGTTTCCTTAATTTCGTAGTTTACGAGATATTTTACGTTTTATGCACCTCTGAAAAGAAAAATATTCTTTCGCATCAGTACGTTCATCGATTTTCTTTGTCTCGTACCGTAAACACTATAGCATACAAAAATATGAAATGCGATACATCCATTAAGAAATAATAGGGTAATACGATGAAATAAACCGCTTACTGATTTAAACTTTAGTTTAGCTTAAAATAGCTTACGAAGGGAGCGCAGCCAGTAGGAGCGAAGCCTTCCGACTCGCGAAGCGTAGCGAACAGGGGGAGGAGTCCCCTAGTTTAAGAAGCTTTCATATGATGGCAGATGATATGTACACTCCAATTTTGACTGAACTAATAATAATTCTAATTCTACTTTTCTCTTTCAGATACATACTTCAAACAGTCGTACGACTGGAACTCAGACTGGAAGTGGCATCTCCAAAATCGCACTAAAGTTTGATGTTGAATCTATGTCACCGTCTAAGCTATAGCTATAGCCAGTCCTAAGAAATAAATGTTTCAAGGAAATGGAAATGGAAATCGTTAGTAAACCTCTCAATATCGCTGAACCGATAATTATCTAAGCTCTATCTATAGTCAATTTAGAGACATATATCTCTACCTTTCTATATTGAAAAAATAAAAGTAGCTGACGCTGCCACTGTTTGACAAATTTCTCGTTCCTCGACATTCTTTGCTTCGTACTGCAAAAACTATTGCATATAAAAATATGAAATTTGGTACACTTGTAAACAAAACTATGAGAAACACGCTGAAATATTTAATGTTAAAGTCAAAATATTTGAGTTGAGAGTTCGCGTCCTGGATAGCAAACAATAGCAAGACCACGAATTTTTGCAGGCAGGTACCTACATGGTTAAATTTTTGCAGGAAAGAGCTTCTTATTTTAATTTCGATGTAGTTTTTTTAAGCATTTTACTTTTTATGCACTCCTGAAGTGAACTTTTTTTTTCGTATCGGCACGTCTAGCGATTTTTTTGTCTCGTACCTTAAAAACTATAGCATACAAAAATTTTGAAATTTGGTACATGTATAGAAGAATAATAGGGTAACACGATGAAATAAACCGTTTATTGATTTAAACTTTAGTTTGGCATGAAATAAATAGCCCGCGCAGCGAGCTCAGGATCAAGGAATTCAGTTTTTGGATTCCCGGAGCTAAGAAAAATCCCTGCTTTTCCCTCCTGCAAAAAATAGGCAGGGATAGAAAAGAGATTTTTGAAAGTAGAATTTTTAGGAAAGATAGATGTAAAGCGAGCTCTGCGAGCGCAGCGAGTAGGAGGCGAAGCCTCCCGAAGGTGATTGCGCGAGCAGCGCCCCCTAGTCTTTTAAGAGAAATTCCCAACCCCTTTGGAATTGAATGCTAAATCAGTCATCATCTAAGCTCGATATATAACCAATCTGGAGATATGAATGTTTCAAGAGAATTTTTGAATCGAAAACACTAGAAATGGAAATATTTAGAGAACCTCCCAACCTCTTCCATAATTTAATGCTGAATTAATATCAGTCATAATCTTATCTTCATCCTTAGCGAATGTTGAGAAATAAATGTTTCAAGAAAAATTTTTGAACCGCAAGTGGAAAGAAAACAAGAAGTGCAGATCATTAGAAAACCACTCTACCCTCTCCGAAATTTGATGTTGATCTATATCAGTCATCATCTAAGCTATATATACATATAAAGCAGATTCCGAAAAATACGGTTTTCAGGGGAAATGTAAATTTTTTAATCGGACATAAGATCTCCCCTGACTTAGACGTGAAAATTCTTAGTGAATTATTTAACGCCCTCCAAAATTTTAAGCTGAATTTATATCAGTCATTATCTAAGATCTATGATCTATAGCCAAGTCTGAGAAATGGGTGTTTCAAATAACATTTTTGAACCGGAAGTGGAGAAAAAACCGGAAATGGAAATTTTTTGTAAACCCCTCCACCTTCTCCATAATTTGATGCTATATCCATATCAATTATCATCTAATCTCTATCTATAACCAATTTTAAGATGCAGGCGTTTCAAATAAAAGGAAAATTTTGAACCGAAATTAAAAAAAATATCCAGACGTTGAAAACCCTCAGTAAGCCTTGCATTTTTTTCTAGAATTTGCTGAAAAAACTAAATAAGTCTTTGTCTGATCTCTATCTGTAGCGGATCCTGAAAAATAGATGTTTCAAGGAAAAGTTTCCGGGAAAAGAACCATAGTATGACAAAACTTTTGCCACTAATAAAAATGAAAACAGCAATTTAAAAGACTCGTGTTAGAAACAGTGATATTTGCTTAATACTGACGGTTAGACTATAAACGTGACACATGTAATCTATTGCGCATGAGCTTCCATTATAACTGTAATATACTTATATTGTATATAAAACTGTTCTTATAACAATCATTAAAAATTAAAGTCATTATGATTTCTTTATTTTGGCAGGCATAACTAAAGTGATACCTCGGTGTACAGTTGGACAAAATAGTACCTTAATGTTGCTTATTAGTTATGCCCGTCGCGTCAAAAGTATCATTAGACTAGGAATAATATCAACCATAAGTAAATGTGCATCTCATTTATTTAAGAGGTCTTCTTCATATATAACTTTGTACCATCTGAAATTTTTAAAGGGAAAAACCACTTTTTTCAATTCGAAAAAGCCTTAATTCCTATAAAGATTACTTATTTTGATGAAACTGATTATGAGTTTTAAGTGCTTTACATTTGGATATCCTAATGTAAAAATAATGTAATCGTTTTAATGTAATATGTGTATGAAAAATATGAGCTGCGCTAAAAAGTGTACGGAAAATAAATATTAAAAATTGACTTACAGATTTAGTTATAGTATGTGCCGTGGCGATTTTACGTATATAACTTCACATTTAATATTCAATAGACTTTACACTATATATGAAAAATACGAATTGTAGTTTCAGTTTATTCTGGATCGACGTTTCATCAATGGTTTGTTTAAGGAATTTTTAACAGTCGTTCTTTTATTATGTTTTATAAAACTAATCAAGTTCCATTTTTAACTTCAGGCAGATAATTTGCGCATTGCTGCTGATTGTAAGTTGAATATTAATATTATTAAATATTATTAATTGAAAAGTTATCAAATTAAAATTTGTTGTCTGTATGCTTAAGTTTTACATAATCCAACAATTTTTATATTTGGTGTAATTTTTGTTTTAGCAAGATATTTTTATTTAGTGTATGTTCTTATTAAAATTATATACATATTTAGGCATTATTATAAGCCTAATAATATTTTAAATTTGACTATACGACCTGACGCTAATAAGCAATATTTTTCGACCAACTGTATAATCGTTGATTACATCGTTTTTTAAATTCTGCTTCTAATTCAAACATGAATTTAATCTGTATACATTTTGTAATTGTGAGACCAAGATACATTTAGGCTGTGTAATATAAAGATTTATGATTTCTGACAAACCATACAAAGGGCTCAAACTGATAGACGCCAATTTACAGCATTCCTAACCCTAGAGGTTAGGAAAGCCATAAAAAGGGAGCTAACGATGAAACCATGGGAAGGTTTAACCAATGAGAAAGTGTTGTCGCATCGCCCTGATGTCGACCAATGAGATACGGTGGGCGTATCTGGACCTCAGGTAAAAAGAGGTGGCAACAGGCAGAAGGTTCAAGAGAGGCGATTGGCATACGCTCTAGGAGTTCAGTCATGTTACGAGGTAGCAAACAGACAAGAGTAAATATTTATATAGTTATGTGTACGCACTGACGATGCAGTCAGCATCCAGACAAGAGTCAGTAGTGTGCATCATAAAATTGAGACAATGATCTCCGAAGAGGCAATGTGCAAAATAGCGAGTTGTTGTTGAGTGCCTATATCATAAGGCAGTACTGTATCGAAATCCCAGGCCGACCGACTCATCCTAAGACATAGAGCAGCTTAATGACCGACCGGAGGCAGTACTGTGTGTCAATGTCCAAAGACAAGAAAAGAGGTATGTGCCTATTACCATACATAAAATGTCAAAATAGTTTTAAAAATTAGTATGTCTGGTCTCACATACCCAATCTCCTCCTTAAATATATAAGTATTGTTATTAAATTATGATTATAATGTTCTTAATAAATAATGTTTATTTTAAAGTTACAATGGGTGAAATTAATTGTATAATATTACATTAATAATTTTATTCCAAGAACTCGCACAAAGAAATAATGGTGGGATTTTATGCGTCACAATGCAATGTATACGACTTACGATTTTTGACAAGGTTTTAATATGCCCAATTTCAAATATTTGCGCTTTGTATACCTTCATTTTTTTAATGTGTACCACAGTAATCCTTATAAAAGTCCAATATAGTAAATTAATATAATACTAAATAAACTAATCAACTACTAAATAAACTAATCTACTACTAAATAAACTAACCTACTACTAAATAAACTAATCTACTATTAAATAAGCTTCATTTCTCTTTTTAAATCATTTAATTTTAAATCTATCAAATTGAATCACAGATATATGTCATATTGTTAAGGTAGTTGTTTTAGTGGTCTTTTTAAATGGAAATTAATATGTAGTCCTTTATATTATATAAAAAGCAGGTAAAAAAATCACTTCTCGTCTAATCATAGATCTTTTTCATGCCATATTGAAGGGAAAAGATAATATTTGATTGAGAACAAAATATGGCTATACTGCGCAAAAATAGGTACTTCCAGAGAAGATCTTAATGGGATACCATATTGAGTAAATATTTTGGTAATCTGGAAAAACCTAACATGTGCTAACTGACAATATCATCTAACCAGGAACTGGAACAAATTGTTTGCTACTCGACTCCTAGAGACTCAATGGTTCGCTTATCAATAAATCCGAAATTTGTGAGTCAGTTTTTACTCCATTTTAACCAAACTCTCTTCATTTGGTGCTTTTCTGTATAATAATATCAGAATCTCGTTACCTGTTTTAAATTAAGGCTACATTTTCCACCTTTGCTGACTCTACATTTTCCACACTAAAATCACTATAAATAAAAATTTTCAAATCGTCATATTGAATATTCATATGGCAATTTTCATAAAAGTCGTATGAATGTCTTAAAATTTCCATTCTGAGTGGCATTCTTCTTTACCATTAAAACTCACTATTTCCTTTCACTATTTTCACTCAGTTTATTTAATAGTCATCTTTTGGTTTAAACTCTTCATCATTATTATCTTTCATGGCCCTTGTGTTGCTGATTGGCTGCTAAATAGTTTGTTTCTGTGTGCTTTCTGTCCTCAGTTGAAGCATCGTGGGAAATTATTTTCCTATATCCAATGTCTGTCTACTTCTTATCTAATTCCACTTATTTAATAAGCATTTGTTCCTAAATATCATAAGAAGCGTATCATTTTATGATAATTGAATAAAAGTTAATCTTTGCGTTATCAAATTATAATGCATGATACAAAGTACTATTCTACTTTCCATCCAAGATCATGACTTTTGTGTTGACTCCTTCTAAATTGACTTCAGTCTAATATAAAACTTCAATTGACCTAATGATTAGAGTTCAACGGAAAAATCACGACATTTAACAAATAAACAACATTATTTACAGCTAATGCTGGGAACTCAGAACACACACATATATATATACCGTATATTCCGGCGTATTACACGCACTTATAACACAAAAATAAGGTCGGAAATTACGAGTGCGCTTTATGCGCCGGATATAAAAATGATAGCTGCAAAAATATAGAAATGATGAGAATGAGAAAAAAAGATTTGTATATATATCTAAAAACTTTTATTCCAAAGAAATGACATACCTTATGAACTTTCATTATGGATAACATGAAAAGTTCGTCATATTCGTCTTCCGTTATATCTTCAAGCACATCATCGAATTTTGTTTCATCTTCACCGTCACTGTTACTCTGATCCATACATAAATAATCATCTTCCGTTCCATCTAGATTATTAGATATACTACATTTTTAAGTGACTTTTGAATTATGTCAGGTTTGATTTCATTCCATGCTTTTATTATCCACTCACTCACTATTTCTAGACTGGCATGACGCATTTGGCCTCCTTTTGTAAATGTTTTTCACCTTCTAACATCCACATATTCCAAAGACGTTTTAAATTTGCTTTGAATGGTTTATTGATACACACATCTAAAGGCTGAAATTAACGACGTTAATCCACCTGCAATAACTGCCATGTCTGTGTTGCTCTCTGCCAGCAATTTCTTTGTATTATCCGTTAAATGAGATTTGAACATGTCTCAAACTAAAAGTCTTTCTGAATTCTTTAAGGCACCTGGACGCTTTTGCCAAACATTTTTTTATCCACAATTTTACTCCATTTTCATTCATCCATCCTTTCTCGTGCACATGAATGAGAATACCTTTTGGGAATTTAGACTTCGGCGTCGCTTTCCTTTTAAAAATAACCATAGGTTTTAATTTGGTACCGTCCGCTAAGCAGGAGAGCACTACGGTGAAGTGAGATTTTTCGTGACCTGTTGTTTTTATGCAAATTGATTTTGTTCCTTTCACATCCAAAGTTTTATTTCCTATCATATCAAACATTACTAGAGTTTCATCCATATTACCAATATGTGATAGTAAATAATTTTTTTGCCTTCGTAGGTCTATGACATACTTCTGAAAATTTATTAGCATGTTGTCCACATCTTTAGGAAGCATTTGTGAAACTTTTGTCTTTTCTCGCAGAACTGAATTATTTTGCGCCATCAATCGGCTACACCAACTCAAAGTTGCTTTAAAATTTTCACTTTCACTTGCATTCTGTTTTGCCCACTTTAAGGTAAACAAACGTACACTGTTTCTTGTTATGATTAATCCATTCTGACGATTTTCTAGGACCCAGTTCGCAACGCTTTCTATGATGGGCCATTTCGTTACTCCTTTACGTCTGTATAAATGAGCGGAATAATCCTGTACCATGGCGCCTATTAGTCTCTCCCTCTTTGCTTGCGCTTTAGAGTTGTAGTTCTAGAAGTATACTATTGTTCAAACGCCTGGCCAAATCCTTCGAATAAATGATTTTAAAAGATAAGAGTATTGCACATGTACTTTTCAGGGTTTTCCGGTAAAAAATAGTTGAGCGTTTGACGGCGAATATACCAAAAAATTGTGAAATGCAGTTTAAAAGTTATGTGCGCGTTATACGCCGGAATATACAGTATTACAAATCTATATACAAAGTATTTACAACGCTACCATTACAAATTCTACCCGAGATATACTAATCTACAATGAAATTCAAACCTAACTTATTCCTAAACTGACTTTCAATCTGAACATATGATGATCAAACTATGACTCACAAAATTATAGGATATACTCTCGATGATACCTTCCATGAACGACCAGAACACACACACACGCGAACTCGGCAGAATGGCAGAGCCGTAATTTTGCCTTCTTATGGATCTGACCAATCGTGAGTATGCGATTCTTCGGAATGAAAGTTGAGAAGTTTAAGGACATAGATTAAAATCAGGAAAAAGTAGAATTAGAATAGAGCGATAATAAATAATAGAATCCTTACAAAAATAATAAATTCAATTAAATTTGTTATAACAAGGAATTTTCACATTTCGATAAAATATTTTGATAAATCATCGCTACAAAAAAATATAATTTAAATGAATTTTCCGACTTCAATAAGTAAATTTAGTTCCTTATACAATATTCTAGTTATGTTTTGAACTTAAGTTTTACGTTTTTAAACTTTGTTTTTAAACTTAAACGTTACATTTTAAAACTTATTTTAAATTCAAACAGGCTTAAAATGAGCTAGATCGTGAACAATAAGCATATAAATGGCTTTCTATAGTTGATGTCATATGCGCCATATGAACGCCTTTTCCATTAAAAAGTAAGTAAAAGGTGTTGTAAAAGGCGTTTACATTGTAAAATATTTCCCAGATATTTAATGCAAAACCTTTCACAAGTAAATTATCATATTATATGTGTGAATGTAATTTTAAAATAGCTTATCTGAATACACATACAATCACGATAGCAAAATATAAATCTAAAGATAATGCGTTTTGAGCAATATTTAACGTTATGCAATAAATAGATTTATTTTCAAAATCGGAAAGGGGATATATTTTACAAATAATACCGCGTAAAGGGTCTTTACTTTTCAAACAAATAGTTTTATACGTTATCTGTTAAAATGGAAAAGTGGCAGAAGTTCATAAATTCTCAAAATCCTTTACTGTTTGGGAGATTTTCGTTCATGGGAAATTATTTGCATATTTTTCAAATGCAAATCTCTTACATTTTTTTTTACACTTTTCTGCTTTTACAAGTTGAAATGAACTCCATCACAGAAGTTTGGGTAAAAATCTCAAGTGTTCACTTTTACATCCGTAAATTTGCATTTTATTACCTGTGCATCCTGAGTTTCATATCATAAATTTTAATATTCACAATGTGGGTATAAATATGGAAACTGAAATATCAATTCACATTTTTTTATTTTAAATCATTTCATGGGCTGTTTTATTACTGACCATCAATTTTTGTATCAAATATTTTTCCTCCCATTTTCTTCAATTTATGAATTCCATTGCAGTTTTCAGTGTATATTTAAACAAATAAAAATATCTGTAGCATAGTTCTCCACTCGACTTTCTTCATACTTTCATATTTCATACATGTATTTTTCAGATTTCATAGCAAAGTTATTATTTTAAAACATTTCGTTGAAATTCTTCAAAAGATTTTTTTTTCAAACTGGCAACAGCTTAATGACTTCAACGGAAGCTGTGAATTCACGATTAGTCGTTTTGTTAACAGTTTCCACACTTATATTTCACATCTGATTTACCTGATAACTAACAGTCTATTAGAGCTTTTAATTTGATCGTCAGTCACAGGGCTGGCCAAGCAAGCTGCATATTCTATTTGGGAAAGAATCAAGTTTTCGACATATTGAGTTTTCAAAATGAGTCCCAAACGTTATGTATGTGAGCGGAAAAATTTCAGTCAGAGAGTTCTCGTTCCGGGCATAACTGACGTAAGTTCTTTTTCCTGGGTCTGCGCATATGATGTCAGTGGGATAAAAAAAACTCGCGCATTTTGTTCTGGGGCTCTCGGAAGAAACCGAACTTGTTAACTGCGATTGTCATCGTACCCCCCACCGACGTCACTAAATATCTTTGAACGTCACTGAGTAATGTACACACAGCACAATTCAAAATCTCTGCGCAAGTTGTTTATGTCTGGATATATTACCACTTCAAAATTAACAAACATTTTTTAACTGTAATAATGCGAAAACTTACTCTGTTTCAGAAACTCCTAACAAAGTCCTCTCTGAAACGCGACTTAATGACGATATCTTATCCCACTGACGTCAAGCTGACAACAGTTTCCGATTCGTTTCCGGGCTGCCGGCCCGACCTTCTGTCTAAGAACCTTGATTGAAGCAATACGTTCTTGGAAAGATCCCCTGCTGTCGTGGGCGACTTGGTAGGCGACTGTATGATGTAACCCACAGACTAATATATAGTATTTTGTGATGTAACCCACAGACTGATATATAGTATTTTGTGATGTAACCCACAGACTAATATATAGTATTTTGTGATGTAACACACAGACTAATATATAGTATTTTGTGATGTAACACACAGACTGATATATAGTATTTTGTGATGTAACCCACAGACTAATATATAGTATTTTGTGATGTAACACACAGACTAATATATAGTATTTTGTGATGTAACCCACAGACTAATATATAGTATTTTGTGATGTAACCCACAGACTAATATATAGTATTTTGTGATGTAACACACAGACTAATATATAGTATTTTGTGATGTAACACACAGACTAATATATAGTATTTTGTGATGTGACCAAGCGGTGCCTGGTGCGCATGGATCATAAGACTGTGACGGGGAGGTAATTTTATGTTTTCATTGTGGGTGTACGGAGTACGACAAGATAGGGTATTTATTGACACTAGTGCGAAAATTGTATAAGCTGTACCATTCCGGGTATGTGTCATAGGTACCAGGCGTACCGTTATGTCAAGCGAGAAGCCACGTATTTCAGTTAATTATATATGTTGTTATTTTAACACTTTTTGTGCATTAATCACTGGTCCTTTCGAGTATTGATTGTTTGATTCTCAGGATAGGATTTTGAGTAAATTCATTCACTTTAGGATTACTATAAGATTACTACTTTAGGATTAAATATCTTTTAAGTAAGAACTCTATAAAGCATTCGGTTTATATGTGTTTAATATAAAATATATTGATACCATTAACATCCTTGTATCATTGTTTTTCATGGGAAATAATGATATGAAAATCTTCAAGTAATTTAAATTCTAATTAAGAAAATTACCAATAAATATTCTAAGAAGCATGTGCATTCGCATGTGCAAGTTTTCCTGGTCATGCCGTGTAGTGTCCTGTATCTAAATGAGGTTTTCTCTTAACCTATAGTGGCTTAATTCTTAATTCCGTCCTGCTGAAAAGTGAACAATGAAAACTCCTAACATTCGGAGAATTGTACACAGACACAAAGATTAAAAATAAATAATACATTTATTCAAGAAAATTATATGTCTTCTTGCCTGAATAAATAAACTAAAACATACTACTTGCACGTTTCAAGAAAATATATAAAAATTACCAAGAAATGCAGTCACGAATCAGTGGCAATCAATCTTTCTTACGCGATCAGCCCAAGATGAAACACTAGATTGCCTCTATAACAATTGCCTAGAACACACTCAATATATATATATATATATATATATATATATATATATATATATATATATATATATATATATATATATATATATATATATATATATATATATATATATAATTTATATATATATATAGAGAGAGAGAGAGGCTATTTATAATTTTTTTTAATATAAAATTTATAAAAATATTAAAAGAATGTTATTTTATTAATCGAATGAAATTATTTATAAAACTCTAAAATAAATCATTCTAGAGAAAATTGCAGGTTTTAGATATTTTTAATGCATATTAAAGATGGAGCATCAACAAGTATGTCAGTCAACAACAAGTATGTCAATTATTTTGTTGCAATTTTTTACGAGGAATTGAGCAAACAGAGCGTTAGAAATCCACTTGACTTTCATAAACATTTATATTTTATAGAGTTTAATTTTACTAATATCAAAATATTTATCAGAATAAAAAAAGCATTTTTATTTCAAAGTGAAAAAGAATTTTTGTGAAAACAATTTTACAAGAAAATCCTGATTCATATCAATAAAATATATCAATAACATGATTTTATTAAAATTTCATTTGTTCTCAAACCTATCCATTCTATAACGTATCTGAAGAATTGCCTTGAGAAACGTCGTAATCTCGTTAATGGAGAAAGGAATGTTATTAATTATGAGGTGTTTTATAATCCTTATACGGTAATGCCTTGTTGGAATCAATCAATAATTTGCAATCAGAGAAAATCAATCTTTTATAACAGCTGCGAGCTGATTTTATATAATTTTTATTTATATTTGTCTCATAAATTACATCTGTTTTCTATTGAATAAAATAAAGATGTAATTTTGAAAGGGAAAGAAAGAGTAGCTATAATAATAAACATATATAGAATTAATGGAAATGATTAATTTAATTTGAGATGAAGTGTTTTGTGTTAAAGTGTAAAATGTTTTTCATACTAAATAAATTACAGAAATTAATTAATTTTTTGAGTATAGCATGTTTTTACTTATCTATTTATATATATTTTTTATTTATTCTACTGAAGGATATCCATCGCAAAGTGGCTACGATTTTGATTTCGTTGAGAGCCGTTGCATAAATTTATTTCTCGCAGTAGCCAATAATTCATTTCTCAACATAGATGGAACTAATGGTGTTATTACACGGAGCAATTCCTTCCAGCAATTTTTCAGCAACACCATACATTTCAATAGGAAAAAAATCTTACCGCCGAATTGCCACAATTCGTTCGTACTCGGCAATAAAAATTACTCCATTTCTGAGCGGTGAACCAATCAGAGTACCATAAAATTGGACGTCACTCCCCTCCGCCTTTCCTCTCCTCTATTTTCATTCAAGATGGCGATGGAGACTGTAATGCAAACACGTCGAAGCAGCTCAATTACTTTAGAATCTGGAGATGGAAAAAATAATAGAACTTCTACCAAATTACAGACACCTGTGGGATATAAAATACCCAAATAATACGAAAAAATACGCTAAAGAATGCTTCCTGGAATTGGCGGCATTAAACAGGAAGGGCCTGTTAGAAATGAGGGGCTTACAGTATCATTACCGGGCGGAATTGCTAAAGTCTGGAGATGTAAAAATAATAATAGAACTTTGACCAAATTACAGACACATGTGGCATATAAAAGATCCAAATTATACGAAAAAACCCCACTAAATAATGCTTCTTGGAATGAACTCGGTGGCATTAGAGAGGAGGGACGTTTCAGAAAGGTGGGCCCTAAAGTATCATTGTCGAGAGGAATTGCTAAAGTCTGGAGATGGAAAAATAATAATAGAATTTTAATCAAATTACAAACACATGTGGCGTATAAAAGATCCTAATTATACGAAAAAAACCCACTAAATAATGCTTCTTGGAATGAACTCGGCGGCATTAGAGAGGAGGGACGTTTTAGAAAGGTGGGGCCTAAAATATCATTGCGGGAAGAATTGCTAAAGTCTGGAGATGGAAAATTAATAATAGAACTTTAACCAAATTACAGACACATGTGGCATATAAAAGATCCAAATTATAAGAAAAAACCCCACTAAATAATGCTTCTTGGAATGAACTCGGCGGCATTAGAGAGGAAGGACGTTTTAGAAAGGTGGGGCCTAAATTATCATTGCCGGGAGGAATTGCTAAAGTCTGGAGATGGAAAAATAATAATAGAACTTTTAACAAATTACAGACACCTTTGGAATATAAAAGATTCAAATTATACGAAAAACACACCAAAGAATGCTTTCTGAAATGAAATCGGCGACATTAGAGAGAAGGGACCTGTTAAAGGGGAAGAGTCTAAGTATGACTGACTGACGGAATTGCCGAAGTTCGGGAATAAAAATTGCCCTGTGTAATAACACCATAACAGGCTAGACATTATATGCTTTTCGTGGTGTTCTTGCCATGTATTCAGGAAACTTGCTACCCCAACCAAGAATCGAACTATGGATCTTAATACTGGCCGGTCGACGCTGTACTTTGAGCTACTGGAAGAGAATTGCAGCTCTTATCGTCGAAGTGGACGCTGCATTCTCCATACTCTAATGTCAGATTGGCGTGTAACTAACTATCTGATTGACCACACCCTACTACTCTTACCTCAGTGTAGCCTCCTGAAGCTATTTTTATCCTTCAAGTTAGCTTCCTGCCTGGTCATTTACCTCCCGATTTGAAATCGGCGCTCAATATACCACAGTCCACTGAATCAATGCTAGTCATACTAAGGTCACTTTCAGGCCTCAAACAGCTTTGGACTAACCTACAGGGTTGATTTGTGCAGGCGTCGTTGTAAATAACATTGCTACCCCAGCCAGAAATCGAACCACGGATCTTCTTACTGGCCAGCTGACGATCTACTGTTGAGCTACTTGAACGGAATTATAAGCTCTTATCGTCGAACTGGACTCTGCAACATAAGTCTCCAAAATAAAAGAAATAGAGGAATTGTCTTCGAAGTCCTCCATTGCTTACATGATTCATTTTTTCAAATAATGTAAAACTTGATTAAATGACGACTTAGTCTACTTATCAGGAAAAATAAAATCATAACTATTCTGTATGGTATATTGATCAATTTTCTCAGTCACATTGAACAAGTGGTCACTTTAATCTAAAACCAGATTAAAGTATCGTATTGTGCATAAACTTTCATTGGTAGATTCTCTGGTGGTCCCTTTGATATTTTGATTGGTAAATTATGTTTGTAAGTATCGAAAATGAAGCAATTGCGTGCAATTTGAACAGTATTCAACTGGCGAAATTTTCAGAATTTAAACAGAGTGCAAATTTATATATATATATATTTGACAACAAAACTATTAAGAGAAAGTTTTACTAATTAAAATACACTGTTAACATAAAATGGAAAATTCTGATAATAAAAATGACTGATAAATTCTGAGTTTTATTTCAGTTGGGTAGTGAAATTTCACAAATATTCAATTTTTTACTATGAGTAGGAAATCGCAAATGCTTACGTAGGGTCCCGGAATAGCCTATACGGATACGGGCCCTGCATGTATTGTAAATTCAGCACAGCTTCCCTTATAATATCCTACATTAAATGCATCCATTTTAATAGCAGTATAACATAATGGGTTTACTTTGACGAAAATAAGTTGTAATTTTGTTTCAGTAACTCAATGGTTAGAACATCGGTTGTTCAGTTCCAAGATCTGAAGTTCGATCCCCAAGCTGGGGCAGGGAGACATTTATAATGGCGCCCGAATTAATTAATCCTAAAAGACTCAGTTACGAATTTTCACTGGACTCTGTAAATTATGGCACCCGTTTCATAATCACGACCACACAGAATGGTAGTAGCCTGGATTTTTAAAAAGCAGAGAGTAACAACGATAGTCATTTAAATCGGCAGAGGCACACCAATCTGACTTCAGATGGAGGAGATTGTGGAGCTCACTTTGACAAGAAGAAGCTGAAATCTTGTCTCAATATCTCAATGATTAGAGAAACTGCTCAGAGATCTGCGATTCGATTCTCGGCTGAGACAGTGATACTTTACAAACAAGCGGCTCTGGTTTAACTAATACCTCGCTTTATTTAAATCACCGTTTGATTTATACACAGAACTTAATTAAATAAATGAAACATAAAAACTACATGAAATTCAATATTTTGAAAAGCTGAATATCTAAAATGAGCGGCCACTATTCATTTAAACTCAAAAGTGACGACTACATCCTAAAACAATATTTTTCAAACATTTTCACGGGAAAGATACAAATGTACCTTCTGTTTTACTCCAGTTTTGCAGGATTTACTTTTAGAAATTATTTTGACTAAACATTTTAATTTTTCGGTAGGGCATTTGCATATTTTTTAATATTTTATGAGATTAATGCAATTTAAAAATACGGCTTCCATCTACTGCGAATTCACTTTGATCTACTTACTTTGTTAAAATATGCATGAGTGCGTCACATTATTCATTTATAAGTGTTTTTTTCGTTTATACTTAGTTGATTAATTAATTTGCACAAGTTTTATGCATACAGTCTAGTTTATACCCAATTTGTTTGTTTTAATCATTAAATTCTGAAATAAGTCATCAAAGGTAAAGAATAAAATCATAAAATCAAGAATGTTTGCTTAATTTTGCTCTTTACCCTGAAAGTTTCTTATTTCATACCGGAATAGAAATTTCGAAGAATAAAAAGCGTTTTATGATATAAGTATGGAACAATCATTTTTAATATTTTTAAACTATTTGTTAATCACTTTTATTTATTATCAGTACTCGATTTATAAGATTTTGATTAATAATTTCAATTATTAAAAATATTTTTTGCAAAATATAAACATAAAACTATATCTTTACTACAATCTTCATATACACTACAGCATATATACACTGTGATCTTAGATGTATATACCCTACTCGTTCTTACATTTGCACCCGTTTTGTCTTTTCACATTTGGATTTATTGATCTTTTTAGCAGTGGCGAAGGAAATCAGACGTATCCGCGAATAATCAGCCGCTTTATTCTAATTTGTGCTTAACATTTTACATTTCCCTCCTAATTATTAACATTTCCCTCCTAAAATTGAAATTTATTTTTTCATTCAAAAATGTAACTTAGTCAATAGACATACATGCATACAATATTTTATAATTATATTTTTTCCTGAAGGCAAACATACTGTAGAATCGTTGACATGGAAAACGGGATCCGGAATCAAATTTTCGATTTTTAACTTTTATATATTAAAACTTTTGTGGTTTTAAACTATTTTCTGTGTTTTATTAAGCTATCCCGCCACAAGTTTCTGCAATTATATATTTTCTAAAGGCGAACTCATCACAAAATAAATGAAATTGCAACATAATAATTTATTTTATAATTCCAACAATATTTTATAATTCTATTTTTTCCTGAAGACTTACTTATAGGGTAGACTCGCTGACATGATGAACTAATTTGGAATCACCAAATTTTTTTATTTTTACTTTCTTGATATACGTAGTATGACGTATAACGAAAGTATTCTAAGAGGGTCGAAAATTCAAATTCGAGATTTTGACATTTTTGGAATTTTATGGATATTTTCGTCAATCTGGGGCGAAATATCGCCACATTGGCATTAAATGTGTCGTTAAGTTAGCCAAATTGATCGGCAAACGTACAGACAGACGGAGAGAAGATCATTTCTTATAAATAAATATCTGTTGACGAATTGTTAGGCGTCAAAGTGCATAACTATTACACAAAGTATCTTCTATCGTGAATGGAGCGAACTAGATGTACGCAGTGGCGGATTTCAGGAGGGGCGATCGAGGCGATCGCCCCCCCCTCAAACGCCTGACGAACGTCTTCGTTTTATCAAATAAATTATAAAATTAAAAAATATATATATCATTAGGGAGATACTTTAGGCTTGCTCTCCCTCCCCCTCAGTTTATCCACGAAATCTCGCCCCCATAATGAAAGTCAAAAGTCTGCGCCTGGATGTCTTATATTTACAAGATTTAGTACCATCGACTCTTTTAGCGAAAATCGACACGGACGAAGAGTCAGTGACTCCTCACATCTTGGACAGAGCTAAGCAAGAAGTATCACAGAATAGCCGAACTGGGAGTGGAAGAAATGAACAGTACACTTCAAGTTGAGGTGATGGACTGGAGAACCAAATGGATGCGAGAAAATACCGATACGGGCAAAGTACCCAAGTCTGCTTTTGAAGCACTACAGAACTGTGATCCTGCAGTGTACCATGTGATCTACGTGTTGCTGAAATTTCTTGTAGCATTACCGATTACTGTAGCAACCGCCGAGGGTAGCTTCTCAGCACTAAAACGATTGAAGACATGGCTTCGAAACACAATTAGAGAAGATCGGCTAGTGGGATTGGCTTTGTTGCATGTGCATTATGATATCGCAATTTCACCAGTAACAATTTTAGATCGATTTGCTAAAGAAAAAGAAAGAAGACTTGAGTTGATATTATAATGATGATTCTTCCTGGGAGGTGCCAGGGTTTTTGCGATGGACTCCGTAGGGCTGTTAAGGATAATGATCGACAATAAGCTGAATTGGCAATTACATTTGAATAGTGTTATAGGTACTACTTCTGACAAAAATTATGGAATCACTTCCATGTTATTTCAATGGGATACGATGTTCAATACCCTACAACTTTTGATGCACGGATACCCTGAAAAACCCTTTTTGAGCGAAATTGAAGAACTTTAAATGCTTAACAAAACAAAAAATATTTTTAAAATTTTGCATTTTTCATTATTTAATAATTCACGATCAAAAAATGGGAAAAAAGCTAGAGATTGAAAGAAAAAGCTCGTAAAAACTAATTTGGAATAATAAATTTGATCATGGAAAATCATTAAGATATAGCTCCTCATATTTATATGATTAAATTTATTATTCTAAATTAGTTTTTACGAGTTTTTTCTTTCAGCCTACAGCTCTTTTCCCATTTTTTGGTTGTGAATTATTAAATAATGAAAAGTGCAAAATTTTTAAAACATTTTTTATTTTGTTAAGTTTTTAAAGTTCTTCAATTTCGCTCAAAAAGGGTTTTTTGGGGCATCAAAAATTGTAGAGCATTGAACTTCGTATCCCATTGAAATAACATGGAAGTGATTCCTTAATTTTTGCCAGGGGTAGTAAACTCGATCAAACCATTGGTCTTTTCTTTTGATGTTTTTGCATAATGTTTTTGCGTGATGTTTTTCGCGTAAAAATTTATTGATTCCTGTGCAGCTAAAAATGTAAAAAAATGTAAAAATGTAAATCAATGTTCAGTGCTTATTAATACCTATATTAACTGCATTTACTCATGTTCATCCTCCTTTTCTACCACAATCTAAGAAATAAAATTTATTTGTATTGTATCGTATGATAACCATATTTAGTGAATAGAATATAAATGTGTGTTTATTTAGTAAATATTCAGTATTAATCTTCTCACATGGAAATCCCTTACTTGTGTATACTTTTGTGTAAACTTAATGCAGAATATAATTTAGTTTCCTGTTTCGACTTCAACAATAAGTTTGTTTCCTTATATAGTCACGTAATTTTTTTCTTCCAATCTTCATTGTTTTGCTTTGGTCTTAAAAAAATGATAGACCGTATTTTATAAGCTGCAAAGAACTTACTGTAAACTTCCGAATTTGCTCTAGTTATTTCAAAAATGTCAAATATCCGTATATAGGAAGCCGTTAAGAAAATCGTAAGTGAACAAACCTCCGAGAACATTTCGATCTACAAAATCGCCCCCCCCCCCCAAACAAGAGGCCAAAATCCGCCACTGGATGTACGAGGATGATGTTAACAAACTTATGGTCTAATATTGCATATGAAAAGAGAACAGATTTCACAAAATTTAATTTTTTTTAATTTAATGTGATTCTTTTATAAATTTGTTTGAAAAAAGGGTAGTATCTCGAGAATGCTTCATACTAACGTTCTAAACATTGTGTCAATAGTGGTCTAATGAAAAATTACACAAGAAATTGTTATTTACATAACATTATTGAACATTTTTCTTTTGGATGAACTTATCAAAATGTCGTTAAAAAATTTCGGTATGTTCCAAAAATTCGATAGCGTTTAAAATCAATAGGCTTCCAGTATTTACCGATTATAATTTCTGTACCAAATTTCATTCGAAACGCTCCATTCGTGAGATATCGTCTCTACAGACTCACGGACACAGATGCACACACACACTCATAAACATCGCCTCAAAAACGTTCGAGTTAAGGGATGCTTGAAACGTTCTCTTCCCTTGAAAACGAATTTTTGACTCACAATGCTTTTCCATAGGAAAAGTAAAAAATCATTACCTACTTTGTAAATACGTTACTACTCCCTATAGCAAAAGATACGCACCCCATCCCCCTCAGGTTGGTACGTCATAGAAACGCATGAAAGGAAAGAAATTATATCTCTTTGGCAATCAAAAATATCAGCTTTTTTATTTTGTTTAAAAATTCATAGAAAATTTAAAAATAGAGTAATTAAAAAAAATTTATAAAAAGTCGAAGATATAAAACTATATTTATGCCAAAGGTTAGAACTCTGAGACTCTTCTATTCTTGGATGCGATTAAATAAAAATGGATCAGCCTAAAACTTGCATATTTCTGTGTATTTAAAATAAATATATGAATAAGAAGAAAATTTTTCGACTGATTCGGCATTAAAACCGTAAGAAATAACAATCTTCGATAGTTCCGATGGTGTTAAGAGAGAAACTCTGTGAACCCATTTATATAAAAATCTCTTAACATTGCACGTCAGCATAAAAAAATCTGATGTGGGCAGATGACTTTCCCTGCAGACTCATATTTATGTTTTCTTTATTTCTTCAGTAATTCATCGTATTGAGTTTGGATGCACAAATTAACAGCCATAATTATTTAAAATTACACTGAATTTGCACTTTTATTTCAATTTCCGTTCTCATTTGGTAACTGGATTTATTTTTAAAGGTGGCGTAGCAAGCAAACATGCGATAAAAACTAAAATGTCTGGGGAACGACTAGTCCTAGTGTAATGGGGTTGGTCTTATTCTTTTCATCGTTAAAAATTACGTATAAAACAAGCATTTAATTAATGTACTTGAGCTTACGTAGTCTTTTACTTCAGATTTTGACGATTTTTGAGGGCCATTTAAAAAAGGCAAGTTATTTTTTTCCAATCAGCATACGGTAGCCCACAAGTGACTTATCTACCAAATTTTGTAAAATTTGATCTATTAGTTTCTGAGCTAGAGTGAGTATATGCAATTTTGGAAGGGGGGGGGGCATTTCGAAAAAAAAGCGTTTTTTTTATCTCGAATCTACCAAAAACTAATCAGCACCAGGGTCACCCACAAGTGACTTACCTACTAAATTTTATGAAATTTGGATCATTAGTTTTTGAGTTAGAGAGGATACATCCATTGCACGGACAGACACACAGACAGACACACACACAGACGTCACGCTATAAATAAATTTTTCATATTCTAGAGGTCCCAAAACGTGTCGATCCATCGAAAAATTGAGTTACGATTTTTGATATAATTCCAATACTTTCCCTATACATTACCATGTATTGCAGGAAAAGTAATAATTTAAAAACTGCTTTCAAATTTTACAAAAAAATTCGACGAGCTCTGCTATCGCAGGATTCCATCTCCGTATCAAGTTTGGCGGCTGCCCGAAGCTTAAAACTTTCAACTACACACAGACAGACAGATTTTATTGCGTGAGATTAGTCCTATATTTAGCATGAAAAAAAATCTGCTGGAAGCGGTACATTTTTCATATTCCAGAGGTCCCAAAACGTGTCGATCCATCGAAAAATTGAGTTGCGATTGTTGATATGATTCCAATACTTTCCCTATACATTACCATGTATTGCAGGAAAAGTAATAATTTAAAAACTGCTTTCAAATTTTACAAAAAAATTCGACGAGCTCTGCTATCGCAGGATTTCATCTCCTTATCAAGTTTGGCGACTGCCCAAAGCTTAAAACTTTCAACTACACACAGACAGACAGATTTTATTGTGTGAGATTAGTCCTATATTTAGTATGAAAAAAAAATCTGTTGGAAGCTCAGTCCTCCTGAATATCCCTTAAGTATGCTAACAACTATATCATTCCTGGAATGTAAGAATATCCTCTGCAATAATATGCTCCAAAATGATGCTATAAATACATGTTTTAGATATTAAACCTTTGAAATACATCTAGTAGAGAACAAATCCGAAAGCTTTTCCATCTGACTACTTAGAGTAACTCATTTAGCAAAGATGTTAAGTTCGTTTTGTGCTATCTTCCATGTAATAATGATTGACAGCTCACTCAGCCATGTTAACGTATTGCTGAAATGCTCTTTGAAAGGAATATTTGAGAATTTGGGAAATATTTATACTTTTATCGGTATCTAGTGTCATTGAGCTCGTGTGTGTTATTCTTAGAAAGTTGAACTTTAGAAATCCGCATGCTTCGTAAATAAGAAATATGTTTCGAATTATATGTTTGATATTTTTTATAGTCTATCTCAACGATCGATTGCTTTGAAATATGGTCATTAATACATATTTTCCGTAAATATCCAATTCATTTAATAATCGTTTATATTTATGGTGCTATAAGAATAAGTTATATTTGAGTTTCAGCAAATGTTCCTGCTGTGAGCTTTTAAATTAAAATAAATAAAATTTAAATAAATTAAATATTACTGCTTATGATTATACTTTGGATGGCAATTTATTAAAGCGTTGCAGAAATGTTATTGACTTTGGTGTAAATTTTGATTATACAACTTTTAAAGATCATATGCATGGCATTATTTCGGAATCGTTTAAGAATCCGGGATTTAGAATTCCAGAGATCTTAGTTCCAAGCTTAAAATTATTTTTTAATTACTTAGAGAGTTAAAAATTAGAATATGCTTTTTACTTTCCCTATATGCATAGTAATGTACAGGGAAAGTATTGTGATGGGGTCAATGGGAAAATTCAAATTCGAGTTTGATAAAACATCTCCCCAGATGGACGAAAATATCGTTAAAATTGCAAAACTGACGCTAAGTTAACGGAAATTATGCCAAATTAATGAATTTATTAATGATATTTTGTAATATAGGGATTACATTGGTTGTTGTGAATGTTATCAATATTGATAAGTGACAATTAAAAGTTGCGTGAAATATAAGTTAATTGGGTACTTCGAAATCGTTTTACATTATGTCATCTGGATAAACGCAAAATGTTAATTCACCATTAAAAACATTGTGTCGTAGATCTTATACATCGTTTTTTCAATGTAAAAGAAGCAAATTCATTACATTATATAGGAAAAATCTTGTTCTGCCCACATCAGACTTTTTACATAAAACCCAAGTTATCACTATACATAATTAACTAAGGGTTCTAACGTTTTTCTGACTTTCCAGGCCTTACAAACGCATGCCGGTGACCTAAAAGTCTGAATCTTCTCACTCTTATAGTTTCGACAACGGTGCATGACTTTATGTTTCCTCAGCGTCTGCTTAGATTTTACGCCAGTGCCTGTTTAATTGTTGCTAATATCTGTTTCTGTTCGCTGTAATTTAAATAAACAAGCAATCGTAGTATTGGAATTTCCTTTCCTGGTCATGAGGACAGAAGAAATGGGTGTATTACTTTTATATAGATATATATATATCCAATGTTATTTTTTCAGTTTTCATTTAAATTAAAAATTGTGTTAAATAAAATCCGTAAGGTAGTAGTTTATAAGTTAAATACTCCCTACATTTAAAATAAGATATATAATGTAATAAATTAAAATAATAAAGAAAATTTGAGCAACGTATTTAAGCACAAGATAATAATACAGCATATCGCTGTTTTGATTATACGCTGGATCCCCTTCATCAGAGCAAGATAACCAACAAACCCGAAATAAGCGTACATAAAAAAAAATCAGAGGGATTTATACTCATACACCCATGACCGGAATTAAGAGTCCATCTGAGAGAGCCAATCATAAAGCAGAATGAAGAAGGGTCCAGCCAATCCTAAACGAGAAGTAACACACAAGAATGGCATGCGCCAAAACACAAGAGTGGTATCCCGACAAAACGGGTCAATTCCGAACAAGAATGAGGCCCAATAAGTCAAAACAACATATAAGACCCCCAAAAGCAAATAAATTGAACAAAAAATTGAGTTAGTCCACCAGATTGAGGTTAGAAATGGAGTACTGGGCATGTCATCAACAAAATTACTAGATTTTTTCTGGATATGAAAACCTTCAAAGAAGTTAAGAAAATAGATTGAAGGGCAGTTTTATATTATCCTTGCTGAAGAACACTCGAATCGGTAATTAAACATAGCAATGTTGAGCAATTGAAGATATATTAAATTCCTGTTTTGGACATAGTCTTTACATAATACGAATTTTACAGCACGTTTAATTTGACCCATATAAGAAAGACCATCATCAACATCATCATCATCATCATGGTACTACAACCCATGTAGGGCCAAGGCCTCCTTTAAGGTTTCGTAACAAGAATTGTTTTTTTTTTCGGGGTGGAGTTGTTAGCCCCACGCTCAACCCCGAACCTGGAGGACCAGTCCCCTGACATAATCCCCACGGGCAGGGTACCTGACTATCCCCCCAGGCACTGGGGCTCCATTTTTCGCCTTTTACGAAACACAGGGGGGTGGTACGGTTATTCTAACACCCGCCCCTACACGGGGATAAGAAAGACCATACTGGCAACAAAATTCTGCAAATGCCCCAAATTAAGAGATTTTTAAAGGTTCTTGATTTTATGGGCTTCTGCCTACTAGAGTGATATACTCGAAGTGCAGCGACTTATGCACACTGTTTCGTTTCATTGTTCCGACAAATTTGGTCTGATCCTTAGAAGTAACTTGCCCATATAGAGAAATACACGGCAACACAGTGATCAAATACGGGGCTTACAGAAACTATATCATAACTTTTCAAAAGGCGACCTTTTTTAAAAAGCAACTGCGCTGGTCGCCGAAGGCTAAAATTTGTTGTATAAAATAAGGAAAATTATATAAGGAAAATTAATAATATTTTCCCACCAAGGAAAGATAGAATTAACATTAATGCTTCTTATGAAACGATACAGTGCTTCAAAACTCACTTAGAGTTGTTAGTTGTTAAAATTTCCCTCATGGGCAAGCAACCACAGTACGATAACTTAACTCTTCCAATGCTTTGTCAGAAATACATCACATTAAATCATTTATGAAGCATTAGAATATGAGTTGATAAACTAAATTTGCTTTATTATCTTACATACTAAAACAAGATGATATTTTTGTCTGTTTGTCTGTGTCATCTATAAAGGAACGAAAAAGCTTTGGACAACACGAAATACGGTACTGAGTTAGCTGAATTACCGGTACGAGTCGTACCGGGTTATGATATGATATCTTAAAGGAAGGCATGTCCTCCTTTTTTAATTAAAATAGAATATCCTCCATCCACCTTAAAATGCCTTTCTTTTTCTTTTGACTTACACCGCTTCGCACGCACAAGTCAAACCGTGATCAAGGTTCATTAATATAAGATTTCACCTTTAACACAGTATCTAATCAAAATTCTTTATTATCATATCATTGGCAGAAGAATAAGTTGCCAAATTACAAGGCGCTTTTGGATTAACGATAAAATTGCAGACAGAAAATTATTTTCTACTTGTCAAATATTTAAAATATAATTGTTTCACATATCTGTGACGATGCAAAATCTTCCATGAAAGAGAACTTAGTACTGGAAATTACGAACATCTTGAAATCAATATTGCGTTTACTGGAAAATAGAATTGAAGACAAATTCCTGACCTTAAAAGTGAAATATCTTGTTTAGGAAGCAAGTAGTTCGAGCACAAAAGCATAGAATATATCCAACGAATTTCAACATGTTTACACATTTCTGGAATATTTTGGAAAATGAATACGCCCGTTGGAAGAGTTTATGCATTTTGTAATGGAAATGCTCATCAGATCATTATGGGAATAATCATCATCGAAAAATCATCATCGGAAGACCAAAGAACGATCGTTTAACGATTTTTAAACCGAATTCATGGGATAATTTCTTTCCCCCATATTTATTTACTTACTTTTAAATATATTAAAATTAATTACATAAATATATACATATTTAAATACATTTAAATAAGCTTGTTTTAGTTAATATGATGCTTATTTCGTCGCATCTGAAAATGGAAGATTAACACAATTCTATAGATTGGGAAATATCAGTGTATATCTTCGCATTCTAATAAAAAAATATTTGAATTACTTAATTTTCTTATTTTTTGTCAAATTTTTAGCACAAACATAGAAATAACATTGATACTTTCAATTGTGCTTTTGAAGAGCTTCTTTCTCCGGTTGGCGGTTGACATCACAAACTGAGCGCTTGTGGGCATGCATGTCAAACTGTTGCAAGCGAGTACACATGCGTTAAAACTATAGGATTTAGATTTAAACGAAATTGAAATTATTTTGATTCAAACCAGGCAATTTGCAAATTAAGTGGTGTAAATTGCATTTATATTATTTGCATAGCAGCACTTACTTTTCACCCAGACATCGCCTGGTAATTTATTCTAGTCATTTATAAATTAACTTATCAACTAAAGTTCTCTAATACCGAACTATAAAACTAGTCAATTTTTTTAAATTATTTAATTTTTATAAGCCAAGCCAAAGCACATACAAAGCACTCATGAAATTTTAAACTGAAAACATATTTCCAGAAAAATGTTTTATTTATTCAAAACAACGTCTTAAAGGCTTTCACTTCTACTATTAGCATACCAAATGTAAGGTAATTTAAATATTCAGATTGCTACAAAATCTTCAAAGCTTTATCACTGTAGAAGAGCTAGAAATTTTAATACATGCAGAAAGTTAAGTCTGTTTCCATATTTTAACATGTGCCATACGAAACTCCTAATTCTTTAAAAAAATCCAATTTGTTTCCAAAACAACTAATATTTAAAATGCGCCTTAAAGAGTTGCGCTCATAAAATTTTAATTTTATGCATTCGTGCCATATTTCATAAGATATGAAATTCTTTTTAAATTCTCTAGACACTTTTATTCCTTGATATGAGTGTATAAAATTTATTTTGAATTCAATAAATACTCCAAAACCAGATTGTTTTGAATTCCGTGCTACTAATTTGCAAAGAAATTAAGAGAAATCGAGTGACTTTTTGTTGAAGTTCCTTTGCCTGATCATTTTCTTTCAGTTATCAATCTGAATAAATCTTAATACGTCTAAAACCGGTTTTTCCCTAATTATTTATTGTTCAGATTCATAATCCGTACACTAGGTTTAGACAGAAAATGTTTAATCTTAACTGACTTAAGATTAGTATGGAGCGAGTTCTTAAAATATCATCATTATTTCAATGTTATAAAAAAATATTGATGACTAGAAAATGTACTCGATGTTGCCCGGGACTTAAGATGCAAAGCTTTGAGTAAAATTACACCGGAACATACAGCGAATTCTCGAAACCCAAAGAACGCTTTCACGATACGTCAGTTTATAACAAAAACTAAAAAGTCCTCTTTTAGGCCCTAAATAAGCATACGGGATGCACGCAATCCAAGTGCATGGTCTTCAAGCTTAAAGGTATATTCTTTAAAACTAAGCTCCAACATGAACAGAAACTGAGATTCAAAATTAGCAAACTAATATATTTTATGTTGTTTCAGGAACACCTCATATAGAAAAAACAAAACAGCACTATGATTACTTAAGAATACAAAAAATAAAAAATAAATAAAAGTACCTTAAAAATAAAATTAGAAATATTAAATGCTATCTCAGCAAATTACCATCAAAATTTTGCCACTTTCAACACAATACTCATAATAATAATATAATACAAAATTTTAAAATTTTAGAACGCAATCATTTAAATTTGCAAAGTTAAATCGATAAATTAAAGCCACTTCGTTTGTAAACAACTGTTCTTTGGTCCAGGCAAAATTATATGTCATTTAATCAAAACACCTGTTTTTGTATCTTTTGCATTCGGAAATCGTCAGCGAATTTAAAAAAAAAATCTCACCGAACCGTATCGTCCGGGAACCGAAAATACCTCCGTACCGAATATCGCCTCTCTGTAAAACTTTTATTTTCCGCTACAGACGACATAGACAGATTCACAGACATACAAACATCTTCTTTTATTATGTAAAAGGAGTGATTCCGGAATATCAAAGATATGCATGAATAACACGATCAATTTGAGGATATGAACTTTTTTAATATCACCAGTACTGGATACGATTGGATATAATATTTCCCTAATATCAGCTTTATCTTATAAATATTGCTAATAGTCATATAATATTTAGTTTACACTTGTGTCCAAAAGTAATATATAATTGGGTAAATGGGATAAAGCTCAAAAGTTCAAGACTGCTGGATATGGGTCATTTAGTAGTGATAAAATATAGATTAAATATGCTATGTCTGAATAGTTAGTGGCAAATAATAAGAGATATATGTGGTAAATGTTCAAAATGGTTAGAAAATGAACTACGTACCAAAAGACTTATTACCTAACTTAGATGCTTTAATATGGAGTGTGATTACCCCTAGCAGCTATGAAAGAGTCACCAGGACTCCCATGCTGTTCAAGGGGTCACATCCCTTTTACATCTTCAAAAAATCGATTTTATTTTATAATGCATTAAAATAAAAAAGATGTTTTTTGAACATTTTAAAACAAACCTCATGCCCAAAAATTATTACTCACGTCCCACTCCATCATAACTTATAATTTTAGAATGAACTTTATTTATTCGAATTCTGATACTCTTATTAATGATAAATCTACATCTGCGTAGCTTGAAAAAACATTCTTAATACACATCCCTGACTTGATTTACCGATCAAATTAAATTACTGATATTTCTTTTGCTTTATTATCTTTCTTTTATTTTACCTTGTTTTTGTTAGAATTATCATGTTTATCTGTTCTATATAGGATTACCCCGTTTTACTCTTCTTATACTGCTTTCATGATATTATCTCCTATTTAACTTCTATTTTAATGTTTTACTATATTTTGCTGTGTGTCCAATCATTTTTTTCACCATTTCTTATTTTTTGCTAGTATTTAAACGATTTTGCAATCAATATAATTATATCTGTTCCAATTTTATTTTCAGTCTGATGTCAATAATTGGGCTTATTTTTCCTCGTCCGGTGTATGTTGTGGGCGTAGATGGAAGCGGTTTGTCGACAAGACCTATGATATTTATAGGCTTCGGTTTTGATTTCAAAGACTAATGCGTCACTCGTTGTTAATAACGCTCTGATTGTTTATCCTTTACTTGTTCCTTGGAAGTTGTATTTAATATTTCAAGTAGTATATAATTAAAATGTTAAATCAGACATCTAATTTTACATATATCTGCTTTTATCAAGGAAGTAAAGAATTTGTAACCATAGTCATTATCATTTGAGTGGTGAGAATTTATTTTGAAAATTACACTCATATCCAAATGTTAAGCTGCAAATGAAAAAATTAGCATATTCAGCGAAAGAAACAACGTGTAGCCACAAAATTTGCATACATGACAGGTGCACGTACGCGGAAACTAATCCGCAGAAAACATTTTGCATATCAACATTTTTTATCAAAGAAACGTATTAGGTGTAAAAGCGGCCTGTTTTATGCTGAGTCTATATCTCCACTTTACAGATTCCAGAAAGAAAATCTAGCCCGAGCCCTAAATTTCAATCGTTCTGTCATTTGCCGCCTGTAGAACCGATATCAAAGTGAAGGAACTGTATCGAGAAGACCATTAAGTGAACGCCCAAGTGCAACAACCGTTCAGGATGACCGTTTTCTAGGTCTGCAAGTACGAAGACGCAGCTCAATCCCTGCACATCAGCTTGCTTCCGACCTTGCAATGTCGGCAGGAAAAATGGAATCTCGGCAAACTGTTTACAGACATCTACATGCAGGTCAGATTTATGCAAACCGACCAGTGGTTTGAGCCCCACTAACGCCCTCGCACAAAGTGGTCAGCTTAAACTGAACTCAACATCAAACGCACACAGAGGCAGCGGTTTGATGGTTTGTGCAGGAATTGCTGTCGGCACCTGCACAGATCTCCACATCTTCCCTCGCAGTGCTGTGTCTGCATTGCGGTATAGAGATGACATCCTTACTCAATATGTTCGCCCATTTCTTGCAAATATGGGTCCTGATTTTTATGGACGACAACGCGCGAGTTCACAGAGCTCGCACTGTCAGCCAGTACATAGAATCGGAAACACTGTTTCGTATGGAATAGCCATCGGGATCACCCGACTTGAATCCCATCGAACATGTATGGTACATACTTGGTAGGCGTTTAAGTTCTCTAAATGAGTCATCCATCTCTCCATCTAAGTCACCCATTTCCCAGCATTATTGGTCTGAAAATCATCCATTTCAATTTTCTACGGCAAAATCATATCTCGCATACCCACACTACATCCGAACTTGATTTTTTGGAAGGTGCTTTTGTTTACTTGATCTCTGATAATCTTGTTAATTATAAACCAGCATTTACTTACCCTTACGTCCCCTTAGCATAGAAAATGTCCTCCATTCTAAACTTCATATATTAGCTTATATAACTTCCGAAATAGTTTTTATTTTCAATTATTTAATTACTTCCTTCTTAATTCCAATTTCATTCAGTAGTGGTTTTTAATAGTGGTTTCCGTTTCAAAAATGCTTGCAGAACTTCCTTGAATACAGCAGGCAGCAAGCAGCAAACAAGACTTCCTTGAGTTAAACGTTTTAGCAACGAGAAAAATGTCTGCTTTTTTAAAGTTTTGTAAGCCTTTATCTTACAAGCAGCAGTTTGATTTATTGTACTCTTTCTATTGTAGTATCATCCTGCTACATAAAAAGCAAGACTTGCGTCAACGTAGATCACTTTCTAACCATAAACAAGCAATCGTTTCACATTATATCAACCAGATTCTCTCTCGCCTCTTTACTTCCACAACCTTCAGTTTCGTGCGCGCGCTGAGAAAAACAAGAAGTCAATCCTTAGAGCACACTCCCCGGCCGTCCAAACAGATACTTTATACCTTTCTGGTAGGTCGGACGGTCTGGATCGAAAAAGAAGAATCCTTAGAGCACGCTGCCTCTGAGAATAGCAAGGGCGAACGTTAATGTCCTTTACGAACTTAGCTCTTGCTTTAAACCTTGCCTATGCTGCATCAAAGAAAAAAGTTACCTCTTTCATTAGGTGACAAGATTGAAACTAAACGCCACAAATTCGATTTATAGTATTCTTATCTCAATGGAGCTAATAATAAATAATAACCTTTTTTTAACACTTTATAACAAAGTTGAAAAGTGTTTACGACTTTGTTCAATCTGTCTGTCTGGCTGTCTATCTGTCTGTCTGCCCGTTAGAACGATAACTGCCGTAAAAATGACATAATCAAAATGAAATTTTAGTATGTTGTTCAGATGATCTGTGGAACCTATGGGAATATAAATTAATAATATCAACCAATTAGTTTTGGATTGAACCCGGGTTGAAAAACTGAAATACATTGAACCCCGTGGGACATAATTTTTCAAACACTTTTTAAGCGAATTTAAAATTCACAAATTGCTTCGAAAATTTTAGGTAATATTTAAATTATCTCATAAAATATATAAAAAAAAAAAATTCAGCAAAATATATTCAGTAGATTTTTAAATAAAAATTAAAATAATAATTACACCTCTTATATGAAGCGATCACGTGACTCACTTTTAAATGGAATATGGCATCCATCTTGTCTCAAAATCGTGATTTTTAAAGTTCTTTTTAATTCATATTGAGTGTTGTATCCCTCCTAAAACCGCTTTATTTTTGCTTAAATTCTGTGCATCTACATGAAACAACGCAATTACAATATATTTGAGTTTAAATGATCATCCAAATTTGATTATGTCTACAACGAAGCCTATTTTTCACTTATGTAAAATGTAAACAGCAAAATATGCAAAATGACTTGTATAAGAATTGCTGTATTTCTTTAACGCAAAATTATTTAGCTAATAGAGTCTGCATAGCTGATATGAATGAAATATTCATTGATTTTAGAGAGTGAAGGACGATTTTTTTCGATGAAGTTTTAAGCATAGAGTTTAATTACTTGTAACTCCATGGTCTTAAATTTTTAAATAACATAAATTATTATAGTATTGTAATGAATGAAATGAATGGGAAATGCTTATGAATGAATGCTGCTTTTATGGAGAGAGCCAGGCGTGTTATATTTCGATGGCGTCATTTGAATAAATTTCAGTTGTTTTTGATGAAATTTTCAAATATAATAAATTATTGTAGTATTATGATAATGCTAAAAACATTACCGAGGAGCCAGGCGATTTATATTTAATTGACGTCATTTGAATGAAGTTCATTTTTTTCGATGAACTTTTAAGTTTTCAAATATAATAAATTAATGTAGTATTGTGATAATTTTTAAAATATTACCGAGGAATGTATCGCATTTTAGAGATGTTTAAATGAAATTGCATTGAATTTGGAAAGTGTTTCATAATCAATGCTTTATGCATGATTGATCTTTCTTGTTTTAGAATTGTCTATAGTTTTTTGAAGCTAATAAAGAAAATTAGTTGTATATCGAAAATTACTTACAGGGTTCATTTAAAATAATATCACCTCGCCATAGTTGTTCAAATAATATTTTATCCATAATAATAATATTTTATTCATAATATATATTACAGATAATATTTTATCTAATAACAAGATCCCCAAAAATATATTTCTCCTATAGCCCAACATCACAAAGCCAAGGAAATGATGCTGTTTGAATTCGCAGTATTTCCTCAAAAGAGTTTGTTAATAGGAAATTGCCTTCATAAACTCATGCACCCAGTATTACTCCCAGCTCTTTAAATGGACTGGTATTTGAGAAGCCCGGAATTCTCAATTAAACACAAATGGAAGGCCTATAACTGATTTTCTTCATTTCAATGGCTTTCTAGTACTATTCAAAATAATTACGCCATTCACACATCTAATTCGCAATTTATGTATTTCAATTGTCAAGCTATATAACATACTGACTTTACAGGAAATTTATCAAGCTTCATATATAAAATGATTTATTTTTTAACATCAAATCGCATATACAGTAGAACCCTGACCTAACGTTTATCCACATTTAGCATTGTATTTAAAATTTCCAAATGATATTACAATGGTCAAAAAATCATAAAACCAAAAGTGTCCAAACTATTTATTTGTATGTTTTTCTGAATGCTGAAAATAAATGTTTACCTACAAGACTCAGTAAATGCACTAGGTTTTTATGTAGCATAATTAATACCAGATTCTTTTTAGGATGAAGAATACCAGATTCTTTTTAGGATGAAGAATACCATATTCTTTTTAGGATGAAGAATACAAGATTCTCTTTAGGATGAAGAATACCAGATTCTCTTTAGGATAAAGAATACCAGATTCTCTTTAGGATAAAGAATACCAGATTCTCTTTAGGATAAAGAATACCAGACTCTCTTTAGGATGACGAATACCAGATTCTCTTCAGGATAAAGAATATTTGCTTTTCTTCAAGATGAAGAATACCAGCTTCTCGTTAGGATAAAGAATATTAGCTTTTCTTTAGGATGAAGAATACCAGCTTCTCTTTAGTATGAAGAATATAAGCTGCTCTATAGGATGGAGGAAGTTGTCCTGATAAATAAATATATTATTCTTTAATTGATGACACGACTAAATTGATGACACACGAATTGAACTGGATTTGATTATTTTGACGGTCTATCGTATCGTTTCATGTATATTAAGGACACTTTGACGACGACTTATAGCTTAAAATACATTCCACACCACTATAAAGATATGTGTACTCTAGTCGTAACTCTCTCTCGGCCAATGCGTAAGGTGTATGTACCTTATTTTATATAATTCTTTCAGACAGAAATTAGCAGTGATAAAAATGAAGGTTAGATTATTCACAGTTAATAAACTTAGATTATTCACACTTTCACGATATTTTAGGGATTGATCAAATTTACATCAACCATGATCGATCATAATAACTAACATATGAATTACAATATCGATCATAATAACTAATTGATAAATTACGATATTGAAAAGTGTTTATAAAGCAACTGCACTATTATTATATTTCAGATTAAATAATATAAATTTAAAAAAATGATTAATTTAATTAGAACTGTGTAATTACTAAACTACGATAAATAAATTACTTTATAAAAGGGCTGGAATTGAGTTTCTTGGTGCACAATCAATGAAAAACTATTCTGTTATGCCCTGATTAAGCGATACATAAAGGTTAATAATACCACCAAATTATTAAAAAATATTCTTGCTCAACAAGTTCAATAAGGCCCACTGGAAATATCAAATTATTCAAATATTCACATTTTCCAAGGGTTGCTTATTGTAAAACCATGGATTTTCAAAGGGTAATCGGATAGTTATATATTCTACATTGCCTTGTATTTAAGATCAAACCTCTGATTAAAATTACACCGGAACTAACAGTGATTCATCGTAAACGACCATAAAATACCCACCACATCATACAGGATACGTCATGTTTTTTAACATTTATTATTCCATTAACTGTTGCAAATATTTCAAGACATTTTAAAACATTATGAAATATGCATAAAACATATCTGATTATTTTATTGCATAGCATCAGAATCGATTTGAGGAGCATTCAATTCGATTAAATCTTCACATATTGCCTCTCTAACCGTTATCAGTCAACTATAAATGATAAATGGAACTGCGAATATTATGAATGTAAATCTGATTTTCAAATGAAATGCGAATTTATCTTATGACTACGTTTATTTATCTGATGACAACACACATAAAACTCTCGAATTTTATCTTAATTCATTTCGTCAAATGGATAAAAAACGAAAAAGTATATTTATACAAATCATGTTCCTTTCACAATTGACTTTATTCTCTGAGGGGGGAATTTGAAGAATTAGAGCTTTTTAAAAGCAAAGAAATTAATTTTATTAACTATATGTAGAACGTTGATGTCCCAGCCGAAGCTCGAACTTCGAGATCTTCTTACTGGCCAGCAGGCGCTCTCCCAATTGAGCTACTGGGGCGGAATTGCAAGGTCTTATCGTTGAAACGGGCTCTGTATTCGCCCCCTCTAATGTCAGATTGTCGTGCAACTTGACAACCTGACTAACCACTCCCTGCTATTTTCACCCCAAGTTAGTCTTCTGGTATATTTTTATTCAAGTTAGTATCCCTCGTGGTCATTGGCCTCCCAAATTGAAATCATCACCCAATATATTAGAATCCCCTGAATCAGTACTAATCGTACTAGGGTCACTTTTAGACCACCAGCACCATTGCACTAACCTGCAGGGTTGATTTGTTAGGACACCATCGTAAAAACCTTGATGTCTCACCCGGGGATGGAACAGTGGTTCTCCGTACTGACCAACCGGTACTCAACTAATTCAGCTACTGGGACGGAATTGCCAGATCATATCGTTGAAGTGGACTCTGCATTCTCCTTCCTCTGTCAGATTGACGTGCAACTTGACAATATATTTAACCATTTCCTGCCACTTTTATCTCAGCTTAGCCTCCTGATGTATTATTATCCATGTTAGTATCCTGCGTGGTCATTGGCCTCCTGAATTGAAATCGCCCCCAATATGAAAGAGTCCACTGAATCCATACTACTCGTATTAGCATCGCTTTCAGACCTCTGGCATCATTGTACTAAACTGCAAAGTTGATTTGTTCGGACGCCATGGTAAAAAAAATCTTGATGTCCCAGCTGGCGTACGAACCGCAGATCTCCATACTAACCAGCAGACGCTCTGCCAATTGAACTACTGAGACAGAACTGCAAGCTTTTATCGCTGACAAGAAACTGTACCTGGTGCTGCCCAGGATTTATATCACGGATTAATTAAATTCATTAATTTTTTAGAACTGATAAAATCTTTGATTAATGTCTTGAATATTGAAGAACAGTGCAGCCAATCCAAAACGAGCATACGCCAAAACGCAACAGAAATATCCCAACAAAACGAGTCAAGTCCGAACAAGAATAAATGAAATCCAATAAGATAAAAAATAAGTTAAAATGACACATAAGAACATCAAAAGTTATGAAATAGAACGAGAACAAAACGAGTCAAGTCCGAACAAGAATAAATGAAATCCAATAAGATAAAAAATAAGTTAAAATGACACATAAGAACATCAAAAGTTATGAAATAGAACGAAGAAAGTGTTCTTCATTCTGATTGGCTCTTCTCGAGGATCTCTTAATCGAAGTATTGGGTATATAACCCCTCTATTTCTTCTTTTTGAGTCCATTCCTCTTTTGGACTTCAGGTTTGTTGGTTCTCGTGCACTGATGAAGAGGATCCAGCATACGAAACATCTGTATGCTGCATTTTGCTATTTGTGCTTATATACGTTGCTCAAGTTTCCCTTATCCTTTGCACAAAGTGTATTCTACTTATTGAATAGATAACAACTTACATAACAACTGATATGAATTCAGTATTAAATTCCGGAAGAGGTAGTGAGTTCATTAAAGATTTCCACTTTCACTTGTTTCACTTCCAATTTCAAAAATTTCCTTGAAACATCCATTTCTTAGGATTGGCTATAGATATAGCTTAGATGACGAATGAAATGGATTCAGCATTAAATTCCAGAAATAATAGGGAAGAGCACTAGGGTTTTTTATTTTCGGTTATACAAATGATACTTTATTCCGAAAATGACTGTACGAAATATATATGCAAAAAAAAAATGATTACTAGTTCCGTCAAAAATGAAGTGTTCACATCGATAGCCACTATAAGTCTTTTTCATAAATATAAGTCTTTTTCATAAATATAAGTCTTTTTCATAAATATAAGTCTTTTTCATAAATTTCTTGCTGTTACTGTTTACGTGTAATTTTAATAGCTATTTATTAGTTGATTTAATACGAAATTTGAATTTCGATGACATTGAGTTGTAAAGCGATTCTTGTATTTTTTTGAAAGTATTATCCTTCAAGGACACCTGAAGGATGCCAGTGAGGTAATCAGTTCAGCAACTACTTAAGAAGAAGCACCATCAGCATATTTTTAGACTTTGTGGCCATTGATGATTTCCATTGATTTTGTATTTACTAGCTATGTCACGCAGTTACCTATTAATTCTAAAAAATTCGTTTTCAAGAATACATAATTCACTAATTAACCATCCAATTTTTATCACGATCGACTATACTCATACACATCGCAATGAAATTTAAGTTTCTTTCTAAATACAGTTCACAGATAAGGATAAGTTATCTGTCAATCTGGTTTAATCACTGCACAATAAAATTACAATTTTATAGAATACGGTTCATTAAATGTTACATTATATTGGTAAACCACGTCAATATGGTTAACTACCATACACTTTTCCCGAATAATCGAAATGCTATAAATGAAATTATTGTATTTCTTAGAACATAACTTGCTGCTCTATGGCAATCATTAAACAGATTATTGCTTTAAGGGTGAGCGTCAGTAAATTTTCTGCCCTATCCGCGCTTTGTTAACTTTCGCGGCACACATATTTCGCCGAAATTCTGCTCAAACAGTTGCGAAATATTTTCTTATAGATAAAATGCTATGCTTAGATTATATTAAAACTAAATTTAATACCCAATAAAACATAGAATATATGTTTTATTTTAATTTAAAATATTTTTGGTGCTGCCATCTGTTGTCGTAATTTAATTCATACCGACTATTTTTATTTTTTAATGAACATTTTTAAATGTCTATTCCTTCTAATACGCTATTAAATACAACAACAGATCATATATAATGCCATAATCACGGAAACGTAATTGAACTTGGACTTGAAGACAAAGGAACTTGAAGACAAATCTGCAGTCCTCAGTGATGTACATTCAGATCCCTTATCAAATTTATAGAATGATAAATTACCTTTCCGTGATTGTGGCATTATTATATATGATCTGTTGTTGTATTTAACACTATATTAGAAGGAATAGATATGTAAAAATGTTCATTAAAAAATAAAAATAATCGGTATCAATTAAATTACGATATCAGATGGCAGCACCAAAAATATTTTGGATTAAAATAAAAAGTATATTCTATGTTTTTTGGGGCATTAAATTTAGTTTTAATATAATCTAAGCATTGCATTTTATCTTTCAGAAAATATTTCGCAACTGTTTGAGCAGAATTTCGGCGAAATATGTGTGCCGCGAAAGTTAACAAAGCGCGGATAGGGCAGAGAATTTACTGACGCTCACCCTTAAAGAAATCTTTACAACGCAAAACGTATTGTTGGAATTTGAAAATGCCATTAAAGGAAACTTCAGTGCTGCCATCTATTACTAAACACAACTGAAAAAATAAGAATTTTAGTTTTTAAGGCAACATACAATTTAGAAAACTGTGATAACTGGACTGTGTGATACCCACAAAGTTAATTGAAAAGCACATTAATTGAATATGTGAGTAATTATAATTAGTAATAGTTAATATTTTCAAACTTCCAGTAGCACCGATAGAAATTTTTTTTATTTCTAACCTCTTTAACCTAATTTTCTCGATGAAGTTCAATCAATAATACATTTGATCTTAATGTCCTTGCTCTTAAAATGTATTTGAAAATTGACATGTATATTTGAACCCTAATTCTTTATCTTACAAGCGTTAAAACTATCATTTTATCTATATTTATAACTCTTGGAAGGGATGTGTTTAAAAAACAAAACTATTTAGATAAAATAGAAAAAATGCAAAAAATTATTTATATAAATGCACATTAAAATAAAATTTCATCAATCCACCTCCATAAAATTAATTAACATTTAAATTATTTTTATATTCATATTTGTGCAAATAAATATTTGTCAAAATATCTTTATTTTTCTATGAGACTTCAAAAATTCAATATTCAAATTATCCAAATGTAAATAAAATATTTTAAAACTTTATTTATTTAACAAAAATACTCACACACTTAAATACTTAAAAGGCAAAAAATTTCAAAATTTTAATATGTAAAAGTAAACAAACTCATTTCGAAATTTAAATAGAGATAAAAACAAATTTTAAAATTTATATATTTAGAGCTAAATTAACAAATTTTAAATTTGATTATTGATGACAAAAAAACTCATTTTAAAATATCAATGTTTAAATGACTTATATTTCATACTGCGCCAACTTTGAGGATTATCAATTCAGCAATATCTTAAATTAAACTAGACCATACAAACAAGATATATATATATATATATATATATATATATATATATATATATATATATATATATATATATATATATATATAATATTATATATATATATATTATATATATATATATGTATATATATATTATATATATATATATATATATATATTATATATATATTATATATATATATATAATTATTTATTAATTATATAAATAAATAAAAATAAAAATAATAAACTAAGTCAAAAAAATTAGAAAAATCAAAAAATCGGAAAATAAGATGCATTAACATTAATGTTTTGAATTTTATTTTCGCAAAAAAATTGTAACATTTGCCAGTATTGAAACTACGATTTGAGCGCCCTTATAATGGTGTATAGTGGCATTCTCGTTTATCCAGTTTTCCTATGAATTATTTGTTTAGTAAAAATTTTCATCTTTGATTCATGTTCATATTCATGATTGCATATATGGGTTGTTCATTTTCTGAATTGCTTGTCCGGTCTCCAGCTTAGACTCACTGGACGGGTCTGGGAGTATTACTGTGAACGTTCGTACTGCCTCCCTGGTAGAATTTCGACTTGTTCATTCCGGTGCTTCTAGATAATTAAGCTGTTGAGGTTGATCGTGTATACACGTGGTGGAAGACGAGGGGTTCATGCCGCATGGTAATACAAATTTTCTTAATGTATCCTATTTTCATTTTTTCATTTTTTAGTGCCTGTAGTCTGAGTTTAGGTATTTATAGCAATGTACTATTGCCCAATCTGAAACAGGCATATGTTTGGGTTGGTTAGAGTTAAATACTCAGACCTGAAGAGGAATTTAACTCTGACTAATCATCGAATTTGGGCTGGTGCTGTTCTCTACTCTTGTCGGCATTGTGGCCGTGGATTTGCTTCTATGGTGGTGTTGATATTGTTTTTTTTATTATTATTATTACATATTTCTAATATATACATATATATATATATATATATATATATATATATAATATTATTAAATATATATATATATAATATATATATATATATATATATATATATATATATATATAATATTATATATATATATATATATATATAATATATATATATATATATATATATATATATATATATATATATATATATATATATATATATATATATATAATATTATTATATATTTAAAATTATTACACTAGCATTGTACAACTGGCATGCTGAATCTCGATTTCAACAGCAGTTAATCAACAACATATTCCAGAGAACCTATGAAAATTTAACTTAATGAATACAAAATTTATTTATTACTCAATGTTCCACTTTGAGCACTAAACCCGATCAGTTTTGTTTGAATTTCAGATAATTCAAAATAAAACCTTAATTCTGAAAGTTTATTAACTATATTTAAATTAAATGCATCAAATGGTCTAGCTCTTAAAATTTATTTTTATTAATATAGGTAAAAATTATCAAGCCACAAAAACTTTGGCTTAACCTACAAATTTCAATTATTTTTCCATATGGATATAAATACAAAAACATTGTTTAAAATTTTATCTTTTATAACCAATTCGAATTTATTAAAATCATTAAAACCTTTAAATATTTGTTATGCTTTTGTTCCTTTTAAAATACACATTAAATTTAGGTATTGTAAAATTATGAAAGGCTACATTTCTCAAAAGTAGCACTTTCCCAACAAACCTGGAAGTCCTCTGGACGGAACCTCATTCTCCCTCTCGGACCATACACGTGCTGTGGTGGTCTTCCGTGTGTTGTTGGATCAGCATTTAGGTTAAAACTGGGGACGCACTATGGTATGTTGTGTTATTTTGATTCCATGTTGTTTTCTCATATCATGAATTGTAACTCATTTAGCATGTTTTTAACAAGGTAGTATTTGCCTTTTAAGTGTGTTATTGTGTTTTAACGTTATCTAACAAGGATAATATCTATCTACGTCCATTTTACAAATAACGTATTTCAATGAAATGATATTTATATAAAATCCAAAAAAGTTAAAAATGTTCTAAAAGTCACTGAGTCATGCATTCGCACATCCAGGCTATTCTAATATGCTTTATGAAGATATCGCATTTAAAGTATGTTTTATAATTTCTCCACAGCTTTAATGCGCAAGATGGTGGATCTTGTGAAAAGAATCACGTTTTACTTTTACTCCTCAATAAGAGATATAAACTGTTGAAATGATACTTTATGAATGAATACAACTATATTATTTAGCGACTGGCAATTATACTGTTATAAAGTATATGCCTGGTAATACAACAATACAGGATAGTTGTATTATCGATAACCAGTTACCCTCAAGCTTTGTATATGATGCCTCACATAAAGAAATATTTCAAGCCTGTGCAACATGTTATTGCCAACTCTGTAACAAATATAAATAGAGTCTGTAATGTTTCTCATTGTTCTACCGACTCGATCCTTAATCTAAATGGATCACCCTTTTTAACACTTTACAACAAAGTTGAAAAGTGTTTATGACTTTGTTCATTCTGTCTGTCTGTCTGTCTGTCTGTCTGTCCGTTAGCACGATAACTGCCGTAAAAATGACTTAATCAAAATGAAATTTTAGTATGTTGTTCAGACGGTCTGTAGGACCTATGGGAATATAAATGAATAATATCACACAATTAGTTTTGGATTGAACCCGGGTTGAAAAATTGAAATACATTGAGCCCTATGGGACCTAATTTTTCTAACATTTTTTAAGCGGATTAAAAATTCACAAATTGCTTCGAAAATTTTAGGTAATAGTCAAATTGTTCCATAAAATATATAAAAAAAAATTCAGCTAAATATATTCAGTAGTTTTTTAAATAAAAATTAAAATAATAATTACACATCTTATATGAAACGATCACGTGACCATGATATGAAACGATCACATGACCCACTTCAAAATGAGATATGGCATCCATCTTGTTTCAAATTCGTGATTTTTTAAAGTTCTTTTTAATTCATATTGAGTGTTGTATCCATCCTAAAACTACTTTATTTCTGCTTAAATTATGTGCATCTACATACTAAAACAACACAATGACAATATATTTGAGTTTAAATTCTCATTCAAATTTGATTATTTCTACAATTAAGCCTATTTTTCACCTATGTAAAATGTAAACAGCAAAATATGTAGAATGAGTTGTATTAGAATTACTGTATTTCTTTAACACAAAATAATTCAGTCCATGGAGTCTGCATGGCTGATATGAATGAAATATTAATTGATTTTATAAACAGAAGGACGATATCTTTCGATGAAGTTTTAAGCATAAAGTTTATGAATTGTAGCTCCATGGTCTTAATTTTTAAATAAAATAAATTATTATAGTATTGTGATGAATGAAATGGAGAAAGTTATGAATGAAATCCTGCTTTTATAGAGAGATCCAGGCGTGTTATTTTTTCTATGACGTCATTTGAATTAATTTCAGTTGTTTTCGATGAAGTTTTCAAATATAATAAATTATCGTAGTATTATGATAGATTTAAAAATATTACCGTGGAATGTATTGCATTTTAGAGATATTTAAACCACGCAATTTATATTTCAATGCCGTCTTTTGAATGAAGTTCATTTTTTTCAATGAAGGTCTAAGTTTTCAAATATAATAAATCAATGTAGTATCGTGATAAGTTTTAAAATATTACCGAGGAATGTATTGCATTTTCGACTTTTTTAAATAAAATTGCATTGAAGTTGGAAAGTGTTTCATAATCAATGCTTTAAGCATGATTGATCTTTCTTGTTTAAATATTCATATCGTCATTATTTTAGTAGAATACGTGATTTCAAGTTTAAAAAATGCCAATCCCATCGATGTAAACTCTGCCCAGTGGCAGACCCTCCCCAAATATCTACTCAAGATCTCCGTTACGGTACATTCTGCAAAACCTATAATGTCATCTACTGTATAACTTGCCAAATATGACAAGCCAAATATATCGGCCAAACCAAAAATCGTTTACATTTGCGAATAAACTTACATCGAAGTCAAATCGACAAATCTCTTCTCACTGATGCAACTATCACCAATTTGGAACTCCGTCGCATTATGGAAGCCATGATTTTTCACAAATAATTGTTACAATCATCGATGTAGTACCCAACCTGTCAGAAAGACTTTGGTGGAAAAATACACACATCCAACAATATAGAACAACTTTCCCGTATGGACTCAATACGATCATATTTAATGACAATTATAATTTGGAATCTTGTAAAAATGAAAAACGTAACCCTGTATTACAAGATATCCATTGTGCTATAAAAAAGAGATGGCAAAGGGGAAAAAGAAAAATATCAGTTATAAAGCAACTCTTGAAAAGATCGAAACGTTCATAAAAAAAGTGTGTACAGGAATAATAATAAAACCCGGATGGATCAAAAATCTTATATTTAGTATAAAAAACCGTTATATTCAACGCATCTGGTGTTATTTGAAAGTGTATCAACTCGAAGAACATTTAAGTGTTTTATTGTGTTTTAACGTTATCTAACAAGGATAATATCTATCTACGTCCATTTTACAAATAACGTATTTCAATGAAATGATATTTATATAAAATCCAAAAAAGTTAAAAATGTTCTAAAAGTCACTGAGTCATGCATTCGCACATCCAGGCCATTCTAATATGCTTTATGAAGATATCGCGTTTAAAGTATATTTTATAATTTCTCCACAGCTTTAATGCGCAAGATGGTGGATCTTGTGAAAAGAATCACGTTTTACTTTTACTCCTCAATAAGAGATATAAACTGTTGAAATGATACTTTATGAATGAATACAACTATATTATTTAGCGACTGGCAATTATACTGTTATAAAGTATATGCCTGGTAATACAACAATACAGGATAGTTGTATTATCGATAACCAGTTACCCTCAAGCTTTGTATATGATGCCTCACATAAAGAAATATTTCAAGCCTGTGCAACATGTTATTGCCAACTCTGTAACAAATATAAATAGAGTCTGTAATGTTTCTCATTGTTCTACCGACTCGATCCTTAATCTAAATGGATCACCCTTTTTAACACTTTACAACAGAGTTGAAAAGTGTTTATGACTTTGTTCAGTCTGTCTGTCTGTCTGTCTGTCCGTTAGCACGATAACTGCCGTAAAAATGACTTAATCAAAATGAAATTTTAGTATGTTGTTCAGACGGTCTGTAGGACCTATGGGAATATAAATGAATATTATCACCCAATTAGTTTTGGATTGAACCCGGGTTGAAAAAATGAAATACATTGAGCCCTATGGGACCTAATTTTTCAAACATTTTTTAAGCGGATTTAAAATTCACAAATTGCTTCGAAAATTTTAGGTAATAATCAAATTGTTGCATAAAATATATAAAAAAAAATTCAGTGAAATATATTCAGTAGTTTTTTAAATAAAAATTAAAATATTAATTACACATCTTATATGAAACGATCACGTGACCATGATATGAAACGATCACATGACCCACTTCAAAATGATATATGGCATCCATCTTGTTTCAAAATCGTGATTTTTTAAAGTTCTTTTTAATTCATATTGAGTGTTGTATCCGTCCTAAAACTACTTTATTTTTGGTTAAATTCTGTGCATCTACATACTAAAACAACACAATGACAATATATTTGAGTTTAAATTCTCATTCAAATTTGATTATTTCTACAACTAAGCCTATTTTTCACCTATGTAAAATGTAAACAGCAAAATATGTAGAATGAGTTGTATTAGAATTACTGTATTTCTTTAACACAAAATAATTCAGTCCATGGAGTCTGCATGGCTGATATGAATGAAATATTAATTGATTTTATAAACAGAAGGACGATTTTTTTCGATGAAGTTTTAAGCATAAAGTTTATGAATTGTAGCTCCATGGTCTTAATTTTTAAATAAAATAAATTATTATAGTATTGTGGTGAATGAAATGGAGAAAGTTATGAATGAAATCCTGCTTTTATAGTGAGATCCAGGCGTGTTATTTTTTCTATGACGTCATTTGAATTTATTTCAATTGTTTTCGATGAAGTTTTCAAATATAATAAATTATCGTAGTATTATGATAGTTTTAAAAATTGTACCGTGGAATGTATTGCATTTTAGAGATATTTAAACCAGGCAATTTATATTTCAATGGCGTCATTTGAATGAAGTTCATTTTTCTCAATGAAGGTATAAGTTTTCAAATATAATAAATCAATGTAGTATTGTGATAAGTTTTAAAATATTACCGAGGAATGTATTGCATTTTCGACTTTTTTAAATAAAATTGCATTGAAGTTGGAAAGTGTTTCATAATCAATGCTTTAAGCATGATTGATCTTTCTTGTTTAAATATTCATATCGTCATTATTTTAGTAGAATACGTGATTTCAAGTTTAAAAAATGCCAATCCCATCGATGTAAACTCTGCCCAGTGGCAGACCCTCCCCAAATATCTACTCAAGATCTCCGTTACGGTACATTCTGCAAAACCTATAATGTCATCTACTGTATAACTTGCCAAATATGACAAGCCAAATATATCGGCCAAACCAAAAATCGTTTACATTTGCGAATAAACTTACATCGAAGTCAAATCGGCAAATCTCTTCTCACTGATGCAACTATCACCAATTTGGAACTCCGTCGCATTATGGAAGCCATGATTTTTCACAAATAATTGTTACAATCATCGATGTAGTACCCAACCTGTCAGAAAGACTTTGGTGGAAAAATACACACATCCAACAATATAGAACAACTTTCCCGTATGGACTCAATACGATCATATTTAATGACAATTATAATTTGGAATCTTGTAAAAATGAAAAACGTAACCCTGTATTACAAGATATCCATTGTGCTATAAAAAAGAGATGGCAAAGGGGAAAAAGAAAAATATCAGTTATAAAGCAACTCTTGAAAAGATCGAAACGTTCATAAAAAAAGTGTGTACAGGAATAATAATAAAACCCGGATGGATCAAAAATCTTATATTTAGTATAAAAAACCGTTATATTCAACGGATCTGGTGTTATTTGAAAGTGTATCAACTCGAAGAACATCTAACTGTTAATAATAATGAAAATGCATGTACAAACTACGCTATAATGATGTATTTACTTAAACTAAAAGCCAGTACATTAAACATAGTTTTGAAATCCTCTACCAGGAAGAAAACTACTACAGCAGAGCCTTTTGTTACAACCTACAAAAATAAAAATTATGATGGATTACCAATCAAGACATATATAAAAAACTTGGCACATCTTTTACCAATACCTAACATCGAAGTAAAACTGATTTATAAATTTATGCAAACCAATGGTAGAAAAATATTTAATTATTATCGCATAAGTAGAAACATCAATGTATATCAAAGTGAAGTGTGTAATTGTCAAAACAGCCCTTATATAGATACCCATCATGGGCACATTATCACTGGAAACCTGGATCTATTGGATAATCGGAAGTTAAAATCTATGCTTCAACTTGGTACGAAATTTCGAATACAAGATTTCACAAATATTAAAAAGGACTTTGAACAAGATTTGAAGAAATTTACATATAAACTCGCCGTAAAATACAGCATGCCAATACAAGCTTTCAAAGAATGGCAATACAACCTTACCAAAATGTTCAATCTCCACTACAAAACAGTGTGTAAAAAAACGTATTATCCTTCTCTTCAAAATGCAGTCAATAAATAAAGATAAATATGTTATAACTTATACTGATAAAGTAATATAAAATTACGCTTTCACATGCAGAAAATACTACGTTGATACTTTAAAAAATAGTTATCTTGACAAGCAAATGTACTCCCCTTTACAACAAAATGGAAATTGTTTGGTAAATAAAATTAAAGCTCTGTATAAACGCATTGGTATCGTACTTAAAGCAGTTAACTTTCCATATCTGGTATTAATACCAAAAATTCATAAAAATCCAGTCAAGTTCCGGCCGGTGACAGTGGGATGTGGATCCTATTTAACAATTGCAAATGAAAAACTTTTAACTATACTTAATAATGTTATGATTATACTCAAGAAACAAGGAACAGTAATGATAAATAATAGTTACGATGTCATCAACCGACTTTCATTTTATAACAAGGATATACGTTTCAAAAGTTACGATTTCCGTGATTTATTCAACAACATCAATCTGGAAAATCTATATGAAATTTTGAAGGAACTACATGAAAAATATGACTTGAAAGAGCATATTACATTCAGAAAATACGAGGACTTGATTCGCATTGTGTTGTTTGAAAACATCTTATTTGATGGCACCAACTATTTTCAACAGGTTAAGGGTATTCCAATGGGAGGGGGATGTTCATCCCTGATCGTCGATCTATACTTGTGTAAATTTGAAAATGGCACACATATAGTACATGAAATGCCATATTTTCGTTATGTTGACGATGTCCTTGTTGGGCAATACACCCCAATTTGATTTTACTTTTTATCCAAAAGAACTGGAATTGATTGAGAATATAAGTAAGGAGGAAGATAGTGTTGATTTTCTAGATATCACACTAAAACATGACAGTAGATATGGTACTTATACCGCCTTATATGACAAGAGAAACAATTTCAATATGGAAATCAATCACATTATTGATTGGAGTTCCAATTTGACCAAACACATTTTCAGAAATGTCGTCATTGGTCACCTCAAAATATATCAACGCATTAATAGTTTCAAGTCAGATTGCATCATGCATAATAGGAATATTATGAAGGAGACAATAAAACGGAATTATCCATTTGGCTTCCTGACATGTTATTATAATTCCCTATTTAATACAAAAATGGGGAGAAAATGCTTACTTAAAGGATATGGCAGAGGTATAGAACGATGAAAGTAAAAATAACGAATTACGCATGCGTAAACTGCTTCTATATATGATGCACTCTGACATTTGCTGCATTTTCATTCTTTTCCTTTCCCTTGCAATCCTGGTTGATTCCTATTTGTTTACTTTGCACTTTTTCGAGTGGTTTTGACTTGACACATTTACGGAAGTATGGCTACTGCATGGCATTGGTACCGTGAGTGTTACCCGGGCATAAAAGCAGTCTTTTAAACGGGAAAGAGGGGTCGCCATCCCCCTCTACCATTTTATGCCTTGCATTTGGTCATTCCCCCCCTTTTTTCATATGAATCTTGTATGTTACTTTAGGAGGAGTGTGCTGCTTTGCGCCAACTTCTGGAGAAAAATTAGATAACTGTGGAATTAATTTTAATTTTATATGTTTACTATGCTATATATATAATATATGTATATATAATATATATATAATATATATATATATATATATATATATTATATATATATTATATATATA